>CM040629.1:411233-840335 GCA_022817965.1 Solanum lycopersicoides
TGTTGAGAGAGATCATTAAATTTCTCGAAGCATAGCTTTGACTTACACCCTTGTTTTGGCTATATATAGTTGGCAACATACAAAGGAACAATTGCCATAAAACAATGGAAAAAGATTGCATAAAAGTTGAGATCTTATGGACGAAACTCATAAAAACCATGGTTACCTACTCCCCCTGACCAATTCATCGATACAAAGCTTTCGTTTTTCGATCAATTATCTCGAGAAAGAACATGTCCCATTTGTTCTTTTCTATGCTAATAATAATAATAATTCATCAACAACTCCGCCATCGATGACGACTTGAGACAATCCCTATCAAATTAACTCATGTTTATCCAGCAGCAGGAAGGTATGACAAAGATGAATGTTCGATTCTTTGTTTGATCAAGGTGTTTCCTATCAAGCAAGGTAATTGTAAGTTTGATAATTTCTTAGAGAAAGCACACAAGGATCTTAGTCTTGCAATCTTTATTTTGGCCACATGTAAATAAATATTTAGATAATTAATAATTTATGTATTTCACCAATTGTAATTCGACAAGTAACCATTTGAATGTGGTGGCTAGCATCTCTTAGTGGTTCACACCCTGAATGGATGGTTTCTCAGTTTAATTTCTTTTGAGTGGGGAAAAGTTTTGTAAATTGGGAACTCCATCAAGAAGATTAATTTTCTAAGCTTCATTTGGTAATATTTTTCCCACAAGAGATATATCAGCTTTTTCAATCAACCTATGTTCAAAGTAAAAATATTATTGTTAAGAGATTCGTTGTTCGTGAGCTGCTCTTTCAAGGCTCAGAAAAAAAATGCATTGATGAATCAATGGAGTTTGATTTTCAACCGTCAAGGGTTGAAATTATTACAGCAATCCTATGGAGGCTTTTTTCCGGCTTCGGCAACCATAAATGGGTATGTTAACCTTCTCTAATGGATTTCCATTGAATTTACGGCTCTAAAACATCTTTACCACAAGTGCAAGACTCTATGGGAAATTTAGAATTGATGTTCCGATAAAATTCATACCAGGAGAGACAAATGGAATTACACAACTTTATAAATTAATAGGGATACGGTGAATAAAGTGGTTGCTTCATGTGTCAAAGCTTCACCAGATGAAATAGTGTCAACATGGTAATATATATAATAAAGTGTTACATCACAGAATGGAGGTAATGATGAAGTTGCAATATGTTCAAGTATGTGTAATTCCCTTTACATATATGATTTTGGTTGGGAAAACCAGCCTTATATTTTTTGGTTGAAAGATAACAATGTTTTTTGGTTTTGCATGATACAGATTGTCATATCTGAAGTTGGTGTGCAAATGGACTTGAAGGAAAGTTATATGAAACTATTTGATTGTGACGATGACATCAAAAACTCATGTTTATTCGAGATGCAAAATCTTTGAAGAATTTACATTTACATTATGTTATTGGATACAAGTTTCGTTTTGTCTTTTTATTTAGGGATCGTTTAGACATGTAATATATTGTTATGATTTGAAGTTGACGTTCAAATATCTATAATATTTTTATCAAAACAATATATGAAAGCTTTGTATTATTTATTAAATATGACGTAGAGTATAACGTTGAGCTTACATGTAAACTTTTTTTTGCTGCTGATATATAGTTGGGAGGTTGTCACATATTTAATTGTAGCCTATGTTGAGTTGTTTAGCAAAAATGGAAATTTAAAATCTTTGCACAAAGATCATTAAGCCATTTTTTACCTACTTCAACATTACAAGGTCTTCTTTTTTCGACCAAATATCTGAAAAAGAACATGTTTCAATGGTGTTTTCTCTTTCATAATTTAACAATATCGACATGGATGAACGACTTGAGCAATCCCTTTTCAAAGATTGGAGTTTTATGATGACAAAGATAAATACTATTCCCATTCTTTGTCGTTGATCAAGGTGTTTCCTATACCAAAGCCAAACACCAATGGTTATAGTACGCTTGATAATTTCTTAAAATAAAGCGCGGAACGACTTTTGATCATGCGTCTTTATTTAGCCCACATGTAAATAAGAATAATCGATGAAACTAATTTCATGGATTCACCAATTGTTACTATACAAGTAATTAAGTTTGAATGTTGGTGGACTCCGCTATAAATCAATCAGTACTTCACATCTTGCAATGGAAGGGCAAAAGTGTGTAGAATGGGGAACAAGATTATTTTGTAAGCTTAATATGCGTGATATTTTTCCCACAAAGAGATATATCACGACTTTTCAAGTCAAACCCCCATTCCAAATTATACAACAAGACATTGTTGTTAAGAGAATTCTCTTCCAGTGAGGCTGGTTATGTCCAAGGCCTGAAAAAAATGCATCGATGAATCAAATGGAGCTTTGAGTTTTCAACCTTCTAGGTTGAGATTATTACAAAATTTTATGGAGGGCTTTTATCCGCCGCTACAACGGGTATTTAAGGCCTTCTCTACTAGGACTTTTCCAATGAATATGCGCTTCAAAATTACATTTTACCTCAAGTGAAAAAACTCTTTGGTAATTTTATGATTGGTGTTCCGATAAATTCATATCAGGAGAGATCAAAATGGAATTGCAATCATTTCATAATATTTAATCAGGAATGCGGTGAATAAAATTGTTGCTTCATGTAAAAAAGCTAAGCTAATTCACCAGATGAATAGTGTCAACGTTGGTTGATTCATATAATGAAAGTTTTCGATCACCAGAATGGGAGGTAACGATGAAGTTGACAAAGCTTGTGTACAAGTATATGTAAGTTTTCTGTGCACGATTCTGATTGTGGAGTTCAACGACTGACATTAGGTGAGAAAGAAATGAGAAAAAAAGAGAGAGACAAGAAAGAGGAAGAGCGCATTCAATGGAGTTAGGCACTCGAGAAACCATTGTTGATCACCAAGTGAATTCTTGCCATGAATGATTACTAGCGGGAAAACTTACTCAAGCATGACACAAGAATCATGACCGAAGAATTATTTAAAAGTAGTTTTATAAATTTCAAAACTATTTGAAATATCTGATTATCAAACATAAAGTTTTAATTAAAATATCTGAAACGGAACGGTTTATCTACGAAATCTCTACAGATGTTTAGGGACATGATCCACGTCAAACACCTCATAAACATTACTACTAACAAGTCATAAAAATTGGAGATAGTAAGATCTCGCCAAAAGTTGACATGCGGATGATTGATATGATCTCAACGAAACTCCTGTATTTGCATTATGAATTTCCACGGCGTGAACATTCATACGGTTGTGACTTTTTTAAGGGTAATACTAGTTCTAATTCAATATTTACTATGCATTAAAATAATTTTCATCATGGTCTTACACATCTATACTTTCACCCCTGAAAATTTAAAAGGAAAAAAAATGTAAAGTCAAATGTAACCTATTAATTTAACTACATATCTATATTTCATCGGGGTCTTATTACCCTATTGGACTATTTTGCAAAATTATTTCTCCTCTAAATGTTAAGATTATAAAGAAAATACAAACTTACTTTTTAAAGATAGTTAAATTAAGACAATTTTATTACTAAAAACTTTAACTTTATAAATATTTCCTTCTTTTTTTATAATATTTAATCTACAGAATTTATTTATGCTACATTTTACTCTTATTTATACTTTTTTATTTTCTTTCTAATTGGATTCTTTCTGCCGAGAAAGCCCTTGATAAAAATCAAACTCGAAGAGGTCACATATTTAATTTGACGACTTCAATCGGAGGAAATTTATCTATTTTCTAGTAGTAATATAATATATATATATATATATATATATATATATATATATATATATATATATATATATATATATATATATATATATATATATATATATTATATATATATATTTGGAGTTAATCACTTTGTTCCCCTTTTAGTTACTTTCATTATGATTTAGTTTATTTACTTATGTTTGGACATCTACAATTAATATACTTTTAAGTATTGTGTTTTACGTTTTACTTGTAATTTATAGTAAAGATATATTTTTAAAAAAATCAATTATATATTATATATAATTTTCTTAAAATTACAAATATAACTTTGTTATGTTTCTAATTAATGACATAACCAATTAACCAAATCGAAAAAACCCAAATCAAAAAGAGAAAAATCAAACCAAACCAAATTTATTTTGATTTGAATTGGGCTATGATCTTTCAAAACCCAAAACCCAAACTAAATAGTATAAAACCAAATAAAAAGTCGAATGCACTCAAAATTATCATTTGAGTATTTTATTACTTTGTGCATGTGTTTTCATTTTCTTCAGAAATTCATTTGATCACGTGAACTTCTGTGGGAACGTAGAAGGATACGTTTTTCATTTAGACCACTAGATTTTCTTTATGCGGTAGGTAAAATGATATTATTTTAAAAGAATGTCTTCTTTTTTAAATTTGTTTTAAAAAGAATGACGTTTTGTTTTATATATCTGTATTGTATAAAAGCGAGAGGGAGCGAGCGAGAGAAGGATAATGACGAGCGAGAGTTTAAGGGAGAGAGACGAATGACAACAGTTTGCTACATGGCACAGTTAATCAAAGTGTGATTATATTATTTAATTTGAACTATTAATTTATCATTATATATATTTTTCCTATTTTCAATATACGAAATTTAGCTATTTTCTAATTATATAATATTTTTTAGAAAATTTAACATTATTTTAGATAATATCAAAATTAAAACAGAGGAAAAGTCGAGTCGCTCATTCACTCATCACAACTCAAAGTTGTCATTTGTGTTTTCTGATAGATTTTTCTGGAGAAATCCACTTGGGACCTAAAATAATAGGATCTTCATTTAGACCACTAGATTTTTCTCACGTGGTAGTGGGTAGCCAAAATGACATTGAATAGAATTTGTCCCATGAGTTAATATTATCTTCCAAAAAGATAATGGCCAGCACAAGAACGGGCCCAAACAATCCATTAATTTTAAAAAATTTATTTTAAACTTTAATAAAACGTTTTTATAGTCCCAAAATATTAGGTTGTAAGTAAGAATACAAGTTTTCAAAAGTTTCGTCCCTATATAAATGTATGATATTTTTATACGATAACTTTTTATAATTTTTCGTGTAGAGTTAGATTATGTTAAATAAGATAGAGGTAAAAACTTAACCTTGTTGATATTTTTTTTTTAATAAAAATTATCACCATATGGTGGTGAGACCTTTATATTGATGAATAAAATTACAAAGATAAGCAGATCTTAAGCTCAATCCATTGTTTCAGTAGCTTTTTAACAAAACTAAGGTTCTGATAAAAATATTACTAGTTTTTCACAAATTTACAAGATTAGTTCTATACAAAATAATTATTCCTCTGCTTATGCCTTTGGTACTCCATTTGTATGAGATCAAGTTTGTAAGGTCCGATAGCTATCAATGGTAGGTGAGCCTGTGCAGAAATAAACAACTCCTTATTTGTGATACTTCATTTTGCCAATGCATCTGCAATTTCGTTGGCTTCCCTCGTTGAGTATTTCTATAAAGTATATTAATTACCACGAGTACGTGATTTAATGATCCCTCGGTTCAATTTTAGCTGTCATGTTACGTTTTTTGCTGAGCAACGCAGCTGCAAGAGATGGAGCATTTGGTATTTGCTTTTGTACATATTCTTGAATTATCTTCTCTGCTTGCGGACAGCTCTTTGCATAGAAGTTAAGCTGCAGCTGACTATGGCTAGAACCCGCTATTCCTACTAGAATACACAACACTAGAAAGCTACTCATATCGCCAAATTTAGCCATTTATATTAGTTATTTCTTTTGCAACTTTTGAAAGAGCTGTTTTTCTTTGTTGGAGTTGCTACACAAACAGAATTTATAGGAACATTGCTTTAGCTAACTTGCATTAGTTTAAGAAAACAAATTTGTTAGAGTCTGTCTCTATCATTCAATGAGGTTAATATGTCATGATCATATTAGACACTTTAACAAATATCATTATTGTTACCTGCTCCTGGAGATTATAATGGTGCATCAAAGGTCCTGTTCTATTTGACCATACACATGGCAAGCACAGAGAGGACGGCAGTCAACATCGAGTACATCAATGCCAGCTGGATGAAGAACCCTCTGAGGAAGAATTCATCCGGATGGACCAACGTATCCGAACCATCCTAGACCACTCTCTTTCTAACAACACCCAAACTTGGCAGCACAACTTACTTTAGCACTTAAAATACACAAGTGTTTGAATACCTCTTTAACATCTTTGAAGTGAATTTTGAAGCGAGTAATATATAACACAAAATTACTTAACTGTGAGAATACTAACATAAATATCACACAACCCGGAAATATTATCATTTTAGGGTGGATAACTCAAGTTTTACTCTTTTATGTTTAAATCTTAAGGTTGTTGTTGTAGTATATTCTTGTTAAATTGATGGAAGTAGCTAGAGGCTATTTTCTTATTGTTTTTGTTCTATGTATTAAGAGATATAGTATAAAGTATTTGGTATTAGTAGTTCAATGTGTGTATCAAAATATGTAGTATTAGTTCTAAGATGGATGTATTAAAATGTAACAACTTCACCAGAAACCACCAACTTCAAGAGTAATTGTATTTGCTTAGGTATTGTTTTTCCTTCTTTATTGTTTATTTTTATGGGCAGAATGTACCTACACTTAGGTATTGGTGAGCCAAAAGGTCTTTGGAGACCGGAAGGAGGGTAGTTTTATACCAATTCAAATAATTGAAAAACATTTTAAGCCCTTTTTGGTATTTTTAAATATAATAGAATTTCATCATCCCCTTGACGGCAAGGTGGACAAAGGGTACTTTTAAGTACTCCCTTCATCACATTTAATATGTCACCTTTTTGCTTTGCAATTATATTTAAAAATGACGTAACTTTACCCTTCTGCCTTTATTTAATATTTTCGTAAATCAACTTTATAATAATAAAATAATGAATGCATTTCAAGATTAATTAACTACTCCTCAAGGTATAATTGGTAAATATGGTAATTTATGCATAAATTTTATAAAATAACAAGTATTGTGATCCAACTACTTATAGAAAGAGATCAAAATATAAAATGGGAAGGAGGGAGTGTCAATTTCATAGATTGATTGATTAGGGGGGAAAATCTAGCAATAGAAGTAATTAGTAGTTCCAATTTAGAATTTTAGTCGAATGTTGTTGAATTGCATGAATTAACATTTATAAAGTAAATAGTACTAAATAGGGATAATGCACAAGTACCCCCTCAATCTATGTCCGAAATCTCAGAGACACACTTATACTATACTAAGGTCCTATTACCCCCCTGAACTTATTTTATTAATAACTTTCTATCCCTTTTCGGCCTACGTGGCACTATCTTGTGGGCCCAACGCTAGTTGACTTTTTTTCAAGTTAGTGCCACATAGGCCGAAAAGGGATAGAAAATTACTTATAAAATAAATTCAAGGGGGTAATAAGACCTTATTATAATATAAGTGTGTTTCTGAAATTTCGAGCATAGATTGAGGGGGTACTTGTGCATTGATACTAGACACTTTGAATTAGGAGAGCTAAATTGGTCCATAAGGTGAACCCACTAGCTATAAAGTTAGGTTGAGTAACAAAGTAAAGAAAATTTTATTTACACAAACCAAAAGAGCATAGGATAACAAATTTATTATAATTAAATAAATATATTAAACACAAGGAATGGATTTACTTTTTAAAATGAATTACATAATTAACTAAGTCCGTTCAATCTTGCTCGAGCTTCAATCAAGTTGAGCTTGATTGCTAGTCAAGCTAAATTCAAGGGCGGACCCGTATTGGACATTCCGGGTGCTTGAGCACCCATTAATTTATATAGAACTATATATATTTATATAAAAAGATTTAAATGATTATATAGAATTTAATCGTGAGCACCCAATACACAAGTAGTCGTCAGGTTCAGTGGTCATTTGAGGGAGCTTAAGGTTGATTATTACATCTATGTCTTAGGTTTGATCCCACTCTAAGCAATTTTTAAAAAAAATTTGTGACGATAGTCAAGGGAGCACCCACTATCTTAAAATTCTGGATCCGCCACTAGTTAAATTGAACTTTAAACGAAATAAGGTGAACTCTTCTTGAAACAAGTCAGAATTGCCATCCTCTAATTAGCCTACTCGTTTCTCTATGTACTTTATCTGTGCGATACATTGGGCCTAAGCCCAAGAATTCGATTCGTAATGTGTTCAAATATGCAACGTGTATTATTTAAAAAAAAGTGGATCAAAAGATATATTTTACCTTAAATTTTTCATCATTACAAATTGTATTAGCATCAAGGTTAATAAAAGTAAAATAAAATAGGATTTAGGAGTATTGTGTGTTATTGTTAGAAAGTCATCCACCTAGAGAGGAAGGCATAACAGAGAATCAGGGATCATGAAAAATTTCAAGTAAACAACTTAATGTATTTTAAAATTATGTTATATATATATATATATATTGAAAACGTTAATTGTATTATAGCTATCGAATGGGTTTGGATGGCTTAAATTTAGGGTGAAGAAGCACAACACATATGCGGATTAGTGGTTTTGGAAACTTGGATTGTTAGTTTGTTTGATCTTTTTTTGGCATAATTTTGAATTGCAATTATAGCCAATTTCTTTGAAAAATAGCCACTATAGATTATCTTTATGACTCTTAATTAATTGCCTATTTTTCTACTCTACATAAATTATTGTTATAGTCATCAATTAATTAAATTTAAGTCATTGATATCAATATTAGACATGTGAGAGTTGACACTCATTCAAGAAATGATTTGGTAAAATAAAAATGATAGTTAAACCCCTATTCTATAAATATGATTCTTCTAATACTATATTACCTTGCTCATAGCTTGGATAGTTTCTGGTTGAGTGGAATCTCTTTTGTAGATTAAAAATTAGTTTTACTTTTTAAAATTTTAAAATCTCATATCCTTCTTGTTAGAAAATTAGAAAATTTGTATGTGCTTTGCGCTGTATAACAATAATTTAGAATGATCTTTTCATAAATTAAATATTAATTCTAACATTTTGTATTATAGTTATGAGTATGCATAACTGTTGCTAATATACTGGACATTATGTAGTCATTTATCTTTTTCAATAGTTCTTTAATTAACCGAGTAATTAAAAGGAAGAAAATAAATAAATAAATAAATAAATAAATAAATAAAAATGTTAGGTTATTTAAAATAACTAAATGAAAACAATAGTGAAAATATCAATAGAAAATGCGAAAAAAATAATTATGAATGTTTATTATTGAAACTAGGTAAGTTTTGCCCGTGTAGACACAGGCCCAACAACTTTATGGAGTGATTTTATTTGTTGTCAAATTTGTAAACTATCTATATGAGGCAAATAGACCTTCAAAATACTAACAAATGTCTAGTATAATTTCATGATTTTACAAAAAATATAAGTGAAAATAGTCCTTTTCTTCTTAAGTAAGTCTTATATGATAGTACAAGTAGATTTCACATTTGAGCTGCACCTTTTTAGGCTCCTTATCAAACAACATTTAAAAACTTCCAAACTGCTATGTGATAAATGAAAAATTACAATCAACAAGCAATGAGTCATATACATGATAAGTTTGGCTGTTACAACTCAACAAACTCTTTAATACCAAGGATAAAATCAAGAAGGTCGAAGAACTTGTCAATTCAAAAGTGGGAAAAAAGAACATAACAAAAGAAAGGCAGAGCTCACTACAACGTAGTATTAGAAAGAATAAATATAAGTTCGCCATCATTCTGTCAAAGTCAAAGTCATTGTGGTAGAAGCAAACAAATATATATAGACCTTGTCTAGAGGAAATATTCATCTCCAATTTGTGAAGGAGAAAATGCAAGCGAGTAATTCACCCACATCATGTCTTTAAGATAAGAGTGAATCCTATAATTAGTAGAGCCCAACTGAATTACTACCCTTTTGTAAATTGTTCTTAGTTATGATGGAATAATGATTTCAGCAACATATAAAAGTTCACTATAACGCGCACCAAGAGTAACTCAAAAGAGCAATCTCCTCCCAAGCTTGTGCACGGTGAAAAGATAAATTTTCATGGCTATCTGCAATATTTGATGCAAGACTTTGTAGCTCATATCAATAGTATAACTGCAACATTTTTACCTTGTGTCATTCAAACAGTTAGCCTCTTGTATCAACGGTATAGCTGCAAGATTTTACCTTGTATCATCCAAACATTTAGTCTGAAGCAACTTGGATAACTCAAGCTAACAACTTCTTGATAGAAACTATCAATACGTAATGAATATTGTAGAGCACTCTCGACAAAGGCGACTAAAAGTAAGAAAAATGGGTCAATATCTCAGTACTGCTGAAAGTGTGAATGAATACTTATGGTGCTCCCAAAGTTGCATTCTCTTTGCCACATACCGCTACGCGAAATTCATAAGGTTTTTCAAATGAATGAGAAAACCTATTGGCTGAGCGATATCTCAAGATCGCTGCTTGTGCTATAGGTTGGCAACCTGCAGGTATTAACGCAAGCTTTAATGTTTCAACTACCTAAATAGTTCATTGAGCAGCTGATGCTAAATACAACAAATCCTCTTTTTCATATACTCTGGAGAGACTATTTTCATTTAAGATAATAAGACTTGTTACCGTTTACATTTCCATGGCAGGTCACTGTTCAAGTATATATAACAGTTATATCCACATTGAGTTTCAACTTTGCTATCTCAACTATATTCTCATTTGTTTCGTTTTTGAAACTTACAATCTCAGGAATCTCTTATTCACTCCGAAGTCAAGAAGAAAGACTAAGGATGATTAAAGTGGTAACAACCTCCTCTATTTCCATTCAAGTTTTTTTACTACAAATGGATATCAAGTATGACCCTTTGTTTTCTTTCTTTGCTATGAATCCACCAAATCTAACTTTTCCCCCTGTTAATTACCCTAGAGTTCTCTGCTGATGCAACAAATTCAATATACATGAATGACTTCAACACGCACCTCACCAACCAAGGATAAGAAAAAAGAATGTGCATGTAGACAGGATAGTCATTGATTATCTGTAGGGGTTTGGCATCAGGTTTCCTAACCTACCTAAGACACAAAGATTAAGCAACTCACAACAATGAAACTCAACTTAAACTCCACAAAATCATACAACTAATAGAAATACTTGAGGAGATAACAAACCTTCAAGAATTATTCAGCCAAAAGTATATAGGTTCATCAAAGTTTTAGCTCATTCAACGACCCTTACTCCAGTTGAATTCTTTTTAGTATTGAGAATAAGCTAAGAAGGAAGACAAAAGATTTAAGGCAACAAAGTTATTGATCTCAATAGAAAATTAGTGATTGAAAATGACAAGCTCAACTAATAAAAAACTACCAAGCTGAATATCTAACACATCCAATTCATTTAAGTGATATAACTATGGCTGTAAGATCATGTTTCCACTTATACCAGCTACTAATAGTTTCTTACTTTGTCTAGACACATTTCTGTTAATTTTCTAGTTATTTTCCTCTTCATCAGTAGCAAAACAATAACTTTGTATCCTTAAACTCCTCATACACCCCAAATCTTCTATCAATCAAAATGGAGCAGAACAGAGTGACTGGACAGGCACTAATGAAGGAGATAAAACGAGGAATGAGAGAAAAAGAAATTACAATAACGGATAGGAAAGAACATACCTGTAGCCGAAGCCTTAATTGTAATAAGTGCAAATTCTTAACTTCACCCTGCACCGTGAAATAATTGTAGAATGAATTTAGTATTTTTTGTAATTTGTAATTATCAAACAACAGCTGTTAGGAATTCTGATAAACAAAAGTTTACCAGAAAAGAAATATTGAAAATGAGGCGGAAATATTAACGGTAGAAAGAGAGGTGAGAAAAGAAACAACATAACAACAAAGTAATCGTACAAAACAAATTAAAGTGGAAAACAACAAAATAGGAAAAAAGAAATAGAGAAGAGAAACTCCTCTTTGACAACGTGACTCATCATTCTTTTTTTCCCTTGATCAGAACCAATAATAAATACACAGAAACTCTTCAATTTGTAAGCCGACAATCCGAGAAAGGAAAAAAAACAAAATAAACAAAAGGGTTACATGAATAGGCTTAGGAGCAATTTGGGTTGACTCATCTTGAGTAAAACTACCTCATTCTGGGTTGAAACAGTAAATAGAATCGCATTACGGAGAATCCATATGTATTGATAAGTGGTAGAATTCTTTGAATTCAGCCATGTGAGATGAGAGATGAGCTTCAGAACCAAAAAAGACTCCAAAACACAAGACAAGAAAAATCGAACATCACAAAAACCCAGAAAATTAATTCAGATGGGGAAAACCCATATATGAACAGAGGAAGTTGAAAAGAATTTTGATAAAGAAAATCAAACTATACATGTAACAAAAGACAACCAAAATCTATTGCATGTGAAAATATATGATTTTTTCATATATGAACAGAGGCTCAAACAAACACAAAACTACTCAAAGATACAAACTTTGAAAGGGAAACAAAAAACCCATTTAGGCACAGAAATGAAATTTATAAACTACACCTATCCACCATTTCTATATTAAAAATGAAATCCAATTTCATTCTTGTTTTCACACCATAAACAAGCAGAGAGCTTTAAAAAAAATTTAAAAAATAATTCTTACATTAATTGGCAATAGAATCCAATTGACGCACAAAACCTTTATTCCTTCTAATCCATCTCTTATAAACCTACATACCACACATACCCAAATCAAATTTTATATATTCACAAACCTAAATCAAACTTAATCACCCAACCAAAAGGATAATCTAACATCAATAAGAATCTCAAATGGGAAAATAAGGGAACATTCGCACAATCAAATCAAATTTGGAACTTCAACTTTGATGAAAAGAAAGATGACTGAAAAAAGCTCAATTGAAACATGCTAAATCTTACCTGGTAAATGCTGTGAATTTTGATGTGAAAATAGTGATATCAGTAGATGGAGAATAGAAGAAAGACATAGAGGAACACATGCATACATTCATATCACCATTGGAAGACACGTTTGTTACGATCCAATTTCGAAAACTGAAAGTTTTCGAAACCGATTTCGCAACTTCGGCAAATTTTGTTAAAGATTTTGAAAACAATTATAATATGGGAAGTCGCCACTTAATCTTTTAGGAAAAATTAAGAAAACCATTTTTTAAAAAATAGAAATTTTTTAAAAGAAAACGTTTAAATAAACCAGAGTTTTGGGTAAGGGTTCAAATAATTCTCTAAGGAAGGGTTTAGGCACCTTAGAAAATCCGCTAACACGCGGTTGACCGACGGATTTAAAAATTTGGCTAATTTTATCTATAAAAGAAAGTTAATTATAAAAATCTTGGTTGATACTCATATAAAAGTATTTTGATACTTCTAAAAATCTTAAGATTTATCTCAAATTCTTGTCCATAGTCATATTTTGAACCACACAAATGCCTCAACACATAAACGTGAATTTAAAGGCCTTGTTTGAAACAACTATGAAAGGATATTAACGATCCTCAAGTCATTCATACAAAGCTCTAAATTAAAATAAAAGCAACTAATTTATTTTAAGGAACTTGACAATTTTATTTTTTTTCAAAAAGTAAAACTTGAACTATATAGTTAGTTCAAATTCATAAACATGGATACAAAGCTTTCCAATAACTATGAAAGAACATAAAGGGTTCTCAAGTTATTCTCATTGGCTTAAATCATCCAACTAAAAAAAAAAGCTTCGAAAAACTTAAAGTAAACAAGTAAAGAAATGGAATAGCCGTTCGAAAAACCTCCAAAGGATTCATCTAAGTTTAAAGAAAAATCAACAGCCACAAAAATAACAAAGTAGATAAACATAAACAATAAATAAGATAACTAAGAAACTTTCAGCCCATAAGTGGTCACTTCGGGGCTGAAAATAATGCCTTTTGCCGCTTTGATTTTAGGCCTTTTGGCCCAAAATACTTTCCGTTCCTGCTGTGCTATTTTCAGACTTCGTAAGTCCAAGAAATGCTACTCTTCTGGCCCTTTTAAGCTGCTACAAATCTGCTGCACTTAGTGCACATTTAAGGGTCCAAAACCATCAACTTTCGGCCTTTACAAGGCTACTGCAGCTGCTTCTAATTGCGGGTTTTAACCCCCATTTTTGCTCCTCAGTTTCGGCCTTTTAAGGCTGCTGCTGCTGCTGCATTTTTTGGGTTTTTAAACCCAATAACGTAACTCCCTTTTTGCGACTCCGAAGAAAGTTGACTCAAGAAGAGGAATAATGCAAGAGAAGGGAGTCCGGATGGACTCGAATAAAATAGTTCATGTAAAATTCAAAGAAGAGAGAAGGGATTAGTAACAAATAAATTTAAAGAGCATGTATGAACAACAAGTCTTAACTACATATTTGACCTCATCAATAGAGAGAGACCAAACAAGAAAGAGATCACTTGGCCACATAAATGTTTCCATTAATCGCTACACAACTTCAACTATAAGAGATTAACAACATGGATTAACTTCAAGCCACATAAATAAATATTTGTCCATCAACCAAGATTTTTAAAGGGATACAAGTAAAGAAAATTTGAAAGAAAAATCTATCAATGCTACTATCATTATTCGACTTCCAACAATATAGACAGACCAAAAATAAGAATTAATTTTGGAAAACAGAGACTGCATTCAGCAACACCAACACGATTTATACAAAAAAAAAAACAAAACCTATGTTCAAGGCTATAATCGGATATATATATATAAAGAAAAACTAACTCAATAAATCCTAATTTATTACTAACTAAACAGCCTACATTTTAGTCAAGAAACACATGAGTGAAACATGAAGAAACAAAGACATGAAATTGGGAGATTATTGGAAAAACATCTCGGAAAATAAGTAAAACAGTAGGAATAAAATAGACATTATTAACTACTAAAAAATCAAACCAAAGTCTAACACATGACTACTAAAACAAAGCTAAGCATATATAATAAACAAAAAAAAAAGCATAAAAGAGCTAGGAATTAAATAAAACAAGGCTAAGCAAAAAAAAAAAATACCTGGTTATGGGCAGCGAACCGGAACTACGAGTTTGAAGGAGACGACTCCACCTCTTCAACTCGAAAAACCAACAAAACACTTTTAAAATTTTTGAACTATGGGAACCGAGAATTCTCAAGATTTTATGAGTATTCTTTTTGTCTTCTCTTTTTGTCTCCTCTTTAAAATATTGAATGAAGTGGGTTTATATAGAGACCTAAAAATCCTCAAAAGGGATAAAATGCCGATGTGGGACTATTGAAAATTGAAAATTGTTTGAGAAATGATGTGGGAAAGGCAGATTTTTTTTAATTTTTATTTTATAGATAAAATCCATTATTTTCATTTGTTTAAGATCTAAGAAGCTTTTAAAATTTAATCAAATCGTGGAGGGTCAAAATTGGGTGTCAACAGCTGCCCCTCGTTTGACTCAGATTGATGAAAGAAATCCGAGGCAAATGAAATTGACATATCCAATTTTGACCAACAACATTTTCAACTTTCAGAAAAAGAGCTTTTGGTACGGACTTAAGAAATTGTGGCTGAGCCCCGGAAGTGGGTTTCCTACAATATCTCAGGCTATATGAGAATTCAGGCCACTTGTAGCTAGATACGCTTGATTTGACGCACGATTTTCAAAGAAATGCAAAAGCTATTTCGGTGTCGAAGTATGGAGAAGTCGAAAAGCTTGAGAACAAAGTAATGACAAAATAATTGGAGTACAGTCGAGTTTTCAACATTGAGCACTCCTACATATCCCTAAATTTAGGGAATCAGACTGCTTGTAGTTCGACTCAATCGGTTGAAAAGGAAATCTCTTATGCGGATTTAACCTTTAGCTTAAGGATAAGTGACAAAATAATTGAGCTTGGAAAAGAGGCTTGCAACCATCTCAACTGTGAATGCGGGGCCCTTCGCACCCATAGGTAAGGATTTACATGGACATAATTTCCGAATCTCTAGGTGTATTGTCACCCGAATTTGAAAAATTGCCTTGGGTGAGAGTTCAAATTTTCACTAAAGGCGAAACTGAAACTAATAAACCCAAGAAAATACCCACATGCCTTAGGATAGGGGTGTGGTTTGATTGTGGTGGAAGTCGTTCCTCAACTCGCGTCCTAAGAGTTTGATATTCCTCTTTGGACTATGCCCCAGTTCACTGCTAAGAAAAAGTTCCACGTTGTGCAGCGTCCTGGTATAACATGTCATACTAAAGAAGATGACGGTCCAATTTTCAGGTGTAATTCTCTTGAAGGAGGTGACAGTTCAAAATAGTATGTCAGTTTGAACTATGTGGTGATTCAATAATATTATATAACGTGTCACGTTGAAGGAAGTGACTCTCCAATAATAATTAATGTGTCACGTTGAAGAAAGTGACTCTCCAATAATAATTTAATATGTCACGTTGAAGGAAGTGACGCCCCAATAATAAATAATGTGTCACGTTGAA
This sequence comes from Solanum lycopersicoides, assembly GCA_022817965.1. Taxonomy (NCBI): domain Eukaryota; kingdom Viridiplantae; phylum Streptophyta; class Magnoliopsida; order Solanales; family Solanaceae; genus Solanum; species Solanum lycopersicoides. Next base: position 427,759 of record CM040629.1, read on the forward strand.
GGAAGTGACTCTCCAATAATAATTTAATGTGTCACGTTGAAGGAAGTGACGCTCCAATAATAATTTAACATGTCACGTTGAAGGAAGTGACGCTCCAATAATAATTTAACATGTCACGTTGAAGGAAGTGACTCTCCAATAGTAATTTAACATGTCACGTTGAAGGAAGTGACGTTCCAATAATAAATTAACGTGTCACGTTGAAGGAAGTGACGCTCCAATAATAACTAATATGTCACGTTGAAGGAAGTGACGCTCCAATAGTAATTTAACGTGTCACGTTGAAGGAAGTGACTCTCCAATAATAATTGAACATGTCACGTTGAAGGAAGTGACTCTCCAATAATAATTTAACATGTCACGTTGAAGGAAGTGACGCTCCAATAGTAATTTAACATGTCACGTTGAAGGAAGTGACGCTCCAATAGTCATTTAACCTGTCACGTTGAAGGAAGTGACGCTCCAACAATAATTTAACGTGTCACGTTGAAGGAAGTGACGCTCCAATAATAATTTAACGTGTCACGTTGAAGGAAGTGACTCTCCAATAATAAATAAATGTGTCACGTTGAAGGAAGTGACGCTCCAATAATAAATAATGTGTCACGTTGAAGGAAGTGAAGCTCGAAAATAAGAGAATCAAGTAGTAACAGAGTAATCTGAGCAACTTTTGTAGTTTGTGAAGTTGGTAATTTCTTTAGATGTGATTACAACTCTGTCGTCGCTGCGCTCATGAAAATTTTGTTAGACAAGAACAGGAAAATTAATAAATGTCAGAACTTTTGAATGAGTCACAACAATCTAGCATTTATAGAGAATGTGAGATTCTGGAAGAACAACTCGATAACTTTTAACTTTTGAAAGGAGACTTTAAAGACAAACTAGGGATCTCACGCGAGATGTGTCCCTACTTTGAATCTAGAATTTCATGTAAAGAGAAGATTGGGTTGATAAAGGTCACCTTCGAAACTTGAAGTTGAACGAAGATTTGGATAATTTTGAACTATTTCTAAAGTTGCCCCTGTTTCCAGTCCAAGGGTACTTAATTGAAATAAATTGTAAGACACAAGAATAACTAATTCAAAGACATGCCCCAGTTTTCTCTTGGGCCATTAATTTGAAACATTAGGAAGACCGAATCCTTATATAGGATTGCCTACATATCTTGCCGGAACAAGAAATCAGGTCTGACGTAGTTCGAACCTGAAACTTAAAGGAATTTTTTTTTTTTTTTTTTTTGTTTAAAAATGAAAAAAAAATTGCCTTTAAAAAGGACGAGAGATTTGAAAAATGAAGAAAGAAAACTCTTCAGATAAAATAGAGGATAAAATCAGTTTGGATTGGTTCCTTTTTGTCAGGAATCCTTCATAATAAAATTCTTGGATAAGGACTAGTGTGTGTCCTTTGTCCGGTGAATGTCTGGGCAGATCTCTTAAAAATTGAAAGGATCTCTCGAAATTTCGGCTCCAACTTTGACGACACCTGCAAAGCTCAGATGTGATTAGTAGCAAAAATTATCAAAGTAAAAGATAAGTTCTCAAATAAAGTTTTTTCAGCTTATATTGGTTTGAATAACGTTTTATGATCATCACCCTTGCGCCAAGCTATCCCATCTGGTAAAATATAAAATGTGTAAGTCACAGTGAATTGAAATGAAAATTTTAAAAGATGAGCAAGAGTATAAATCATCTGAGTCATGATGAGGCCACTGTGAGTCTAATGTTGTGCTGTAACTTTATAATTCCTGCATCCAAAGAAAAATTCTTAGTTTTGAGAGACTGATTCATGTTGGCTTTGTCTTGCCATCCTGATGCTCTTTTGCCTTCTAGATTACAAACTTGTTTGGTCTTGAAAAGCCACTTGATGAAATTTTTGAGGACCTCCTCAAAAATTTTGCCCCGGTTTAAAACATAACATAAATTTCGAACTTTCTGTAGTTTTCAGTCGAATTTTTGAGTGAATCTCAAAAATTCTGCCCCAGTTGCAACTCTGAAGTGATCCTTGATTCTGGACTAAATAAATTTCTCTTTCTGATGAATTTTGAGATCCTCTCAAAATCTGCCCTAGTTTTCATTATAAAGAGAAATGAAAAACTTACGGGAAACATGACCGAGCCGGTGCGGCGCCTACGCATCCCGTTGAGTAGGAATCAGGTCAAACGTAGTTCCAACTCTTGAGGATTAACAGGACTAGAAGAAATTTAACTAAGAAAATGACCGAGGCCAACATAGGCCGCCTACGTATCTCATTCTTGAGAATTCAGGTCAAACGTAGTTCGAATACGAGAAAACACTAAAAGGGATAAAGGGATGACCGAAGCCGACATAGGCCGCCTACGTATCTCATTCTTGAGATTTCAGGTCAGACGTAGTTCATTACAGATGAAAGAAAATTAGAAGGGAAATCAAATCCAAACAAACGCTTACAAAGAAACAAAGCGATAAAAGTGCGATTACAGAGAAATAAAACAAACTCAAATGCAAGACTAAAAGATGCCAAAAGTGCAACTTCAGGAAACTTGCTTCTTCTTTGCAACTGGTCATGTCAAACACTACTCCTTATGCTTGGGAAACGGATTGGTATTCACATTTGATGGAGCTTGAGCGAGTTTTACCACCTCATTGTCAATTAGATCTTGAATTTTGTGTTTGAGAGTGATACACTTTTCGGTATCATGACCAACAACCCCTGAATGATAAGCACAACGCTTACTTGGGTCATACCACTCGGCTGAAGTATTCACAGTTTTGGCTTCCACTGGATGAAGTATTCCCGCCTCTTTCAGTCTCTCAAAAAGTTGACTCCGTGTCTCGCTCAATTGAGTGAAGACTCTGGCAGGTTTTTTCTCAAAATTAGGACGAGGTGCACTGTTTCGAGGATTTTGCATTGGTCGTGGAGAACGAAATGTTGCTTGATTGTTGCAAACATAATATTGTGAATTAGGATAGCCTGGAGGCGGTTGACGGTTATATGATGCAGCTCCTCGGGTCGTTATCATCATAACTTCTTTCTCCCTTTTCTTTCCAAAAGAACCAGTTTGATAGGTTCTATTAGCAAATTGAGATGAGGCGTGACTCATTATTCTGCCAGTTTTGAGACCGTCTTCAATCATTTCTCCAGCTTTGATAACTTCAGCGAATGTCTTTCCACCCATTGTCACCATTCGTTCATAGTATTCTGAGTCTTGAGCCTGAATGAAATAAGTGATCATTTCTGATTCCTCCATAGGTGGGTGTACCCTAGCAGCTTCTTCTCTCCAACGAATGGCATATTCTCGAAAGTATTCAGTCGACTTGGGTTTCAGCTTGGTAATAGAAATTCTATCGGGAGCAATTTCAACATGAAACTTGTAGTGATCCACAAAAGCATTCGCCAGATCATCCCAAGTACGCCATTTGGTTACATCTTGCTTAGAGTACCACTCCAATGCTTTTCCAGTTAGGCTTTGATTGAATAACTTGATTCTTATACCTTCGTTGTTTCCAACGCCAATCAACTTTTCACAGTAAATTTTCAAGTGAAAGAATGGATTTCCTGATCCACTAAACTTCTCAAACTTTGGAATCTTGTAACCGGGTGGCAACTCAACCTCAGGAAATGTGCACAGTTCTTCGTATCTAACACTCTGGCTACTATCGAACCCACGAAGACCTCTCATAGCATCCTCCAAACTTTTCATCTTCTTATTCATCATTTCAGCATCAATTGATTTTCCGTCCCCCTCAATTTCGATATAGTGATTAACATCTGGGCGATGAAACTCTGGAGCCTTGGTAACAGGTGGAGCAGTGACATAAGTGTACACTGGCGGAGTGTGAGGTGTTACCGTTGGAGCTTTTGGGGAGCAAATGTGTATACAAGAGGAGTATCCTGAGTTGAATTAGCGAGTGAGGCACTTTGAGTTTGTTGAAAGGTGGCAAAGTGATCTCCTTGATGAAACTCAGTCGAAGTAGGATATACAGGTGGCATGGCCCCCCTTTCGCTAGCATCAGATGGTTGATTCGGAGAAGCAGCTTGGTATTGACCTACCAGGAGATTCAGCGTGCTAATTTGTCGCTTTAGACGAGCAATGACCTCCATAGGTGATTCCACTGCTACCGAGGCATTAGGATCGGCTGCGATCGATGGAGTAGGGATCATTTCGGACGAAGCAACAGTGTAAATAGTGGGATCCATTTTTGAACGAGTCCTTTTAGTAGTCCAAGTAAGAAGTGAAGAGTCTGTAGAGATTCCCTTGACCTTAGACCGTGTAAAATATGAATGTTCTGCCAGCGGATACTTTGGTGAAGTGAGCAAGTTTGATTACCAACACAAATCAGTCTCTCCTTCTGTAACAACTTAAAATAAGAAAGTCAGTCCATTAATCATAATAGTCAACCAAAGTAACACATAAAACAAATAACATGTGTTTTGTTTTAAACAAACTAGTCCAAAATTCGATGAAGATGAGTTTCTAGAAAATGATCAAATGGAAAAAATTGTTTATTGTGAATTGAAATTTTAACGAAAGAAAGGGGTTTGGTTCAATTGGAAATCTCTTTCGTAGAAACAAAATGTCTTGATATTCGCTTGAAACTGAAGGAATGTTTAGTAACGCCGAGTAGTAGGTGTGGAAAATAATTTTCAAGAAACGACGAGGTCAACGTGAATTTGAATGATGACCTAACAATTTTTTTTAAAAGCTCTATTGAACCTAAAACTTGAGTGATTTTGAACGTATTTTTGTAATGGAGTTGTAGTATTTTGGAAGGTTTGAAAATTGGATTAATGTTCTAAGACATTGGAATGGAATAATGGACCAATTATGCTTAAAGCAAAACATATGTATATAAACACATAGGTCAAACAAGCACAAATGAAACAAAATATATAACATTTAACACACAAATAATATATAACGCCTCCTAACATGCATGTGACCTTTTAAGCCAAAGGTAAGCCTAACGTTTGAAGGATATGTATATCATTTGTAAATCGTTCCATTGCCCAAAAATATTTATACAAAACTTATAAATAAAATAAAAGGGATACACAATAGAGGAAAGAGAATTAAATATTAGTCCCATGTAGGGGTACAATGATAACTAAGTTAAGCTTCCATATGAACCTTCATTCCCGAAATTCTTGATGCTTTTAAATTACTTCTTGATGAGGAGTATCTTCATTTGAATTAAACAAAGAAACTACCTAATAAATAATAAATAAATAAATAAAAAAAAAAAACGACCCAAAAGGACAATGGTACTTACAAATCAACATACATATCCTTCAAATTTAACAAATAATTGGATGATCGCCTTATATTGACCGCGGGTCAATTAGACTCAAGGTGGTCTTCTAATGGACTCAATACACCTTACTTATTGAGTCGTCTTAGGTTAATGCACCTAAAAGGGTTTTGTTTGAGCTCTAACTTAGTTGACTAAGAGTGGCTTTTGAAGGACCGGGACCTAAGCGGACAACTTAGGTTGAAATTCACGATAACCATTGGACGCATGACGAACCAATAAATTATCGATCATTCCGAAAAAGGTTGAGTATAAAAAGTCTGGCTGCGGTTCCGCAAACCATTCTTTAATATACTAACATATAATATCAGAAAATGCCATGAATGCAATATAATAGTTAATAATCAAAATTTAAACACATAATTGCATCAAATAACAATTAATACAATAATAGTTAGCCAAACAATAAAATCCTTTTGGTTAGAACCTAGATGAATCCCCAGCAGAGTCGCCATTCTGTTACGACCCGATTTCGAAAACTGAAAGTTTCGAAGCCGATTTCGCAACTTCGGCAAATTTTGTTAAAGATTTTGAAAACAATTATAATATGGGAAGTCGCCACTTAATCTTTTAGGAAAAATTAAGAAAACCATTTTTAAAAAATAGAAATTTTTTAAAAGAAAACGTTTAAATAAACCAGAGTTTTGGGTAAGGGTTCAAATAATTCTCTAAGGAAGGGTTTAGGCACCTTAGAAAATTCGCTAACACGCGGTTGACCGACGGATTTAAAAATTTGGCTAATTTTATCTATAAAAGAAAGTTAATTATAAAAATCTTGGTTGATACTCATATAAAAGTATTTTGATACTTCTAAAAATCTTAAGATTTATCTCAAATTCTTGTCCATAGTCATATTTTGAACCACACAAATGCCTCAACACATAAACGTGAATTTAAAGGCCTTGTTTGAAACAACTATGAAAGGATATTAACGATCCTCAAGTCATTCATACAAAGCTCTAAATTAAAATAAAAGCAACTAATTTATTTTAAGGAACTTGACAATTTTATTTTTTTTCAAAAAGTAAAACTTGAACTATATAGTTAGTTCAAATTCATAAACATGGATACAAAGCTTTCCAATAACTATGAAAGAACATAAAGGGTTCTCAAGTTATTCTCATTGGCTTAAATCATCCAACTAAAAAAAAAAGCTTCGAAAAACTTAAAGTAAACAAGTAAAGAAATGGAATAGCCGTTCGAAAAACCTCCAAAGGATTCATCTAAGTTTAAAGAAAAATCAACAGCCACAAAAATAACAAAGTAGATAAACATAAACAATAAATAAGATAACTAAGAAACTTTCAGCCCATAAGTGGTCACTTCGGGGCTGAAAATAATGCCTTTTGCCGCTTTGATTTTAGGCCTTTTGGCCCAAAATACTTTCCGTTCCTGCTGTGCTATTTTCAGACTTCGTAAGTCCAAGAAATGCTACTCTTCTGGCCCTTTTAAGCTGCTACAAATCTGCTGCACTTAGTGCACATTTAAGGGTCCAAAACCATCAACTTTCGGCATTTACAAGGCTACTGCAGCTGCTTCTAATTGCGGGTTTTAACCCCCATTTTTGCTCCTCAGTTTCGGCCTTTTAAGGCTGCTGCTGCTGCTGCATTTTTTGGGTTTTTAAACCCAATAACGTAACTCCCTTTTTTGCGACTCCGAAGAAAGTTGACTCAAGAAGAGGAATAATGCAAGAGAAGGGAGTCCGGATGGACTCGAATAAAATAGTTCATGTAAAATTCAAAGAAGAGAGAAGGGATTAGTAACAAATAAATTTAAAGAGCATGTATGAACAACAAGTCTTAACTACATATTTGACCTCATCAATAGAGAGAGACCAAACAAGAAAGAGATCACTTGGCCACATAAATGTTTCCATTAATCGCTACACAACTTCAACTATAAGAGATTAACAACATGGATTAACTTCAAGCCACATAAATAAATATTTGTCCATCAACCAAGATTTTTAAAGGGATACAAGTAAAGAAAATTTGAAAGAAAAATCTATCAATGCTACTATCATTATTCGACTTCCAACAATATAGACAGACCAAAAATAAGAATTAATTTTGGAAAACAGAGACTGCATTCAGCAACACCAACACGATTTATACAAAAAAAAAAACAATTCCTATGTTCAAGGCTATAATCGGATATATATATATAAAGAAAAACTAACTCAATAAATCCTAATTTATTACTAACTAAACAGCCTACATTTTAGTCAAGAAACACATGAGTGAAACATGAAGAAACAAAGACATGAAATTGGGAGATTATTGGAAAAACATCTCGGAAAATAAGTAAAACAGTAGGAATAAAATAGACATTATTAACTACTAAAAAATCAAACCAAAGTCTAACACATGACTACTAAAACAAAGCTAAGCATATATAATAAACAAAAAAAAAAAAGCATAAAAGAGCTAGGAATTAAATAAAACAAGGCTAAGCAAAAAAAAAAAAATACCTGGTTATGGGCAGCGAACCGGAACTACGAGTTTGAAGGAGACGACTCCACCTCTTCAACTCGAAAAACCAACAAAACACTTTTAAAATTTTTGAACTATGGGAACCGAGAATTCTCAAGATTTTATGAGTATTCTTTTTTGTCTCCTCTTTTTTGTCTCCCTTTTTAAAATATTGAATGAAGTGGGTTTATATAGAGACCTAAAAATCCTCAAAAGGGATAAAATGCCGATGTGGGACTATTGAAAATTGAAAATTGTTTGAGAAATGATGTGGGAAAGGCAGATTTTTTTTAATTTTTATTTTATAGATAAAATCCATTATTTTTATTTGTTTAAGATCTAAGAAGCTTTTAAAATTTAATCAAATCGTGGAGGGTCAAAATTGGGTGTCAACAATATATATATATATACTACTAGAAAATAGATAAATTCCTCCGATTGAAGTCGTCAAATTAAATATGTGACCTCTTCGAGTTTGATTTTTATCAAGGGCTTTCCGGCAGAAAGAATCCAATTAGAAAGAAAATAAAAAAGATAAATAAGAGTAAAATGTAGCATAAATAAATTCTGTAGATTAAAAATATTAATAAAAAAGAAGGAAATATTTATAAAGTTAAAGTTTTAGTAAAATAAAATTGTCTTAATTTCACTATCTTTAAAAAAGTAAGTTTGTATTTTCTTTATAATCTTAACATTTAGAGGAGAAATAATTTTGCAAAATAGTCCAATAGGGTAATAAGACTCCGATGAAATATAGATATGTAGTTAAATTAATAGGTTACATTTGACTTTACATTTTTTTTCCTTTTAAATTTTCAGGGGATGAAAGTATAGATGTGTAAGACCATGATGAAAATTATTTAATGCATAGTAAATATTGAATTAGAACTAGTATACCCTTAAAAAAGTCACAACCGTATGAATGTTCACCCGTGGAAATTCATAATGCAAATACAGGAGTTTCGTTGAGATCATATCATCATCCGCATGTCAACTTTTGGCGAGATCTTACTATCTCCAATTTTTATGACTTGTTAGTAGTAATGTTTTGAGGTGTTTGACGTGGATCATGTCCCTAACATCTGTAGAGATTTCGTAGATAAACCGTTCCGTTTCAGATATTTTAATTAAAACTTTATGTTTGATAATCAGTATTTTCAAATAGTTTTGAAATTTATAAAACTACTTTTAAATAATTCTTCGGTCATGATTCTTGTGTATGCTTGAGTTAGTTTTCCGCTTAGTAATCATTCATGGCAAGAATTCACTTGGTGATCAACAATGGTTCTCGAGTGCCAACTCCATTGATGCGCTCTTTCTCTTTCTTGTCTCTCTCTTTTTTTCTCATTTCTTTCTCACCTATGTCAGTCGTTGAATCTCCACAATCAGAATCGTGCACAGAAAACTTACATATACTTGTACACATAGCTTTGTCAACTTCATCGTTACCTCCCCATTCTGGTGATCGAAAACTTTCATTATATGAATCAACCAACGTTGACACTATTTCATCTGGTGAATTAGCTTAGCTTTTTTACATGAAGCAACAATTTTATTCACCGCATTCCTGATTAATATTATGAAATGATGCAATTCCATTTTGATCTCTCCTGATATGAATTTTATCGGAACACCAATCATAAAATTACCAAAAGAGTTTTTCACTTGAGGTAAAAATGTAATTTTGAAGCGCATATTCATTGGAAAGTCTAGTAGAGAAGGCCTTAAATACCCGTTGTAGCGCGGATAAAAGCCCTCCATAAAATTGTTGTAATAATCTCAACCCTAGAAGGTTGAAAACTCAAAGCTCCATTTGATTCATCGATGCATTTTTTTCTTAGCCTTGACATAACAGCCTCACGGATGACAATTCTCTTAACAACAATGTCTTGTTGTATAATTGGAATGGGGGTTTGACTTGAAAAGTCGTGATATATCTCTTGTGGGAAAAATATCACGCATATTGAAGCTTACAAAATTAATCTTGTTCCCCATTCTACACACTTTTGCCCTTCCATTGCAAGATGTGAAGTACTGATTGATATAGCGAGTCCACCACATTCAAACTTAATTACTTGTATAGTAACAATTGGTGAAACCATGAAATTAGTTTCATCGATATTCTTATTTACATGTGGGCTAAATAAAGACGCATGATCAAAGTCGTTCCGCGCTTTATTTAAGAAATTATCAAGCGTACTATACCATTGGTGTTGGCTTTGGTATAGGAAACACCTTGATCAAGACAAAGAATGGAATAGTATTTATCTTTGTCATCATAACTCCATATCTTTGAAAGGGATTGCTCAAGTCGTTCATCCATGTCGATATTGTTATAATTATGAAAGAGAAAAACCATTGAAACATGTTCTTTTTCAGATATTTGGTCGAAAAAAGAGACCTTGTAATGTTGAAGTAGGTAAAAATGGCTTAATGAGCTTTGTGCATAAGATTTTAATTTCCATTTTTGCTAACACAACTCAACATAGGCTACAATTAAATATGTGACAACCTCCCAACTATATATAGCAGCAAAAAAAGTTTTACATGTAAGCTCAACGTTATACTCTACGTCCTATATTTAATAATATACAAAGCTTTCATATATGTTTTGATAAAAATATTATAGATATTGAACGTCAACTTCAAATCATAACATCATATTACATGTCTAAACGATCCCTAAATAAAAAAGACAAACGAAACTTGTATCAATAACATAATGTAAATGTAAATTGCTATCAAAGATTTGCATCTCGAATAAACATGAGAGTTTTGATGTCATCGTCACAATCAAATAGTTTCATATAACTTTCCTTCAAGTCCATTTGCACACCAACTTCAGAATGAATATCTGTATCATGCAACCAAAACATTTGTGTATCTTTCATACCAAAAAATAGTAAGGCTGGTTTTCCCACACCAAAATCAGTATCATGTAAAGGGAACATGCACATACTTGAACATAAAACTTTGTCAACTTCATCATTACCTCCCCATTCTGCTGATCTAACACTTTGATTATATATATTAACCAATGTTGACACTATTTCATCTGGTGAAGCTTTGACACATGAAGCAACCACTTTATTCACCGTATCCCTTATTAACATTATAAAGTTGTGTAATTCCATCTTCGTCTCTCTGGTATGAATTTTATCGGAACATCAATTCTAAAATTCCCATAGAGTTTTGCACTTGTGGTAAAGATGTTTTAGAGCGTAAATTCAATGGAAAATCCATTAGAGAAGGTCTAACATACCCATTTATGGTTGCCGAAGCACGGATAAAAGCTCTCCATAGGATTGCTGTAATAATTTCAACCCTTGACGGTTGAAAAGTCAAATCTCCATTTGATTCATCAATGCATTTTTTTCTGAGCCTTGACATAGCAGACTCACGAACAACGAATCTCTTAACAATAATATCTTGGTGTAAACTTGGAACATAGGTTGACTTAAAAAGTCTCGATATATCTCTTGTGGAAAAATATTACCCAAATCGAAGCTTAGAAAATTAATCTTCTCGATGGGAGTTCCCAATTTACAAACTTTTGCCCACTCAAAAAGAAATTTAAAATCTGAGAAACCATCCATTGCAGGGTGTGAACCACTTAATGAGATTGCTAGACCACCACATTCAAACTCGGTTACTTGTGCGATTACAATTGGTGAAAACATTAAATTATTATTATCTATATATTTATTTACATGTGGCCAAAATAAAGATGCAAGACTAAGGTCCTTGTGTGTTTTCTCTAAGAAATTATCAAACATACAATTCACCTTTGCCTTAGTATAGGAAACACCTTGATCAACACAAAGAATTGAACATTCATCTTTGTCATACCTTCCTGCTGCTGGATAAACATGAGTTAATAACTTTGATAGGGATTGTTCAAGTCGTTCATCGATGGCGGAGTTGTTGATGAAATTATTGTTATTATTAGCATAGAAAAGAACAAATGGGACATGTTCTTTCTCAGATAATTGATCGAAAAACGAAAGCTTGTATCGATGAAGGTGAGGGGGAGTAGGTTTACAAGGTTTTATGAGTTTCGTCCATAAGATCTCAACTTTTATGCAATCTTTTTCCATTGTTTTGATGCAATTGTTCCTTTGTATGTTCCCAACTATATATAGCCAAAACAAGGGTGTAAGTCAAAGCTATGCTTCGAGAAAATTTAGTGTAATGAAATCCTTAATTAATAAGAAGGAAAAAATATTAATTATAAGACATACTCTAGCAAGAACTGTATTAATTAACATTTCAGTTACTTTATTTGTTATCCACGACTAGTCATAAGTAGATAAAGAGTCCATTTGGATTGAATTAAAATAAAAAATAGTTTTAAGTCAAAAATAAAAAGTCAAATTGAAATGACTTTAATCTTTTGACTTAGTTTGAGTCAAAATTTGATTAACTTTTAACTCAGGGATAAGTTTTTTTTACAAAAAAAAAAACAACTAAAAGGCTAAAGGGGCAAATCTCTTTTATTAGGGGAAAATTGGCAAAATAACAAATATTTAGCCTATATTAGGTATTATAGCTATCGTTTAAGAAATTATAATTTGTGACTACAGTTTCTCTAATTCTTGTTATTCGCTTGGTTTGTATAAATTCAAAATTTATATAATTCAGTTTCTGATTGTAGTATAAATCCAGAATTTCGTATATGCTTACCCAAACTATTTGTATACGATTTATGAAAACATCAAAATAAATTACATTGTTTGTATATTGGCAAACGAAACAAACAAATGGAGTTCTAAAATATTCCTAAATGTATAAATACAAAATTTGTTTATACTTATCCTATTTGTATATTCAATATACAAATAAGAAGAAATATACAAAACTGTAGCCTCCATAGCAAACGGAACAATAGATATAAAGTGTAATTATCAAAATTATAAATATAAAGCCCTATTATGCTTATTACATTTGATACTATTTCTAAAGTGTTATCTTATTATTGAAAACTCAAATCTTGTGCATATTTGCATCAAATGAACAAGCCCAAGTCCACAAAGACCCAAAACGAAAGAAGGGAAATAAAAACAAGAAAACAAAGGGAAAAGAGAAATTAAATGTGGAAACATCAAGCTAATAGTGGGAACAACAAAGTGATCAAATGGCTATTATTTACTATCAACTTCCTTTCATATAATTAAAATTTGCATCAAATGAAACAAAAACATATTTCATTATTATTGAGAAAAAATAAAACTAAAGAAACTCAAATTCCATATCCCAATTACTTTGTACATAGCTAAACTAATTTACCGATATTTTGACTATTTTATCAGAGCTATTTTAAAAATATTAACAGATATATATTGTATTTTTTAGAGAATTCGATATGAATGCGGAATCGAATGTAAAGACTTTATGCAACTTAGCCTGTTAGTACAAATTAGCATGCATAACAGATCATCTTGTCTAAAAGCTTAAAACGTTAGAGAAAATATATTTTTATTATTTAATTGCATGTATTCTCAACATGTCGGCCCCTCTTATGTATATCTAATACATAAACATGATCCTTAGCTTGACTTCATTTGATAACTACGCCTCCAACTTTGTGAGTTTTCGAGAGGCACTTACACTTTGTATAAAATTGAACAAGTAGACACATGTGCCTTTCGTGACATAATACATGTACGACACAAATTGTCATGTAGGGAAAATGTGTTTATTTGTTCAATTTTATACAAATGTAAGGTCTACTTGTATACACCCAACGTTAAAGGTCATACTTATCAACTGTAACCAAGTTAAGAGTCATTCTTATGTATTATGCCTTATTTTCTGATGAACCAAACACGAGAAAAATCTTCTTCTTTTTTAAATAATGTTGAACGTGAGATTCAATCTCAAAGCCTCTACCCTTTCTAATATCGTATTAAAATGTGTGATCATATCATTTTTAAAACTCATACAATTAAAAACTTTTTTTATTTAATTACATTCTCTAACACATAAATAATTTTTCTATAGCTTGTACAACACCTAATCCAACATATATATCGTGCAAGATATGTTTGTCAGAGAAATTCGGCGAGGCTCTTTTTGATTTGTTTGGTGCCATAATCATGAAAATTAGAAAATAAAAAATCAAAAGGAGAAGGAAAAATAATAAATTGAAGAAAAAATATTTATTATACTTGCACCAAACAATTTTTTTTAATATAAAAAACAAAATCCATGAACCAATATTAGATACTATGAACCTAAATGCCCATACACACGAGGAAATAAAATAGGGACCTTGTAGGTTGGCATAAGATCAAAGAGTAAGACTAAGTTGACTACAAGAAGCTTCTCATCTTCTACCTCTTTATTAACCTATATGTATTTGGTGGAAAATATTTTATTTTATTATTTTTGGAAAATAGTTTCAAGAAAATAAATAATTTTCTTATTATTTTGTTTTGATAAATAAATAAAAATATATATGCATATAATATATTCAAATTAAACACCATGGGGGTAGGAGTGTGGGGGTTGGAGTGGAAATGGTGTTGGGGGAGGCGGATGGAATGGAGATGACACAATTAATATAAAATGTTATTTATAAAATTTGTTGTTTTTTTTTTTTTATATTTTAAGAAAATGTTATTTATATTTATAAAAAAGTATTTTTCAAATATTCAAACAAATCAATCATGAAAAATTGGAATAAATTTTGATCAACCGACGGTATTTTATTTTGCTTTCACTATCACTTTCTATTAAAGGTCTCAGTTTTTGTGTGTTCTTTAATCCACCATTCAAAAATAATTAGTCATTTTCTATATTTAAAACATGCTTATTTGCCATTTGACATAACTTGGTGTAGGTAGGGTACAAAAGAAATGGTTTGGTACAAAGTAGATTGTGGTATTTTATTCATGTTCCTTTTTAGCTTATGTTTACTTTATATTTAAATAAAATCATAAAGTCTAATAAACATTTTAAATTTCATGTTTTGACGAAACCACCGTGTTATGGGATAACATTAGTATTTAGGAGTACAACTCTTGCTTTTCTATGTTCCACTTCATGAATATGATATATAAACTTTGACACATTTAATTAAACTATTCATGTTCCAACTAAGTTTGAATTTTACAAACAATGATTAGTAACATCATTCCATCTGTCTCAATTCATATGACATAGATCAGATTTCGATAGTCAAACAAAAAATATGTTACCACAATATATTCTTAGTGTTTTTTTTTTTTTTGAATATTTTACATTTTCGAATATTAGTATTTTGTAGGTAGATTCTAAATATGTAAATATTTTTCAAAAAAACTTAAAAAATGTATATATAATTTCACAATCAAAATAAAGAATTTTTCACTAGGTATATTGTTATTGTTTAGTCAAAATAAAGAATTTTTCACTAGGTATATTGTTATTGTTTAGTCAAAATAAAGAACTTTAACTCTCCAAATTCGAACTATGTCATATATAGTGGTGAAGCCAAGATTTTCACTAAAGATAGTTTAAATCTGAAAAAGTAAACAAATGAACTAGCTGAATGACTATTTTGCATCTGTTATATATATATTTAAAATATTTCAATTATATATAAATCGTATAATTTTTTCGAATGAGCCCCTAGCCCAAGCATACTATGTCCCTGGTCAAATCAATTGGGACATGGGAGTATTTTATGAGTACAATTTCTTCTCTTTTACAATGCTATCTTTTTATTTTGTATATGTTATAGAAATGTTTTATTTGTCTGTGGGTGGTGCACTTTTTGGTTGAGTCCATGCTCTTTCCCTTCTAATTTTTTTTATTTGTGTGTGGGGTTCTAATTCTTCTTTCCCAGTAGCTTCAGCGCTTAAAATACTTATATTCACCCACCGTCCCTTCCCCTTTTTATATCCCCACACGCATGGCTAGTGGATAGCAATATTGACAATAACAATTTTCTTAAACACAAACATAAAAACTTCATTATTCACTCATACACCATCTGATTTTCATTGTTCGTGGACTGATTAATTTAAATTCGTATCGAGTAGGCCAATTAAAAAGGAAAACTCTCCCTTCTCAGGATTAAAGTCAGAGACTTTTGATTAAGGATCAACACATTAATTCAAACCACTATCATCCCACCAAGCCTTTTGAGATTTGTTTCCGTTCATAGTTTGCCCTGATTAATTTGGATTCGTGGTGGTTGCTCTCTACTAAGATATTCTCCTTTCTTAAGCTTGAAGTCGGAGATCTCTAGTTAAGGATCGAGAGATACCAACGTCATCTCACATAGCAAAAACACGTTGAAATTGGTGCTCTGCCCTTGTTTTTTTTGTGTCCGTCATGGCTTTCCTTAGGTGCTTTGGGTATAACGTAAGGCGCGCTGGACTTACTGATGGTCGTGTATTCGCAGAAGGAGATACAGAAGATGAATCAGATAACACAATGGTTGCTGGTGCAACGAGATATACAAGCCAAGAGTTGAAGAAATTCACCGCGAATTTCTCCAATTCCAATTTAATTGCCTGTGGTGGATTTAGCAGAGTCTATTTAGCTAACTTCCCTAATTTATCTCCCAGGGCTGTGAAAATCATGGACAGCAGCAGTGAGCGTCTCAATAGAATGTACAAGCAAGAATTAGATATCTTGATTCAAATCAAACACGACAACATAGTTGAACTTCTTGATCACTGTGAAGATAATGAATTTGGAAACATGCTCGTGTTTGAGTATGTCTCAAATGGTACTCTACAGGACAAACTCCACGAAAACAGAGATATGACAATTCTTCCATGGAGAAACCGAATGGCTGTGGCATTTCAACTTGCTCAAGCTATTGAGTATCTACATGAAAAATGTCCTTTACAAATTGTGCATAGCGATATCAAGTCATCTAATATACTGTTAGACGATCAATTCAATTGCAAGCTTTGTGATTTTGGATCCGCGAAAATTGGATTTTCTTCTTCTATTTCACCACCAACGAAAAATCGAGTGATACTTGGTTCTCCAGGTTATACTGATCCTCACTACTTGAGAACCGGCATTGCCTCCAAAAAAAACGACATATATAGCTTTGGAGTCATTATTTTAGAACTCATTTCAGGGGTTGAGGCCTTCTCCTCAGGTAGTGGGGAGAGGCTAATATCGAAAGCTGCTCCGATTTTGAACGATGTGTCTAAGGTAGCGGAAATGATGGATCCACGCCTCGATAGGAATTACGTATTGGAGGAAGCTAAGGTCATGGTGTCACTTGCAGCATTATGCCTAAGTGATTTCCCAGGCCTTAGGCCCTCTGCATCTGAAATTTTGGAGAATATGAGAAGTAGAACATCTTCCATCTCCTTTCTATTTTCAGATGGCAAAAAGGTTTGAGCCAGGACGGAGCTAGGAAGGGCCGAGGGTTTCATCTGAAACCCCTTCAGCGAAAGAATATACCATTTATACATGATTATTTATGTGTGATACTAGTTAAAGGTTCATGTAAATTTGTATAGGGATTTGTCACAATTGAAAGTTGTGTCAAAGCTAGGTAAAGAATTAGTTCAAGAAACTCCTTACAAATTGAGAGTTGAAAATTTGAATGAGCAAATTTCATTTGCTACTCAACTATGAAAAATAGAACAAATTTGTCTTTAAATTTGGTCTCAAATGTGTCCTTGTCGTTGTACAACTTGTTCAGATTTGTTTCTCAAACCAACAGACCTCCAACATAATACTCTACTTTTTGGGAAAATTATGCAGAAAGATAAACATATAGAACTAATTAATTAGCTAATATACCTATAGTTTGAATTAATTATCGCTCACAGCTTAATTTTACTTTTAATTACGTCACTTGTCCTCTTTATACATGTACAACTATAAATTATACACATATATAATTATGTGACACACACAAATACAATTAGTATCTCTCCACTCTTGACCTTTCTCGCTCGCCTCTCTCCTCCATCTCCCAATCTTTCTCGCAAGATGTATAAATACATATGTATATCAGTTATATATATACAATTATCTGACAGATATACATATATAGTTCGCCTCTCTCCACTCTCTGCCGTCTCTCGCTCGCCTCTCTACTCTCTCTCCTAACTCACTGCCCTCTCTCCTCCCTCTCTCAGTCTAGGTCGCCAGATATACAAATACATATGTATATTAGGTACATATATACAATTATTTGATCGATATACAATTCGATAAAATACATATACAATTTGCCTCTCTATCCTCTCTCGCTCGCCTCTCTCCTCCCTCTCCCAATCTCGCTTGACAAATATACATATACAATTTATCCTTTCTGAAGGAAGGGAAAAGAGTTTTCGAGTGTATCATAATTATATACTATGTTTACTTTTAACCATTTTTTATATAATAAAAACATAACTATATTTCTTATATATATTTGCATGTATTTGTTGTTGATTATTATTATTATGTTATAATGGTTGAGTCACAAAATTCTTTTGTGTACACATAATAGTAAATAACCAATGATCCTAAATTTAAGCAAATAAAGAGCAAGAACCGGACATTTCAAACACTACTAAAGCGTAAATCACTTCAAATCACGTATAACAAATGAACCATAATTTTCTAAAAATCCATATTAACCCTAATTAATTATTTCCATTTTTTTCTTCACTTTCCACCCTACACTCCAAAAAACTTTCTAATATAAATCAATACCCTCTCTCACACACACAAACTCAAAAAAAAGAAGAAGATGGAATTCCGCCTTTGCATAATTATAATTTTCTCAATATTTATCATGATGATCGATCCATCATCATCATCGTTATACAATAATTTTAAGATTCAACACAAGAACTTTGATCAGTTATCATCAATGATGCATGGTGATATGTCAAGGAGGAAGTGCAATGGCGGCGTTGTTGGAAATTGCATCGATGATGATGAAGAAATGATGATGGAGTCGGACATTAGTCGACGTGTATTAGAAGGAGGAAATGGTTATGTTAGTTATGGAGCAATGTCAAGGAACAATGTTCCTTGTAATGTAAGAGGTGCTTCTTATTATAATTGTCATGCAAATCAACAAGTTAATCCTTATCGTCGTGGTTGCACTGAAATTACACGATGTGCTAGGACAAATTCTTGAATATTAATCTCAAAAATAACATAATATTTGCTTTTGTTGGTTAATTTTGTTTTTCCAATAGACGAATCATCATGTAAATTTCATTAAAACTATCTGAATTTTACCCTACTTATTTACTTATTTTCTGTTGTATTTTCCTCATTGTTGTAAAATAGTTTGAGTTTTCTGATTATTTGGCAAAAATATTGTCAAGATTTAACTCTCTTAATTCCATGACATATCTTTTTCATTTTAATAAATAGACAAAAATCAAAGTCTAGAGGCATGTTATAAATATATGACATTCGAGTTTAACTCAACCCAAAAACTAGTTTCAAAGGGGAGGAAGTATATCACTGGTTCATTCCCCAATCAATGTGCAATTAATGTACAATTTGTACCTATTCTAACAATTATATAGTACTCCGATCCATTGGTTTCACTTTTTTTTCTTAGGTTTGTTTCGAAAAGAATAAATATAGAGAGAGATTGACAAATCTTTAATTTTAATTTTTCACATAATATATTTAATCAGTTTAATGTCACAAGATTAATAAATCTGTTTTACTCTCTTCAAACCACGCTTGTGGTCATAACTAAAAGTAGAAGATTGAAGACATATTAACATTTTAAATAATTGTGACAAATAGGATACGAATGTCAAAGTATTACTCAATGTCTATACTTGACTTTGCACACTTTTTAAGAAACTATAAATAGAAGGATCATTTTACTATATCATTTTTTGAATATAATAAATACAATATCTTAAAAATGTAATAGAGAAATGACTATAATTAATAATAAAGGTAAATTAGAAAATAATTATAAAATTATCTATTAATTTCTTAAAGTAAATAAGTATTGTTGGACATACAATACAAGAAACACGAGTACTAGTCCATAAAAATGTTTCTTCTTTTACTCTTAATCAGAGGTATCAAGTACAAATTTTGTGAATGAGATAGACACTATTTGACGCTTTCTTAAACACCAAACTTTTAAACCTAGATACATAAATAAGTTGCTATTATCATCATCAAAGTAATACTAAAACTCCAAGAAATAAACCCTACTGGAGCACCCGATTTCGCCGGAACCGGGGCGGGTAAAACTGGGCCAATGGATTCAGCAGGTGTTGGGCTTAATGGTGTTTGGGCTTGTTGGGCTTTAGTTTGATTGGGTGACAACACAACAATCATGAGTTTCTGGCCCTTTTCACAATTATCTTTATGTCCACTGATGAAACTAAATGTGCCTGGGCCATCAAATGTGAATCTTGAATCACCATGTTCTAATATAACAATTGGATCCTCCTTGTTGCAATTGTAGTAATCTTCTTTGTAAACAAAAAGAGCTGAATTTGACCCTAATTTAAACTTGAAAACTGCAAAAAAAAAAAAAAAAAAAAGGTCAAATCATTAAATAGACACACAAATTGATTGCACCCGAGTCAGAAATTCTAACAAGGTGATTTTACAGAAGAAAACATTCAAGATGTCACGCTGCTTAGAATTTAAATGATCAATTTAAAACAATTTCTTAACCACATTTTTTACTATATTAAAAGCTTCCCTTGTGTCACGTACAGATACAAAATTTTCACCAAAAGAGCTCAACATGTTTAACTCTGTATATATTTAAAAAAGAACTTCATATACCTATATAAAATAAGATTTCAAACCAGCAATCTTATATAATTTTTTACCACATTTGTCATTACACTAAAAGTTTTCTTTATGTCAAGATCTAATGATAGGATGAATTTTTTTAATCACACGGGATCAATATTTATTATATATAAGTAAAAAAAAATAATTAATATATATATATATATATATATATATATATATATATATATATATATATATATGTAATTTTCTGACACAAGGGATCCGATGAACCCTTTCATTCTTCTAGTTCCGCCTCTGATCAAAGGATTCCAAAAGTTCTATACATATATATAAACGAAAAAAGAAGATGTAATTGTTCTTCTATTTTCTTTTCTTTTTTTCTTTTTTTTAAGCAAACGAAGAAATAGGAGGAGAGGATTTACCAATCGTATCATTGACTTGAAAGTAATTTCGTTCGGCCCAATGACTATAAGGTTCAGAAGGACTTAAAACCCAACCACTTTCACCACCAACATAAAATGTATGATTAGCTTCACAAAATGAACCACATGTAATAAATCCCAAAAAAATCAGAAAAAAATAGCTTTGAGACAACAAAAACTCCATGAATAATACTCAAATTTTAGATGGAAAGAGAATTTTGTGGTTTAATGAGTGAAAATTAGCAGTATTTATGGAAAGTGTTAGCTGGTAATTAATTGTTGTGTTAAAATATCATAGTTATAATAATTTGTCTTTTATTAATTAATAAATAAATAAACGGTAATATTATTTTTTCAGAAAAACGTTGATATTTGGCAAAAAATGTTTATTACACATCTGGTTTTTGACTTTTTGTAAAGATTTAAATTACATAGTATTTTGTTTTAATTATAAAAACATAAAAAAAAATCATGCAAGTTGATCAGAGTAAGTTATTTTTAAATTGATTATGGTATTAATTATAGTTTAATGATTAAGATTATAACTATAGAACATATCATTATAGTAGTCAACACTTTTTGAAACTGTCATATCTTGATTTAATGTTTTATTTTATTTTGTGTGTACTTAATTATACAAGAAATTTGCTTGTTATTTTTTTATTTTTTTTATTATGTGTGTACTTAATTATAGAAGAGATTTGCTTGTTATTTTCTTTAAAAAGTTATATTTCAATGTGTAAAGCTTTAGTTTGATATTTTTGATACGTTTCTTAAAAGGTCAAAAAGTATAATTCTTTATTATATTTTAGTATATAAAATTGAAGTTGAATAAATTATGGCTACTTATTTACTATTCGCAAACTATCAAATTAACTTAGAATAGTATTTTTTTGTGATTTTTATTGCGCTGAGGTCTATTCGAAACATCTCTCCACATTTCAAGATAGAAATAATATCTTTGTCCGTTTTATCATCTCCAGACCTCATCCAGAGAATTACACTAATTATATATATTATTTAATGATATTGTAGTATTTTTTAAAATCAAATTATCGAACGAAAGTTTTTAATATCCTATCATGTATATCTCTAGTTATTGTCTTTAATCTGATAGCGTAAAAAGTTATAAGTATATCATTAATGTTCACTGCTTAAAAGTTAAACCCGCTACATAATAACAATATATATATATATATATATATATATAATGTCAATGTGTATATATATACATAAAAATATTATTTTATTCGAATTAGTAATTATTTCAAGAAGTATTGATTGACACTCCTCAATTATATATGGCTACATCATTGCATTCATGGTTTGATTGATCAATATTACTTTTTGCTATATTTAATCTGTTGTTTTGTTGAATAATTTATAAATTATACGTGGATCATTATGTATCAAATGTTATAAACAAAGAAATTTATGGCATAAAATCATAACAAATCATGTATGCCCTCATGTTATATTCAATTGAAACTGTCTTTGAAATTAGTCACAAATCATATTAAATCATCACAAGTTTTTGTGCTTATTCCAACAATGTAGCTTTTATGTATTTATATTTGCTAGTAAACCTAACTATGCCTAATTTCATAAAAAAAACAATTTATAATCACGCAGTTAACAATTATTATGAGGGGTTTAACTGCTTCAGGGATTGTTTAAACTTGAAAATGAGTCTTTTTAGCCGTCAAGGACAACTGGCTCCATAGCTAACGTCTTAACGGATATCCAAGAAAATTTTGGCAAAAATATTATCAAAATTCTGGATCACCAAATATCCATGGACTATAGCACACACAAATCGAAAAAATGGGGGATTTACCTGCTTCGGGCTCGTTTGACATTAAAAATGAGCTGTTTTAGCTATCAGGGCCAATTGACTCCATATTTAACTTCTTAACGAACGTCAATAATAAATTTGGAATAAAATAACGTCAGAATTTCGGATCACCAAAAATCCATAGACTATAAAACACAAACCGGAAAATTAAGGGGGTTTACCTGCTTTGGGGATCATTTGACCTTGAAAATGGACCGTTTTGACCGTAATTGTCAACTAGCTCCATAACTAATGTCTTAACGGACGTCCACTAAATTTTTTGGCAAAAATAACGTCAGAATTTTGGATCACCAAAAATACATGAACAATAGCACACGAAAATTGATAAAATAGGGGTTTATCTGCTTCGAGACTCGTTTGACCTTGAAAATGGATCGTTATGGCCGTCAGGGTCAACTGACTCCATAGCTAACGTCTTAACGAACGTCCAAAAAAAAATTTGGTAAAAGTAACGTACGAATTCCAGATCACCAAAAAAAATGGACTGTAGCACACGAAAATTGACAAAATGGGGGATTTACCTGCTTCAGGGCTCGTTTGACCTTGAAAATTGGCCGTTTTAGCTCCATAACTAACCTCTTAACGGACGTCCACAAAAAATTTGGAAAAAAATGAAGTCGGAATTCTGGATCACCAAAAATTCATGGAATATAACATACGAAAATCGGCAAAATGGGGAGCTTACCTGCTTCGGGGCCTGTTTGACCTTGAAATGGGCCGTTTTGGCCGTTAAAACCAACTGGATTCATAGCTAACGTCTTAACGGACGTCCACGAATAATATTGGCAACGATAATGTCAAATTTCTAGATCACCAAAAATATATGGACTATAACACACAAAAATTGGTAAAATGTTTACTTGCTTCGGAGCTCGTTTGACCTTGAAAATGGGTCGTTTTAGTTGTAAGAACCAATTAACTCCATAACTAACGTCTAAACCGACGTCCACGAACAATTTGGGCTAAAATGATATCAAAATTCAAGATCACCAAAAATCCATCGACTATAGTACATGAAAATCGATAAAATGAGGGATTTATCTGCTCTGGAGCTCGTTTGACCTTGAAAATGGACCATTTTGATTATCAGGGCAACTGACTCCATAACTAACGTCTTAACGAAAATTCACAAAAAAAATTGGCAAAATAACATCGGAATCTTGAATAATAAAAAAAAAAAGGGTGAACAACACATGAAAATCGGCAAATTGGAGAATTTACCTGCTCCAGAGCTCGTTTGACCTTGAAAATGGATCGTTTTGGCCGTCAAGGATAACTGACTCCATGGCTAACATCTTAAAGAACGTCCATAATTTTTTTTAGCAAAAATAACATTGTAATTCTAGATCACCAAAAATCCATGAACTATATAACACATGAAAAACAGTAAAATAGGGGGTTCACCTGCTCTGGGCTCGTTTGACCTTGAAAATGAGTCATTTTAGCCATCAGGGCCAACTGACTCTATAACTAACATCTTAGTGGACGTCCACGAAAAACTTAGGCAAAAATAACGTCACATTCTGAATCACCAAAAATCCATGGATACTTACAAATGATATAGAAAATTTAAATCATATTAGATAAAACTTATGCCATAGACTCAACTCGAATAATATTAAAAGAATTGATTTATATATTCACGTGAATAGCCATCCTCCAAACCAACTGAAACATCTCGAATGACCGTATTGAGTGATATATGACAAACTCAATTTTGCAAACATATGCAAAGATGGGACAAAAAAGGAATACTAATTATCCATTTGGAGACAACTCAATCACAGCCGTTAAAATAATCTCTTAATAAACCGATGATGATTCTACAGCCCAATAATCCAGCATCTTCTATCAAAACAGTAGCTTTATGCTTCATGTTCACCACTTAAAATTTAGGAGAAGACTAATGTCAAATGATGTTTAGCTTATTTTTTTACTTCCTGCAGAAGTGAAAACACCCCAACTATGTTATTTATAGATTGTATAACTGTTTTTGAATAAAGAAATACAAGTGGAGTTTTCTAAATTTTGGTTTTTGAATTGACCAGGGAAGGGATTCTTGGTGAACCACAAATTAACAAAACCAATGATTCTGTTTATGTTGAGCTTTCATTTTCTTTGAAGTTGATTTTTGTTGTTGGGGTTGTTGTTTTATGTTGTTTGACTTCAATTTAAGCAACCCCTTTTCTTTCTTTCTCTTAAAGTTGTCTTTTTTTTTTTTTAAAATTGTAACTGTAATGGACTTTGTTTCTTCATCTGTGTTGCTCAAGAATTGCTTGAAAGTGAAGAATTTGAATTGATCTTGAATGGGTATGGCAAAAAGATTGTATTTTTTGAGGTTGAAGAGGAGAAATTATGGAGTTTTGCTTAGAGTTCTTTTTAGTTTATGGTTCATCCTTGAAGGGATTTGCCCAGTAATGGGTGTCAGGCCTCTCAGAGAAAGATATCGTTCGTGGGGAGATGAGGTTAGTATTGGAGTTACATTTTGTATCTGCACTTCCTTGTATAATTTGTGCCTTCTAAGGATCAATTATCTGGTATTGGAATGAAATAGGTCCAACTAGTGGAAAGAGTACAGCCCTAACAGCTCAATGGAGTATCTGACTACTTTACTTTTGAATTATGTATTATTTGTTGTTGCTATTGTTCTGTTCCCCAATATTGTTACTTTACATGCTTATTGTTTGTTATGCTTTACTTGAGCCGAGGGTCTACCGGAGACAACTTCTTTGCCTTCACAAGGGAGTAGGGGTAAGGTTGCCTACACATCACCCTCCCTAGACCTCACTTATGGGATTGCGATGGGCTTGTTGTTGTTGTATTAAAAACTGAAACTTTACTCATTCAAGTGCTTAAGTGATGAAGTACAAATTTTGTGTTAGCTAGCTGGTGAAAGGAATTCCAAGCTATATGCTTAACCTGTATCTGATAGGTTTAGTGCTTCATACTTTATGAATCTTACTAAACACAAGTCAGTTTATCATGCCTAAGAGCAAGGATGGATTTATATTTTGGACATTGTACAATGAGGAGATATGACAATGAAAATGATATAACTAACAAGAAATAATATGCTTTTATGTGTCCCCCTTTTTAATAAGGAACTTGCTCTTATGAGTATACTTCATTATCGTGAGAAAACGCGGAATAAGGTAGGATTTTTTACGGACTGTTTCATTTTGATGCCTAGAGCCAAGATATCTGTCACTCCAATCAATGCTGGACACCAAAAAGAAAATCAGGGATGCTGAAATGGCTGGATAAGTTCTGTTAATGAGATATGAAAATATTTACTGGATAATTCAGTAAATGAGATATAAAATTATTCGATACGTAGTCAAGACTGGATATCAAAAGTTCACTAAGAAACTGTATCGAATCAAGTTCGATGCTAGATATATTTGGTTTCTTGGTGATTAAGATCAAGGTTACTATCCTAATTCAGATATACACTCTTGGAGCTCATTGCTAGAAGTGGATAAGTCATGTTATTTGTTCTCCCTGCTGTTCATGCCTAACCATTAATTATATCCTTATTGTTGTTGCAGTGGCTTCTGGTAAGAAAGGATGAGAATGAATTGGGGCCTTTTTCTGCTTGGAATATAACAGGAACTTACAGAGGTTTGTACAGTATGATGTTTTAGTGCATTGCTGATATTATAAATGGGTGTGGAAGAACACTTTCGTGTTGCTCTAGTATATTTTTTTTTAAAAAAAAGAAGCTTTCCTGTTGTTCTTCCTTCACTTGTATGCAATGTGGTGGTAAAACCTTAAAGTGATTGAGTAGGACTCCTCTAACACAACATAACAGAAAATTCACTATCACTTCAATTACTAAACTCAGTTGCTGCTTCAGTCTTGAATCTAATTATACCCTCTCCTCGATATTTGAGCTGCAGGATCTTGGAGGTTCCTTGATTCAACAAATAGCTCTTCCAGGTTTCCTGATTTTAGGAAGTCCAATGGCAACTCGGTCCTTGAATTGATAAGTAATCCAACAAAAATAACTGGTGTACATTATATTCAGGTAATCCTGTCATCATTAAATAAGTGAATTTCTTTATGAAATGCTATGTTAAAACCCTGTTCTCTGCACAAGTACTTGTCTCAAACTTATTAATTGTCTATGTCATGTGTCCCAATAGGTTTATTGAATTTTAAATTGATGACTTGGGTAGTTTACTTCTCTTTCTATTTTGAGAGCATCTATCATAAGTCATACCTAGACTTGCAGCATGCCATGCTTGTATTATTGGACTTCACTTTCCAAACAAAAGTTGCAATTGACTGTATGTTTGTAGAAAACCATATTTTTTGTAAGGTTTTCTATTTTTGGCATACATCTTGTGTAGGGGTGAGTTTTTCCCTTTATTAAAAAGATCTTATTTTTCTAGAACATCTTTTGTCAAAAATCAAAATGAACATATATCCATAATCATATGGTAAATGTGAAATTGCATGTTCCTCATGAAGGCGCTAATCAATGATAGCATAGGTCCAGGCATGAAGGAAATTAGACATTTATGCAATTAGAAAGTTTTTAGTTAGTTTTTGTTTCATTTTTAGAAAGTTCCTCCGAACCCCCTTCGGCGTAAGATTACACTGTTTATTAGGCATTCCATCTTTCTTAGATGATGATACTTTCGGATGCAGAAATTGTACATTTCTATGGTTTAATCTTTATTTGATCTCATTTTCCAAACAACAGGGTGCAATAATTTTCCATGATGTGTTTGACAATGAACATGGAGTTGGTGCTGCACAAATAAGGGTAGAAGGTGTATATATATGGCCATTTAGACAACTTCGAATGGTAGCTTACAGGTATTAGTTCTTATTTGGTACCTAAGCTGAAAGGAAATTTCTAACACCGTCTTAGGAAATTTCTAGCTTACAGGTACTAGTTCTTAAGATGCTGCAGTCCTTTTATTCTGCCGAATGATTCAAAATGGTATTTATAATATAACAGAATGGATGTCTAGGATGGGTGTCTTTGCAGAGCTTCAAGCACTCTTAAGTAATTCATGCCAGAAATTTACATTTGTTACAAACTTTTAGTTGCTAAAGTCCTTATCTCATGCTTAAGAATTCCAATTTAAAGTTTTTTTTTTCCGCAAATTGTCATTCAAGTTTCTAAATCTTGTGTTCTTCAGAAAATGGAATGTAAATTTTAGATATTGGTTCCACATCACTTAACATTCCTGCAGATGCTATTGTCATGTGCTTCGTCAACTCACAGTCCTGCTTTTAATTTGCAGTGGCAAAGATGGTGAGTTTGGACAGGAAGACGATTATCTATTATCAAATCCATATCACTTGGTATTAATTACAACAATATGTCATTTGTCCTCAGCATGGATTATTGAATATACTTTGACATGACTCCTGATGATCATCTGTTACAATGAATTCTGCTGCTGCTTGAATCACTTGACATACTTTAAATTTCTTCAGCAGTGTTACATGCTTTATATATGAAGAGCATAATGCTTGAATACCATTAAGAATTTGACATGCTTTGACTTTTATACATGATATTTTGGTAATGGTATAACAAATTTCAAAGCTTTTCTCTTCTACTTTCTTAGGGCTCCATTTGTCTGCTGTATTTCTCTTTCTTTAAAGTAATTTGCAGGGAATATCTTTTCATTAACATTTGAAAATTTACGGCATGTTTGTATAGACATAAGTAGAATTCCTTTTCAAAGTGGAGATGATGAGGGGTAATTATGAATGCTATTCATACCCCTTCTGATGGGCTTCCTTTCGCCCTATCCTTTCCTTTTCCCTTCCATTTTGTTTGTTTCAAAAAGGTTTTTGTATATTCCATTCTTCCCGTGGTAAGGCATTCACATTTTCAAGAAAAATGACCAATATATCTGGATAAGCTCCTGGTCAATGGTCTCAAAAAGTCGATTCACATTACATATGCCTTCTTTTTTCTTTCATCTCCATTTTACTTGTGAGAAAACATATGCGTTTGCAGTCCGGTTTAGCATCTTTGTAATCAAAATAGCAGAAAATGAGGGCTGCTCTTAATCTTTGTTCTTCCACAGTGGCAGCTAATTACCATCAGATATCTCATATTCCATGGTAGTCAAATTGAAATTATTCGGAAAAGATAAAAAGGAGGCGCTTTATCAGGAATTTCTTGTGTTCCGTAATGGCTATAATGGTTACTTAAGATGTACATCCCTTTCATGTGACAATAATTCGAGTTTAAGACTTTATCAAGAGTTATGTCATTGAAAAATGACTTGCTTTATCTTTGTTGACAGCTTGGAGTTTTCTCGTCCCAGATATTCCAGGAGTCTTCTCGAGATAAGATTTGGAAAAAGAAACACTGTAATAATATATATTTTTCAACATTGATCCAGTTTGTTTTAGCTCCTAGCTAACTTACGTATCTTTTTGTTTCTGCAGCACCATTTTACGAGATGGAGAAAAATTGTAATATAGAAATTGCTGCACAAATTGCTCGTGTCTCATCCTCCTCAAATGGTACTTGGCTTTCTTATTTACCTTTCACCTTTGATACGACTCAAGCATCAAGAGGGAACATTTCTTCTCTGGTTCATTTGGCTTTCATATATGCTTCCGAATTCATTTATTTCATGAACTCTGTTTTATATAATTTTTACTCCAATAATCATCAAGTAAGGATTTTTTAAATAAGGTTAGGTCAATCATTAAGAAAGGATTTTTGTCATTACTCTTTCAGGTGTCGGGTAGTTTACCTTTTGAGGCCTATAAATGTTCTAAAGTCAATTTGACAAGATCATCCTGCATTATATATGCAAAATGCATTATGTTACCTTAGCTACTTCTTTCGTATTTCCTTCAGGATCTTCATATGCTTTTCTGCATGTTCGTAAAAAATTTCCAATCTATATATGTACCATCTAAGTTGGACGGATTCTTCATTTTTGCTGCCACACCTATGTCGACACAAGACGGGTGCGGGGTACGTGTGGGATTCGGTCAACCCACATTGGATACATTGACCAGAGATCATGGACAAATTTGGGGGAGAATTGAGATTTTGCTAAAAGATAAAATAAATCTAAGACATGGCATACCTTTAATATTATAGTCCTTTTGTATCTTTTTTAGCTTTTCCTCTAGTTCAATGTTTGTTGCTTCATGTTTCAAGCCAAACAAAGAGAAACTAAGAATTCAAGCGGTTGTGTTCCAACTTTTGGTAGACAGTAACAATGATCTACAAGGAGAGTACTAGAAAGAAGAAGTTGGGGGTGTTGGCAACCATGACCTAGAAGATCTTTCAAAATTTAGAATATTACGGAGTATACCCCGAATCTTAAAATTTAGATTTTTCCAAATCCGACCCTCAAATTTGTATCCGCGTTGGATACCCGCACCCAAGTCTGAGCAACTTAGTGTACCACGATGCAGTTTGCCCAAACAGAAAGAGTGCTGATATCATGTTAAGAAATGGATCTTGAGCCTAACTCAACCCCAAATGCTAGCTTAAGAGTGTTATACAAAGAGACCACCCATTCCCTTCACCACAATATGGGGATTCTTCACATTTTCTTTGTTCCATTTTAATGCATATCTCGATTCAGTATTCAACTTATCCATAAGTTTGTGCAAAATATCAGGAACAAGTGATTTCTTTTCCTTTCTCAGATGGAGCTCGTGATCATTATCAACTAGAAGGATTGATAGAGAGCCCTTCAGTGGATGCTGACGGAGACTGTTTCTCACCGATGCTTTTGAATGCTACTTCTGTCAATATAGAGGTTTACTACAACAAAGCGGTGAACTACACATTGATGGTCACATTTGTATCCTACAACACTTCTCTCATTTTTATCCATATCATTTTTGTAACAGATATCGCTTGTCTGGATTCTTTCACTTCCTGATCCACCAGATATCTTTTCTGCAAGTGCTCCTTCTGATTCGACAAATGGAACATAGCAACACCCAATCAGTAGGACTACCTCTCTCTCTCCCCCTCTCTCTCTTATAAAGCCTAGAATGACATGTGATATTATTTTTCTAGGGAGCTGCGAAAGTTTCAATTCTGATGATTGGACAACAGGCTATCATGGATGCTTATCTTTGTCTTTTGCATCTGACCGCAGGGATACTTGTTGGTAAGTTTGATAAGTGCTGTTGTCTTAGTAATCCGAGCTAGTACATGTTCATTTACAGAGTTCTGCAAGTTAATCATACCTTGTGATCAGTTTCTAGTTTGATTTTATATGGAACATTGAAGTAGCATCTAGCATTATACGATTATACATGAACATTATTAGGCTTCATGTTAACAAGTCATTCCTATGTCATTCTTTGCTTTGTCACTTTTAGAAGAAGCACTGTTAGAAGTTTATGTCGACAGTTCTTCAAAAGAATTTTACATTCTTAGCATGTACACTATTTTCTGGTAGCAAACTTATGTTGTGGGATATTGTCATTGAAGCAAGCCCTACATTGGGTCTCAAGTATTACTTTTATGTAATTTTTCTGTTCAGAGAAGTCTCTCCGTACTTCTATTCATTTCTTGCTCTCGGTTAATCAGTGTTTGAAGTGAAAGCTGGTCACTTCTTTTTTGGCATTGTTCATCCTTCCCTTTCTTTCATTCTTTTGCAGAATCCCTTTTCAATGCTTTTGCAACTGCTGCATTCTTCAAGTTTGTTGTGTTCTCGATATTTGAGATGAGATATCTACTTGCTATATGGAAGGCAAATAGGCCCATGAATAGCGGAGAGGGTTGGGAAGCAATGAGGCGTGAATTGTCAGTACTTTACAGCCGTTTCTGTAAGTATCTTTTACTTGAGGTGGACTTGTACCGAAACAGTTGACAGAATCAGCAAGTGAAGAGTCGCTTACTACACATGCCTATATTACCAATATGCAGGCTGCTATTGAAAGGGTAGTTAGATGTTAAAATCAAATAATTTATCTGAGTTTCACTGTTTCCAAGTCTTCCTTTGTTCAGTTTTGCCTGTGGACATGCTAATGAATTAATCACTTTCTTCTACCTATTTTCCCCAATTTTTGTTTGGGGTATCTAAAGGCTGTAATTTCAGTATCTATAATTATTTATTGTAAAAAAAAAAACGGGGCTACACAGTTTGGGAACTTTCGATATAACAGAATGATTCTGAGAAGGCTTCAGTGTCTGAACTGTAGAAAAGAAAGCAACAAGGGAAAAATAACAGTGTTCAACATAGAACGAGCTTTGCTCTTAGACGGGCTTCAAAGAAAACGCAATTGGTATCTACTTGGCAAATCATATAGAAAATCTAAACTATACTATTTAAGTAGGAGTATTATGCCATTATGCCATTCTAACATCACTTACATAGTGAACTAAAGTTCTTCATTTCCACCGGGCCAATCCGATGCCTTTCTCCTTTCAAAGTTGGGCAATTCTGTTGCATTAGCAATTAGTCGTAATTTCGTAAACAATCTGCTCGCATTTACCTTTTCTTTTTCTGAATCTTTTGCAGATGGGATCCTTTTAGGCGGCCTGTTGTTCATGTATGAGTTTCACAAGTTTCTGCGCCCTATTCTTCTACTTTTACACTCATTCTGGATACCTCAAATTGTAACTAATGTCATTCGTGACTCAAGAAAACCGTTGCACCCTCATTACATCTTGGGAATGACTATTACTCGTTTGGCAATTCCATTATATGTCTTTGGCTGTCCTCACAATTTCATGCGTATAGAGCCTGATAAGAATTGGTGCATCTGCTTGGGAGTTTTTATTGCGTTGCAGGCGTCAATTCTTCTGTTGCAGCATTACCTTGGATCTCGGTGTTTCATTCCACGTCAGGTTTGATACTGCTTTCAGTTGAAATTCTTGAAAGGATTATTTGTTGAAAGCAGAAAAAACTGAATAATTAGCACTGCCATTTGTCTTATGTAAGCTTTATTGTGGTGTTGCAGATTTTACCCGAGAAATATAACTATTATAGAAGGTTTGATCAGGGTGCAAATCACGCCACTGACTGTGTTATTTGCATGACTGCTATTGATCATACTCAACGCTCAAATAATTGCATGGTACTATAAAAGAACAGTTCTCTAGCTTAATTTAGTGTTCCTATTAGAATGCGATTTTAACTCCAAAAACATGCACAGTTAGTGATTGGCCTAATGATGTTCAGGTGACACCTTGTGATCATTTCTTTCACTCCGGTTGTTTGCAAAGATGGATGGACATAAAGATGGAGTGTCCAACATGCCGACGTCCTCTTCCACCAGCTTGAATAACTGTTATTTCTTGAATTCATCTTGGTAGAGCAACTGACATTGCCCGACCTGTTTATAAAGGTAAACGGCTTTACTTGAAGTTATATTTGAATAACTGATAATGACTGACCTTTTTGTGCTGCAAGCTCCAGTGGGTACCGTCAGTCTAATCAAATTCAGCAATAGTTCATAGTGATTTTACTTTTAACAATGCTGTTGAAAATGTCTGCCTTATAGCTTGCCATTGTCCGAGTAAAGTCTACGGGTGTGTTCGGTGTGGAGGAAAACATTTTCCGCAAAATGTTCTATAATTCTCATCTTCGGTTGGTCTAAATTTTGGAAAATATTTTCTATAGGAAAACAAGCTCAATTTTGGAACACAGAAGTTCCACAAGTGCCATTCCAAATTGACTGTTTCCTCTCCACCCTCCAGGACCTCATTTTCACCCCATCTCCACCACCGCACGCCCCTACCTCCACACCTCACCTCCAATAGTATTTTTCTACATTATTTATACAAATGCTTTTAGGATAATGCTTTTTTGCTTACATTCTGAACACAACAAGAAAATAAGTATGTAACTCATTGATTTTCTTGGAAAATGTTTTCCTTCCTTCCGAACATGTCTTATGTCATGATACATTTCCTTGTAAATAGATGTCTGAAGGTCGTTTTTTTCCCTACGATCCAGAAGGAAAAATGTTTGACGAAGTTTCATTCTCTCTTTCAGGTTGGAGACTCAGAGAATTACATAAAAAGTTCTGTATATAAGTTGAGCACAGATTCACTAGACTTGCTGTATATCTTGTTGATTAACTGTCTATTCTTTTCTTATATTTCACTACAATCACATTTTTCTTTGACAAGTATATTTACTTTCTGTTTAGAGCAAACTTTATTGGAAACTTGTTATTTCCAAGTTGGAAATTCAAGACTGTAAGTTGATATCTTCAATAGGTAAAATTACAGGTACATAGCAGATATGTCTGGTTTTCAAAAACAAATGATGTGTATATTTCTTGTGATTCCCTTCGTTTCAATAAGCTTAAGAAATACACAGGACTTTTGAATCTTGTGGCATTTTAACTAATCTATATTATTAGATTAAGTTGACTACGTGAATTAATTAAAATATTTATATTCAATCACTTTGGAGCTTTCCATTTATAATAATATATGATATGATTACATACGCGCAAATGCTAAGGTAGCTGAATGCTACAAAAAATGAATTCACAGTGTGAGGAGGAGGGGGTTCAAGAATTCTTGAACAATCATCTCATGTCGTCGGATTTGAATCACGATCACCTCATTTGAGAGGCAGCAGCACTAGAAACTGCTGCATAGGGGCAGAGCATTTTCCTCCTCTCTTTCCTTTTAATAACCTGTAGCTTGGGGGAGCTTGGTCTTGTAACATGTTTGGAAGACCTGTTGTTGTATACAGATAGATTTAAATGTCGTCTTAGTATGAGGAAGACAAGTAAAAGAAAGGTAGAAGAAGAAACACAAACAGTTATATTCTTACTTTTGAGGTAGGAAAGGATGATCAAAATTAGGCACTGGTCTAGCATGAGGTACCAAAGTTCTCCTTAGTTGTTTTAAGGCCTTCTCCTCTTCCATCTATCCGCGGTTCCAGAAATTGGAATTAGTCTACAGACTTTGTAATGAAAAATAATAGTATAGTTGATAATACGAGCATACCATTCTTGCACATTCTGCTTCCTCCTGATACCTATTATACATCATTTCTTTCTCCTTAATCTGCACAGCAACTTATAAGGTGAGTGCTAGACCCATACGAAAGCCTAAGAATGTGATTAAAGGGGAAAAAGTTTACCTTCTTATCAAATTCAGCTCTGTCAACAGCGCGGTGATTTACATGTAGATTGAATTCCTGAACCTCAGTGAGTGGTTTACGTTCTTTCTCAGGAACTGGAATTGGATCCCTGCATTATTATTAGGTAGAAAATATTAGCCACCTCTCAGTATTGCTGAGTAGAAGACTTGATATTCCTCAAAGTTCTTACTCAATCAAGATTGGTTGCGCCTTGAATAACCTCATCTTAGCTTCTTCCTCATCCAATCTCTTCCTTTCTTCCATTTCTCTTCTCATCTCCTCTTCATGCCTAGTGAGACTCTCAAGTTCGAAAGGTTCTGTCTTCGTGCAAGGTTTTGGCTCTGGTTTTGGTGGAATCTGGTAAGATAACATGATAAAATGAGCAAATTTATGTTGTTTTTTTGTGAAAAGGATGATATCAACGGAATTGGTATCGAATTTTCATACCACGGGGTAATCAGTAGTATAAGGATATGGAGTTGCTTTGGGATTTCTTGACCTCTCTTCCTCCATCTGTTTCTGTAGAAGTTCAGAGAACAACTTCCTCTCTTTCTCAAATCCGCGTTCCTAAAATTCCGGGAAAAGCCAAATCAGGTCTGAACTATATTTTTAGCTTAGAACAAAACCAAGATGTAGAACTGTCTGATTTGTACCTCAGTGTATAGATGAAAAGGATTTGGTATAGTGTTTCTGAGAATAATCTTGTCATTTTGAGGTTGAGAATACAAGGAAAGCTGAAAAAACATAAAGAATAATGATGAGAAAGAGGCGCGATAGGACTATCAGAGAAAAGTATTATAGTAAGAAATATGATTGAACCTTGTCAAACAGATCATCAAAGTTAACTTGAGGCGAAATCCTTTCATTTGTGGCAAAGTGAAATTCCTGAGGCACAGTCACCTGCCTCTTTGTGTTGCAAAACATTCCCAAATCTCCTTTGCTTTCAAGAATCTACAAGTTAAGGGCAAACATTTAGAATAAAGCAAGAGAGTTCATCTAATCGATCACCAGAATAAAGTAGGTGGTGGCAGATGTTGTTACCTTCTTATTCAAAGGCCTTGCCTTGAACTTTGGCGCTTTTTCAAGTTCTTCCTTTTCCAATTCTTCTGTGCTTTTGGCAATTGGAGGTCGTGCTCTTAGTGATGTTTTTAGAACAGGTGATTTAGGTGCTGTAAGATGTGGCTGCCACTGATGACTCTGAGATCAAATGAATATGTTTTCAGTTAGTAATTAGAGCAAGTAATTGTTTTCGTTTGAGTTATTACAGGCGGCACTTTGTAGTACCTGAGAAGAAGATTCTATTGATTGAACTGAAGTTGTATCCACGTTCTTATTTGCCCTTGCCCTTGTTTCCAAGTGAAATTCCTGCGTTAAGTAAAGATGTTATACAAACTATCCTGGTATGCAATCTTTGCTCTTAATTCTTTTGGAATCACTGTACCATACCTTAAATTCTGGAAGTTGGGGTGTACTTTTAGGTAATAATAATGGTTTAGTTGGAGCTTCCAAAATCTGTTATCACAAAATGTAAAACAAAACAACGTTGGATGGTAACGATCATAAGAAAAGTTTAAAAATCAAAAGGCCGTTGTAGAGCTACCAAAATTAATTGCCAAATACTGTGTAACATGAGCTACCTTTTTGTTAACTGGGTGAGCCTTAAATTTGGGAATTTTGGCCATCATTTCTTCCTCAAGTTCAGCTGAACTCTTCACCCTTGTTGGACGGACACGTTGAGCTGTTTCAAATTCAGGTTCTTTAGGCCTGGTTAATGAAAGTTTTGGTTTTCTCTGTGCTTGTCCAGTCGAATCACCCTGCGTGATGAAATGTACTTCAAAAATATTGTCTAGGGAACCTGATCCATAGAATTATACTAGTAAAGTACCAATACTTACATTTGAAGTAGAATTGCTCATGCAAGGCAGTGAATTATCCCTTGTGCCAGATTGGAATTTCTTTATCATTTCTGCTGTTGAAACAAACGGGGAAACAAGCGGCCTAACATACATCTGTACAATACAAAGTTTAAGTAAGATTCAGAAAATTGAAGTTTGGATGTATTAAGTGCAAGAAAAAAGAAGTCATGATTTACCTTTCTCTCCTCTTTTCGAGTTTTAGCTGCAGATGCGAACAAGTTAGAGCTACTATTAGCTACCCCAAGTCTTGTTTTGTGTGGCAAATGTTGAGGAGGTTTGATATCAAGAATCTAACAGTTTGGAAAGAAAGAAAAAGCAAGATCATCAGATAAAGTAACATGAAATATTCTGCACAATTCACATCCAGAGAAGATATAGAGAGGAGAGACTTACCTTCCTAGATTTTCCTTCTTCTAGTTTTTGTCTCTTTACTGCTTGGTTTTCTTGAGCAAAATTTGGAGTTCCAACATCACTTTTCTTGATGGCTTGCCTGTGCAGCAGCAAATGAAATTCACTTACTTTTTACCAAAGAACAGCTAGAACATTAAGAAAATCTGTAAGTGTCACTTACTTTCTAACAGTAGCTTGATTAGAACCCCTCTGATTTGACTGTTGTGGTTGAGTTTTTGAGTTTAATGCTGAAGGGTTTCTAAGTATGCTTGCAATCTTTTTAGCAGTTTGTTGCCTCTTGGAGTTAGTCTTCCGAGAGTCGCTCTTCTGAGATGTTATTGTTGGTCCGGGCGTGCAAGTTTCTGTTACATACAAGTGCTAAATTAGAATCTTTATCAGCCAAATTCATTCTAAGGATATAAGAAAGGATTCCCAAAGTACAATTTACCTTGAACAATAGACTGCTTCTTTTCAGAAACCTGGACAATTACAAAGACATGATAAGACAGTGTTCAAAAAGGCGCAGCAAATGGTGCTTCTTCTCTACTACAAGTTATGAGTGATACATACCGGATTAGGAAGACTGGTGCAAGGTTCTGGTACGATTAAATTTGGCGTTACCTCGTCTTTACTTTTAGAAGAAGTGAGCTCAGCAGCAGGCCTGTTTTCAGATAGTAATGTCAGTACATTGACACCAGTAAGAACCTATGTTGCTCAGACTCTTCAAAAAATGTTATCGGGTTAGTGAGTTTTGGAGGATCACATTTTGGAGACTCCGAGCAACATAGGTAAGAACATAATCATTTGTTTTTTGCAATATAAAATAGTTGCAGACCTTGTGTTATCTTGCAACTCCTCAGCATCAGTGAAGTCACACAGGCTCTCAAGTTGAACCATTCTACCAGTTTTGATTTTTGGCATAAAAGCTGGAGAAACAACCAAGAAGAAAATCAACATGTCATCCCAAAATTGGCACTCTAATAAATATAAGCAATCAACAACATCAACATAAACCCCTCACAATTGCCACGGACATTATTACAGTCCATATTTATTGTATACATACGCGATCAAACAGAAGTTTGCGATGAATAAACAGATCAAACATAACAGTATAGAAGGGGGTTAGTATTCGGTCTAGGTTGGTTCCACCTATATGTAGGAGTGGTTGTGATGGAATTTCAACTACACTACACTTATTTGAAGTTCTTCACAGTCAAGTCAAAATGTTCATTGATTGTAAGATCCGTATGCTTGATAAAGTAGAAGGCTTTATCAATACATTTTAACTACCACCAACTGTTTTGCATTATTAAAGATTCCATTAATAGGGGGAAAAGTACCAAAATATCAAATATGATTCTAAAGTTGACATCAGTTGGTTGACTACCTAAACTTTCATGTTGCTATCAAATTACACAACACACAAAACCGAGAACCCACATAGTGTAACAGAAAACGTAAAAGAAATTGACATACGAGAAGGAGCATAGCTTCTTGAAATGTGGAACCAGTGCTCAGCTTTCTGTGTTTCCTCTTCTGTTTCTTCATCAACAAAGTCATAAAATCTTGGCGCTGAGAACTCATACGCCTCGTCGATTACAAAAGAGTTGGGTTCATACATTTTTCAGAGAGATTTGTGGGTCTGAATTTGATCTTTGCAAGAGAAAAAAATTGATGGAGTAGAAAATGTTGTGAATTTTTGTGTCTAACGGTTGAATTTTATTTTTGAAAAGTGATTTGGCAACTATTGGCATTGTAACGGCTATAAATCCAGTTGTCAAAAAGGTAACACGACGTCGTTTTGTTCCCTTATAAAACTACATCAAATCAAATGAGCTTTTTGTCGGGAGAAACTCCCTCAATATTAATCTTTACCAAGTATTCCGAATTACATAAGGTTGAATTCGTAATCTCTCTTACTGAAAATCATGATTCTTTCACTAATCTCCGCCACCTCGTACTATTACATGAACCTTCTTTTGAAAAATTAATCAAATTACGTCTAACTTTGGATCAATATCAATCATAGTGTGTGGTTGCTTTGAAGTTTAATGAAGGAAGAGTAATGTAGGACGTGTAACACTTTTTGGTTTGAAAAAGACAAGTAAAAAAGGCAAAGGTGGCGGCGTTTATTTGATGAGTTTCATCAAGACGTCACCATTAAACTGTGTCATTTAGCATCCCACCCCACGTCCACGTGCTTCTTTGCTAGCCGCAACAATAAACTAGTGTCACCTCTCTCTTATTATATTTATTATTTACATCTTTAAGTATTATATTTATTTTAGGTTAATTGATAAATCTATATTCATTTTAATTTTGATATGATATTTTCAATAAAGTGGTGGCATGCATGCACATATAATAATGTTGGACGGTACATATAAGGTGTACAGTGATTTTTTCTTTTTTCATTTTTGCCTTCCACATGGTGAATCACTTCGCTAGTACGCAACAATAACTAATTAGATCAAATTTCACATGTAACAAACATAAAAATTATATTTATATATTATAACTATAATTTTTATAATTGTATTTCATAGCAAATATAAATATATATATTTCGCTATATATATACAAAAAAAAAGATAATTATATATAAACTGTTTTTATTTCGATATACATATACAGAAGATCAATTATATTTTTTGTGTTTATATAATACGAAAAACAAAGAAAGGCAAAAGAAAATCGAGCAGGAGAATATTTGTACTGTATAATTATAAGTGTGTAGGACGAAGATATATGTATTTGCATTTGATATACAATTTTCTCTCGCTTTATACAAACATAAACACAATTTTATATTTCTTTTCTGTTTGTATAAGCGAGAGAGGCGAGGGTGGCGAGCGAGATCTGAGAGAGTGGCGAGTGAGATCCAGGAGAGGGGAACGAAAATATATGTATATATACAATTTTCTCTTGATTTTATACAAATACAAATGCATTTTATACTTTTGCGCTTGTTTAAAAAAGAGCAACTTTCACATATAGCAAATAAAAAATTCATATTTGTATGCTATAGCAAAGTTTGCATAATTGCGCTCCATAGAAAACATAGAAACTGTATAATTCGTTATACATATACAGTTGAAGCAAATTGTATAAAACGAAGTGTATAAAACGAGAAAGAGAAAAACACTTGGGCAGAGAATTGTATAAAAACGAAGTGTATAAAACGAATTGTATGATTATAAGTGTATAGAACGATTATATACAATTTGAATTTGTATAAAATGAGAAAGAGAGAAAGACAAAAGATACTTGGCAGGAAATATACAATTGAATCGAATTGTATAAAACTAGAAAGAGAGAAATTAGATACAATTTGAAATTTGTATAAAACGAGAAAGAGAGAAAGACAAAAGAAACTGGGCAGGGGAGTATTTTTATTGTATAATTATAAGTGTATAAGACGAAAATATATGTACTTGCATGTGTATATATAATTTTCTCATGCTTTATACAAACAAAAACGCAACTTATACAATTCGCTTCTGTTTGTATAAGTGAGAAAGGCGAGGGTGACGAGCGAGATTTGGGAGAGTGGCGAGCGAGATCTGGAAGAGGGGAGAGAGGGGAACAAAAATATATGTATTTATACAATTTCCTCTGCTTTATACAATTCGAAACAATTTTTATACACTTGTGTTTGTATAAAAAGTGAGGAAGCGAGGGAGAGATTGGAGGAGAGTGGCGAGCGAGATATTGGGAGAGAGGCGCCTGGCAATTTTTTTCAAACGTTTGCTATGGAGCACAATTAAATCAAAACCTAGCTACTCTATTTATTTTAGGTTATTAGTTTGCTATTATATACAATTATCCCTTTAAAAAACAAGAGAGGTGAGAGAGAACGAGAGTGGCGAGCGAAATCACCAAAAGAGAGGCGAAATAACAATAATTTGCTATGAGATACAATTAAATCAAATTATAGTTATAACATTTAATTTGAATTAATAATTTGCTATTATATATAATTTTTTCCCATGATAAAATTATCTTAAACTTTTTTTAATAAAAATAAATAATAAAGAATGTTTTAATCTATTTCAAAATATTAAAGAATGTTTCTTTTTTATCGATCACTTTTTTAATTTAACTTTCCACGTGATAGGTTATAAAGAAATAACTTGAATCTCAAATATAAAAAAATGTAATTTTGACTTTAGGCCATTAACTAACGTGAGCGACCACTGAAACGAACCTACCAAATCACACACTTTTTAATGATTAGTATCTTATAAATATTTTGGATCTTAAATTAAAAATATATTAAATATATGAACGTACTAATTACATCATCAATTAATGGTAGTCCACGTTAAACTTCATAGGTGGAGCAAGGTTAAGATCAAGATTTAATTCTCTTCTATCTAAACCCACTACTGAAGATGAGTCAGATTTACCATCAACTACTCTGTCAGTTATGCTGTTGCTATTCGCCGCGGTCGCTATCGGTTCAAACCGATATGGTTGTGGCCTGTTCACTAATCCGGTTCGCACTAAATTACTATCAAGCAACAAAATTGGTTGTCCATTAGACAGAACCGCCAGCGCCGATTGCGGATGAGATATCGGGAAACCATTCCTGACATGGTCACAGAGGTTGTAGTCTACATGACTGGCCGGTTGATGACGAAACATAGTAAATTCATTTCTTAACAACCCAATTTTAGTTGAACGATCACCGTTGCCACCCTCTTCGAGACGGCGCGTGAGATTTATCTCAAATGGCAATTGAACAACCGTTTTCCCAATAGAGGACTCATCCAGGCTGCCGTTGCTGTCACTGGGGCTCTGATCCTCTGACAGCAAGGGGAAATTCGTCTTGGCTTTGAGTCCACGGAACTCTCTGGCGGCGGCATCATAAGCCTTAGCCGCCTCCTCTGCAGTGTCGAAAGTTCCCAACCAAACTCTGGTCTTCTTGGTGGGATCACGGATTTCAGCAGCATAACGACCCCATGGCCTCTTCCTCACTCCTCTGTAGTGAACCTCTTTATTTTTCGCTCCGTTTGTAACTTTTTCCTTCATAGACATATTAGTGTTTTTGGAATAAGAATTGTTATAAGAGTAGCTTGAGGAGCAATGGATGGGTAGCTCCACTTATATAATGGATAATGGATTAGAGGGTAAAAGTTGTTTTCTTTTTTTCCCCTCATATCATAGGGTTAAAAGTTTGTCTAGCTATCAAATCAAATGGACAAATTTTGCTACGTAAAAGTGATAATTTTCACCAAATTTTTGTTTTTACTATAAGAAGAGAGAGATCCGGTGAGGGTTTTAAAATGCAGTGACCGCCCAAGTTTTAATAGAATAATAATGTGTGTAGGCAGGCGGGAGTTTCCAAAGACAAAACGCTTTACATGTTGAATTGACAGCCCTGGGCCATGCCGGCTTAGCATTGCAAAGTAGCCGCTGTACTAATTCTAGAACGCGCTTCTCACTAGTCACTACACTTTTTTTTCTTCGTTCTTATGTGACAACACAAGCATCACATTCTTGAGAAAAGAGCAATGTATAATAATTAACTATTTGATTACCTACCACTATTACTACTATTGTAGTCGTGTATTTTGTACTCTTTAATTTTGTTGTACCAATAATTCAATTAGCCGTTTTTGGCTCCTATTTGAAAGCGACAATTCATATCCGTCCACTCCACGCTGTATTCATCACATACGCGTCTTCTAAGAAACGCCGTGTTTTAAAATTCCACACTTGTCATTTCTCACAACAAAGACCTTACTTATAGATAGTGATCTTGGAAAAAGTTGGTTTACGTTTGAATTAGCTAGTGTTCGATCATAAATTTTGTGTCAGACGCAACATCTTACGTGTATTATGCCATGTAGAACACGTGTGTGCCTACTTGTGCACACTCAAAGTAGGAAATAGTTGTCC
Source organism: Solanum lycopersicoides (assembly GCA_022817965.1). Classification (NCBI taxonomy): domain Eukaryota; kingdom Viridiplantae; phylum Streptophyta; class Magnoliopsida; order Solanales; family Solanaceae; genus Solanum; species Solanum lycopersicoides. Next base: position 470,787 of record CM040629.1, read on the forward strand.
TCTCAAGCCAAGTTAGAAGTCCTATTTATATATTATGCCTAAAACGAAAAGTAATTAACTAATACGAGATTAGAGAGTAATAAAAATTATTCCTCACGCTACATGTACATTAAAGGAAACGTCCTACTAAAAGTAGGTCGTCGGTATGACAAGAGACCTATTGTTCAATAATGCTATAAAGAGCTAACCGGTTGACGCAAATCAATTTATGCATTTTTACGGTCACCTTCTCCTAGCAATTGGTATCAGACACACTTTGATTAATTTTTCGGACTATCTGTCACCTCCTATCAAGAGTAAGTATCAAATAGCGTTGTCCTCTGAGACTAAGACAAAATAGAAGAAATCACATAGTAACATTTTTGTTTATGTTGGACTTTAAACCTGTCAACCCACTATATCAATAAATATATAGACCAAAAAAATGAGAGTGGAACCATTTCTGTAAGTTTAGTTCATTTTGAAGCCCATTTATGTTGCGGACTCTTAAATATGAGACCATTTGTACACACAACACAAAAACGTTGTTTGAAGATGAGTGCCCTTGAACTTTTGATCCCGTTTATACAAAGATGCAATTTTGAGAAAATAGATGAACAAATTACAATTTGACTTGGTACGTACATTGTCATGACTAATTATGTAACAACTTTTTTTTCCTTCAGAGACTCATTTATGATCTTGTGTGCACCGGTTTGAATTCAGGACGCCTTCACCAATCTGAAAACATGATGAGTATCGGACTCGTGTAAATCCTTTCAATCGAGTAAACGAGGAATATTTGTGTAGGAGAAAAGGAAATAGTATGAGTCTAACAACGGGAAAGAGGGAATCCAATTCCATGACGAGTTGTAGGAAAAACAACAAACAAAAACGTGCAAATCACCCCAACAACCATTGGCAATATCGCGAGAATCTCCTGAGCATCCAGAGACGGAGAAGGGTACAAACATTTCATCACATTCTGATCAAACGCCGCGACAGCAGAAAAAACAAGTATTGACAAAAAGGCATGAAAAAAATCAATGAATTTCAGCTTATATTTTTCTACATTCTCAGGAGGAGATGAGCCATCAATAATCCATAAACCCCTGAATGTAGCCAATCCATAACGGACTTTGCCTCTTTCATCGCGAAAACTGTCTGTAAAACAGAGGAAAAAACATGAAATCGCGCAAATTCCTAAAAGGATTAATGTCATAGAATGACTAATTGTGGAATGACATTGTCCTTCATGTGTTATAACTGGTGATAATATTTGGAATGCAAGAACAGAACCTGAAGGCAAAAGATTTGATAAAATGGCTGTTTTTTTGAATGTTTTTCTAATGACTTTTTGTGCTGGTGTTTTATGTGGTTTATCAACAACTTGTAAATCTTCTAACAAAGGTATTTCCAATTGATTTTCAGATGTAACAACAGATTTTGTTCCTAATTTTTCTGTAATTATCGCGACGGAATCTGAATTTAAATTCTTGGAGGCCTCCATAGTTGTTGAATCTTGTTGTTGAAGGTTTTAGTTCAATTCATTTATAATTTTGTTGAATTTTAGAAATATATAACAAAGTCTCCAAAAACAGAGATTTTGATGCAGGGTTCTGGTTCATTTGTTATTAAAAAGGGTATATGGGTTTTTAGTAAAAAAATTTAAGGCTAGAATTAATTCACGCCTTTATTTTACGTAAATATAGAATGTTGTTTATTAAATTATGGTTTGATAACGTAACTTAATTGTTTCAAATGAGTCTAGAATACGTTAAATTATATTACTGAAAACAAACTATATACTTTTAGGCATAATACATAATTACAGGCGTTTTTGGGTTTATTTTCAACAGGCCATATATTTATTCCAATTGCAAATTTAACATCATCCTAGAGGATTTCACCTGCAAATTTCCCCTAGCAGGCTGAGGAAGAAAATGAAATGACGAAAAAACAAACAGTTTAGCTAATGGTAGCGTCCTACGTATTCATTTTCTTCCAGTGCTATTCAAGTTCAAGTCCTGAAGATTGAGCAACAAATCATCGGCACTCAAGTAGGCTTTGTTGGCTGAATTCGAAATAGTATGTGCAATGTCTCTTGCTGCTTCGATTTTCCTGAGCGTTATAAATGCTGGATTGTCAGCGATAGCTTGACCAATCAGCTGCGCACTCTTAGCCTCACCCTGTGAGAACAATACAAATAGGAACTCAAACTCCATATCAAATGATGATAGGTTGAAGAAGTAATTTGAATATTAGGATCGATAAGTTATGGGAACTAATTTTGACCTGAGCTCTAATAACAGCGCTACGTTTATCTTGCTCAGCCTTTTCCACAATAAACTTTGCTCTCTCAGCTTCTTGAGCAGCTACCTGTTTTGCTTCAATTGCAGCTGTGAACTCCTTTCCAAAAGTCAGGCTTGTTATCGAGACATCATCTAAAGCGATGTTGAAGTTGGCTGCCCTCTCAGTTAAGATCTTCCGTATCTCTTTACTAACATTCTGCACGAGTTACACACAACTGAATAAAAATGACTGAAGAACCTTATGAGTTTCTATGACAGAAAATCTGCATCCAGTATCAGAACATTCCTCACAATTGACACAACCACATACAGTACTCAGCACCAATGAACTATTACCAGTTACCGCCTTATAGCAGAATAATTACTTCTACACTTCAACCGATTGCAACATTAACACATGAAATAGATACAATATTTCCTCTTGCACATACCTCTCTCTGGGTGATAAGCTGGCTAGCATTGTATTGTGCAACCACAGATTTCAAAGTTTCATGAATAATTGAAGGCAGGACCCGTTCATTATAATTTTCACCAAGTGATCGGTAAATAGTGGGTAGTTGATCTGGTACTGGACGTGTGAGAACTCGAAGTCCAATCTTTACCTGAAAAATCATCAAGGAGCAAGATCAATGTCTACAACTGTTCATTCTTTTAGCAAGCCTATCCATAATCCCCCTTCTTTCGGTTTCTCTTTTCCTTTTATATTTCTCGGAGTATGGAGCAATGTAAGTGTTGAGAAAAAAATTACCATCTGAAGGTCACGACTTCCAGAAGTACTTTCCACTAGATGTGGACGTGCACGAACATCATATATCACAGGCCTATCGATCCAAGGAATCATGAAATGCGTCCCTTCTGGATAAACCTATTCATCAAGCAGAGCATCGTGCATCAAAAACACACAAGGCAAGTCCGAAGTATATGAAAATCAGGTTTAAAGGTTCATATACGAGGCTGTACACCATAAACCACCATAATGAAAATACGATAAAATAAGTAAATATGACAATATCTTCAAACTATAATACTTGAATGTGCTTGGACAACATATACTGATTCATACTTTTTACTCAAACGATAGAAGCAAACACATCCTGCTTGCTAAACCATGCCAATCGAAGAATGTTCCGTGCACATACAAAAGGAAATATTGAAGACTATAGTAGAAGAATTTCCTTAACTGTACATGGACTTAAATCCTCATATTTCTTAAACGTAAGAGTTACAGAGATGACTAATCGACAAATGCTAGTATCAAGTCAATCTAATTTAAGTACTGAAAACAGGGTCCAAATATCATCCTAGTCCAATAGGGAGAGTACAATGCATATATACCTTATCTTTAACACCAAGAATACGGTTAAAAACAATGGCACGATTTCCACCATCAACATTGTAGAGACTGTTAGCAATTCCATACACACCAAGACCGAGAACAAGCCCAAACTTGATCAAGGGAGAAGCGGCACCACCACCACCAGGCATCTTAGGAACCTTAACATTCTTGAGATCCATTTAACTAGTCCCTGAAAGTAAACCTAATAAAAGTGATCATCATTATAATCAAGTATACTTCCTCGGTTTCAAAAAGAAAACATCTATTCAGCTTCAACTTTTCACATCACATGTTAAATGACATAAGATCTGCATATCTGTAGTTTAAGACCACAAGATCCAAAAGTGTTCGTAACTTTTTTAAAATCCGTGTTAAGTTAGAACAAACACAAACAAATTGAAACGGAGCATCCTGAAGAGCTTTTACAAGTAACCATTAACTCAAATTATGATTAGTCAACACAATTCAATTTCGTCATCTCTAATGTAAAGAACTTGACAAAATTTACATTATGTTCACTAAGATTGTGAATATCAAGGAAATCTCCATGACTAACCGAAAAACAACAATACATGATGGTCTTCGTTTGAGTTAGAAAGGCTTTGACGACTCAAGATTCATATTTATTAATCCATTCAATTAGACATACTACATTGTACACCAATGCAATGTTACATTGTTACAATTTTATTAAGTAATTCAATAGAAAATTGTCAAAATTTGGAAGAACACACAAAAAATAAAAATTTACATACATAACAAAAATACAAAAAAAAATATATAATGTGTAGATAAAAAAGAATGAAACTTTATGAGGAAGATCTTTTTACCTGATCGAAATGCAGGAAGGAATTTTTTAGAAAGTTAAAACTGAAATGGGGTTTAATGGAAACATGGAAAAGGTTTTATTTTTTCTTAATAGTTTAGGGCTTTATGATTTATTTAAAATGGTCAAATTTGTCCTTGAGAACTTTATTACTACATATTAGGCCTAGTATTGTGTTACAGTTTGGAAAAAAAAGTTTTAATTTTATCAGTGAATTTTAATATATAATCCAATTTAAAGAAACTAATAACTAAAATAAACTAAATATATTATTGAAGAATTTAAACTTGTAAAATTCAACAGATTTACTAAACAAGAGAAGAAATTGTTCTATGATCATTCGTGCTTGTTTTATATTCGAACGTGTGTAAAAGCAACTTTAAAAAAATAGAAAAGCAAATACATGTATATAATATATCACATATTAAAAATACAACTTATACTTGTGTGTAGCGCGTGAGCCTAGGTCTCCCGAATGACCACAGTACAATCGTCCATCTAATATAAAATCAATAAGTAGATCCCACCTTCCTTCTGATTAGATGAATACGGATTAATAGTTTGATTTTTGTAGGTAATATAGTGAACCTTTATACTAAACTTATTTCAGCCTATCTAAAAATTGTGTTGACTGATTCATTAAAAAAAAATTGTCAAAAAAATTATTATTTGATATATTATATGAGCAAGTAAATATGGAACTATACTTTAAAAAAGACTTCATGTGCAGATAGAATTTGATTAGGAAAAGGAAACCTGGTATAAAATCAGAAAAAATATATAGTATTAATTAACCCTAGTTCATTTAATTAAACTCCCAATTTTTTTTTTAGATTATGTCGTTTTCTTCGAGAGATTATATTTTTCTCCAAGAAATTAGTAGCAATATTATGTCTCATGATCAACAAAATCCTCCTACTAATAATGTAGAAATAAATGTAGAAACGTATCGAGTGCGCATGCGAATTATTCACACAACTGTTATAGAATCACCTGCCCAACCGATAGTTAATGAAGTTGTTGATGATGAAGAAAATTACAGTGAATTTTCGGACGATGATGATGATGAGGACGATGAGGAGGACGAGGATGTAGACGTGTCTAAATATTTTAAAACAAGAACTTATCATGTTCCAACTATAGATCATATAAGTGGTGATGATGTTATTGTTGATGAGGAACAACAAGCATGTGCTATTTGCTTAATTGAATATAATGATGAAGATACTATTGGTACACTTCAATGTGGCCATGAATTTCATGTTGAATGTATCAAGAAGTGGTTGATGAGGAAGAAAACATGTCCCTATTGTAGAGCTCAACTTTTGCCCACACATGAAATAATATCATCCTCTTAATTTGGAATGTTTTTATTTCTATTTTGCTTGTGATTGTGATTCAGATTTGGAGAGTAAGTTAGTATTTATTTCGCGAATGTATTCTGAATTTCCTTAGTGAAAATTCTAATTTTAATATGCAAAATTGTGTGAGTTTTTTATTTTAATGTTCATCCAAGTGACTCATATATATATGGATTATGGTACACTCATTATCATCCTAGCTAGTAATAACGATATTTGGTAATATTTTATATTAGTGTTACATATAGTTTGAACCAATATGTTTAACTTCAGCAGGCTTAAGACTACTAGATTAAAGGTTAATTGATACATTTGACATATTTTAAATTTAAACAAAGGTCTCGGATCTAAATCCTAAAAATTAAAAAAGAAAATAGATCAGTTTATTCGAGCATCAAATGTGAAACCAAAAAAGAATTTAGCAGCAATTTGGAACAGGAAAATGACAGATGAAGCTTCTCCTTATATACATACATTATGAAGATTGACTTCAAGTCAACCCTTGACTTTCATTGCCTCAATGAATTACCTCTTCATTTTATAATATTCACACTCATTAATCATCATATTGATAATTTCCTTGTGATAACTTTTCATAGAAAAAGAAGAATCAAAGTGGTTAGTATTCAAATTCTGTCTTCATAATAAGCTATAATGAATATTTTTATGTGTACATGAATATCTGTTAAAATTTCTGTGATGAAATGTTGTTAAAATTTCTGTGATGAAATGTTGTTAAAATTTCTGTGATGAAATGTAGTTCTATATCAATTGATAGTGTGAGGAATGTTTATATATACCTACCCCTATTATTTATTTGTTACCAACTATACTAGAAATAGACAAAGGCGGAGTCAGGATTTTTTGTTGCATCATCCCATAATAGTTGAGGATGAATGAAATTATGATAGCTAGCTTCCAGTATCAACTACAATGTGTAATGGTCTTTTAGAGTTGTAAATTTCATGTGAACCATTTATAGAATGAATAGATATCTCCATCTCCTCCATAGATGTGTCCAATTCCATCTTGCTCCTCTATAACTTCCTCAATTTGAATCTATTCGTGCACGTTTCAGATTCCTACGTTTGTGGCCCTGTACATATTTTGAACCTTTTCTCATTTATCTCCTCCAAACTTAGCCTCCTTCTGTTGATATACTCTGATGGAGGGTATGGTAGTTCACAGGTTTTTTCATCATGAATTGACTGTCTCTCCCTAGAAGTTTAAGTTCCATTCTTGTGTATCAGCGTTCCCGGAAGGGGTGGAGGATATGAGTTGTAGTTTCTTGGTCCTGAACACTCTTCACCTCATAATTTATCTCTTATGCTTGAATTGGATTCAATATCTTTTACTTAGGTGAGCCTCTGATTGTTGCTTTTGTTTTTCTGTATCTTTTCCTTCTGTTGTTTCGCAGACATATTTGCCATGGAAATCGTTGGTGCAGTAGTTAGCATGATGCAGTGTTTTTGTGGAGAGACTTGTTCTCGTCAATCCGTTTCTGAAACATGTACATACCTGAGAAGGCCTCGTGCATTAGCAGATAGACTTAATGAAAAGATGGAATTGCTTAAAGCTCGGGAGGAGGATATAAAAAGGAAGTTACATGTGGAAAATGTATGGCGCGGTATGGATCCAAAGGCTGAGGTAAGCATGTGGCTTATCAATGTAAGAAAGATTACAAGTAGTATTGCCAGCATGCAAGAGAAACTTACTGCAGACAAGAGGTGTTTAAACAGATGTTTGCCAAATTATATGTCTCGATTTAAGCAGGGGAAATGCATCAATAAGAAAATTAAAGAAGTTGACAGGCTCCTGGGGCAGAGCATATTTCCAGATACTTCGTTGGTTGATATGATGCCTCGGAGGGGAAAGATATTGCCAGCATCCTCATTAGTAGGAGAATCTGCTCAAAGAAGTTTGGAGGCTGTATGGGAGTATTTGAATGATGAACACTCTGGGATAATTGGTATTTATGGAATGGGGGGTGTGGGTAAGACATCCATCCTCGTAAAAATCAATAATCGTCTTTTGAGAGAGAGCACAATTTTTGATAATGTCATTTGGGTCACAGCATCCAACGATTCAACTGTTCAGAAATTGCAGAAGGATATTGCTAGAGCAATAGGTTTATCTTTTGATTATGAAGATGATGAAATGAGAAGAGCAGCTCAATTACTTGAAGCGTTGATGCGAAGAAGTAGATTTGTTTTAATTATAGATGATTTGTGGGAAGCATTTCCTTTGGAGGTTATAGGAATCCCAACCCATATCACGAATGTGACTGCAAGTTGATAATAACTACTAGATCCATGATAGTTTGTCGTGGCATGGAATCAGTGAGGGAAGTTGAAGTTAGTGTTCTTTCAGAGGAAGAAGCATGGAACCTCTTTAAACAAAAGGTCGGTGAGGAGGTGCTAGCATCTCCAACATTACAAGCTGTTGCCAAGGATGTGTCGAAGGAGTGTGGAGGTCTCCCACTAGCTGTTGTAACAGTTGGTCGGGCTTTAAGAAGAGAAAATGATCTGAGACAATGGAAAATGGCATTAAGCCAGCTGAAAAGTGCAACGGGAAGAATAGAAGCATGGAGAATCGAGTCTTTGCACGTCTGAGATTTAGCTATGAAAGACTGAAGGACAATGTGACTCGTTCATGTTTTCTTTATTGCACATTGTACCCAGAGGATCATCATATTGAGACCGAAGAACTGATAAAGTACTGGACATGGGAAGGCCTGTTGGATAATCTTGGGTACGGAGAATCCAAGATGCTGCAGGGAAAGATGATATTAGATGAACTGAAACATGCGTGCCTTCTAGAGATCATTGGATGTCAAGAAGGTAGTTTAAATGAATATGTCAAGATGCATGACCTCATTAGGGATATGGCGATAGCTGTTACAAGAGAGAGTCCACTCTTTATGATCCGAGCAGGACATGAGATGCGTATCCCACCAGTTGAGAGTGAATGGCTCGAAGGCCTTGAAAGGATCTCGTTAATGAGAAATGATTTGAACTCTTTGATTTTGGAACCGAGATGTCCTCAGCTAACCACCTTGCTAATGCAGTATAATTCATTGTCCAAGGGTGTACATCCTTCTTTCTTTAACCATCTAAAATGTCTCAAAGTTCTGGACTTATCTTATACGGGCGTCTTTGAGTTGCCTGATTCACTTTCTAATCTCGAAAACCTTCATGCTTTGCTTCTACGTAGTTGTTGGAACTTGTATCACCTGCCAACAATGGAAAGGCTGAAGGAGCTGAGGGTTTTAGATCTCTCTGCTACACCAATTGAGTATGCGCCTCGGGGGATGGAAATGTTACTCAATTTGAAGCATCTGGATCTCTCCCTCACTACATTTCGTGATTTTGATATTCAAATTTTAGGAACATACAGATTTCTGGAGAGTCTCTTAACTATTGGTCTAAGGCAACTCTAACGCTCGGTCCAGATTTTGTGAAATGCTGCACCATCTTGACAACCCTTGAAGCCAATTTCAGCAACTTGCAGGACTTCAACTATTATGTCTCATCAGATCACTGGAACACACTTGAGAGTTTCAAATTTTGTGTAGGCTATCTCCAATCCTCTAAACTACCCGGAAAAAATAGCGTAGGATTCTTTGGGATTCACATTATTGAAACAGAAGCCACTTCTTGGTTGCCAGGTGTACTTGAGTTGGTCATTCATGAATGTTCTGGAATCACTCACTTACCTATGTTTATTATGAACGCTTCCTCCGATCTGAAACGTTGCAAAATAAAGTACTGTGATGAGATGGAGTGGGTTATAACTCCCGAATGGGGCACATTTCCTAATTTAGAGTTGCTAGAGATTGAGGGCTTGAGCAGACTGCAAAATATATGTAAGGGGATTCCACCAACAGGCATTTTTTCAAACCTTAAGGTGTTGAATGTTATTGCTTGTGATAATCTCATGACTCTGCTACCACTTGAGTTAGAGCAGCATCTCAAAAACCTCGAAGAGATCGAGTTGGAAAACTGTTTGATGCTGGAGGAGATCATAGTCACTGAAGCGGAAAATAAAGAGATCATTCAAGAGAACAACGGTGAAGTGGTCCTCCCAAGTTTGCAAAAATTAAGATTAGTTTCTATACCAAGACTGAGAAGCATATGCAGAGGTCCAATGATTTGTGATTCGTTAACGACTATAGAAGTCGTAGATTGTCCAGAGCTGAAAATACTTCCCTTCTTTTTGGAAATAAGGCAGCAACTAGCTGACTCTCTCAAACAGATAAAAGGAAGCAGAAGATGGTGGCAGACGTTAAAGAGGAAGCATCCTATCGCGACATCCCTTCTGGCTCCACTCCTCAAACCCGAAAGGGAGTATTCTTTTGCTGCTGATGAACATAGTCACTGTGGCAGCTCTGGAAATTCTTCTTTCGGGCCACGATAACATTCTTACAGTAAGTAACATGATTGCGCTCTTAAAGACTTCTTAAATTGTTAGCTAATCAACATTGATTTGAAATCACAACTTTGGATTTTTCAGATCATATGTTTTTCTTTAACAATAAAGAGAATAGATGTAGAAAGTTGATTGAGTAGGCAAAATATCTGATAAATCGTATTATACACAATGGCTATTTCTGGCGGTAATACCAAAATAGCCATAGTAATAGAAACATTTATCTCTTGTTTTGATAACAGTTTTATGGTCCCGACTTATTTCCTACTGCAGTGTGATGGTCTCGAGCTTGGGCCTTTGGCAAAATATGACTTTGTTTCCTTCTCATAATCATGCATTTTCCCTATCTCTTAGTTATAGAGCAGAACTGCCTATATTGCTCAGACTCTTCAAAAATGTTGACAGGAAATTCTCCAAAAGTAGAGCATTTTCAGAATCCAGCATGGGTGCAGCAACAATTTTGGAAAGTCTGAGCAACATCAAGTACTACAGCCTATATCGTATTGAACTGTACTGTCTTGTTTAACAGTTCATGAATGAGACACAGTAGTTGTTCTTTGTGTCGTTCTCTTGTTTAACAGGCTTAAACTACAGATTCTCATATTGGATCCAACTAGTTTTTCCTTTTTATTTGGATGGAAGTGGAGGTCAGTCTCTATGGAACTGGAAGCCTAAGTCCTACAGTCTATAGTAGGTGTGAGTCATGAGTTGACAATCCTGTATCCCGTTTGTCTTTACTGTATAGTGGCTGCTTTGCGGATAAGAACGTGAAGTATAACCAAGTTCGAGTGTTGGATTGCTAAAAACTATCTAGTCTGTGGAAGTATCAGCAAAGATTCTTGCTGAGGAATGCTATATGAAACTGTCATATGAAATAGCTTATATGGTTTTATTTCTTTTTAGCTTACACAAAACCATAGTTTGTTTGTTGTATGCACAGCTCTTACTCATGAATCAGTCCAAATTAATAGACTTTATTTTCAATCATCATTTCAGGAAGAAAATCAGTAAAAATACCTTATCTCCAAGTCCACACCTTCTTCGGATGCCAGTGTCTCGATCAGCTCCAATTTGGTTTAACTCCAGCGGGATGCAAAGGTAGAGCTTCAATCATCGCTATACCTATGGCTCGAGAGACCACTTCTAGACCTTCATCAGGTTTCACTGGAAAATGCTCTATCCTGCACACTGGATGCCCTGAAATCGAGGCAGTATTTGCCCAGCTCCCGCCTGATGGTGTCCCGAACCTTACTGATCGAGGGAGCTGCAGCATATAGATAAAAAGTTACTATTTTCACTTGCATTGTTGTGCTTCATATTAAGTAGTAGCAAATTTTACAGTCCTGTTTTCAGTTTCAGCTGCAACTTTTTGCTCTCTTTATTTATAAGCAAGCAGATTCATCAAGTTTAAGCCTGCACCAGTGAATGAATGACAATGCTACTGAATACTGATCATGAGCAACAGATACATGTAATCGTCGTGATCCTGAAATTTGTTCACAATGACATTGAATTTTGCAGTACGTTCAATGGATTCAAGAGCCATTGTTTGTTCGCGTGATCATTCAGATATGTAGATTTTGCACCATAGCAACAATTATATTGATTGTAGTACAGTTTTCTTTTTGTCCTTGATCCTATGATCAATACAGGATATCGGACTATCTCATTTTTTATTGTACTCTATTTCTGAAGAAAAAAAATGAGTGACTTAACTTCTGGTAATGGGACCTGTTAGCATAATGCACACAGAAACGTGAGAATTCGAGTTCTCTTGCACATTTGCAAGACAGATTCTAACATTAGTTCTAGGTGTTGTTGAGATTATATATCTTTTATACACAGCTTCTTATACATAATTGAACTTCCTTTGTCAATGCTTCAAGAATTCTAGTATATCATGCATATGAAATAGAGGTAGCTTTTTAAATTCTAGTATATGTATATTTCTTTATTTATTTGGATTCCCGGAACGCAAAATTAGACATTGACTCAATGATTTAGGGGTTTAAAATGATGTTCCAATTATTTTCTTAATGAAAATTCTGAAATCGTTACTGTAATTTTAAAAATAAAGTAATATGTACAGACCACCTTTTACTTCTATTGGCTTCATTTATCGGATTATATTGCGTATGTTGCTGTTGTAACGGATGAAAAAGGAAAAGAATTAAATAAAATTAAAGCCACTGTCACAATTAAAGTATGCAAAGACTAATGAGACTTGGTTGATCACAATAAACGGTGTTACAGTATTTGCCTGCCCTCTCAGTGACTTTTAAAAAGTAGAAAAACCATCTTGCAATGAAATACAATTATCGAGATTGTGGGGAGTGATAAGTGTTTCTTCATCAAAGTTTTAAATATGAATTCTTTTATTTACAAAATCGCCTTTGTTAAGAAATATTTTACTATTAATATGAGACTTTTCGATACGAATCTAAATTTAATCTGAACTTCAATATAGATATCAGAGACACTGGGTGGCCAATCAGGCAAGAGAAGGTATTTATTAGTATATTATATATTACACGAAACTAAAAAGAAATGCAAAATGTACATTCCCCAATGTCATGCACATTTTTCCTTCTAACTTTGTTATTTCCGCCACTCCTGTCCTTGGGGTGTTGTTTGGTTCCAACAGAAATTCTCACATCATTTAATATTAAGTTTTAAAAAATAATTCGAAGAATAAGTAATTAATATTGAGGATAAAACATTAAAAAGAAAAACCTGTCTTTTGTCATACACACCCTTAATGTACCACAAATGTGTGGTGTGCATAGAAATAGAAAAAGAGGCAGTTTGAAAACCACTTTAAGATGACAAGAAACATGCAAGATGTGACACTCTTTGTTTGACAATATAGGGGGGGGGGTGTTTCATTCTTGGTTTTCTTCAAAAAAAATTTTTTATAAATTTGTTGAGTGAAAGTGAGATGGCAAAGGGGGGAAGCATGAAGGGACACATGCAGAGTCACAGCAGAGGAAGAACAACATATGCAGTGTTATTGCTTCTTGCTTTTGGGGTTGCAATATTTGGAGTAATCATTTTACACAAGCTCAGAGAAAGGCGCATATTCAATCACCTTGTTAAAGATAGACAAATTGAACTCATCCATCTTAAACTCCTCTTGCAGGTGCTCTATCAAATATCTCTCTTTCTTTTTTTCGTCTGCAGAAATCTCTAGTTAAGGAAGAAGAAGTATTTATCACTCCACCACGACTCTGGTTAGTCATGCATGTATGTCATGTTACTGTTTGTGGCTCCTATGTTAGACTTTTAAACCATTTGTTGCGAGATTTTAGTAGCTCAGTTGTTAGACTGTCGACCTGAACTTTCATTTTGTTGATGAGAGTTTGAAAAATAAAACATTTGTTAAAACAAAGATTTAACAGGTGATGGGTTTTAAGATTTTAAGTAAAATGATATTTTTTTCGATATAGTTTAAGCCTTTGATTCTGAAATGACAGATCAGAAACAAACTTGTATGCTAAAGAATACAAATCCACACAAACTAATAGTATTTGTTACTGGCTTATGATGGAATGATAAGTACTCCTTCATCTTTAACTAGAGATCTCGGGTTCAAGTGCCCTGGTTATGGAGTCGCCTTTGTTAGAGAGTGTTTTACCCTCCAATGTGGGACTTTGTGGGTACCCGACACTGGGTGGGAACCAAAAACAAACAAACTAACTAATAGTATTTGTCATTGTGGAACAGAAAGAAAGAGATCATACGAAAGAAGCTAAAAGGAAAACGGAGGAAATGAAATCCAAGATGCAGTGGCTTCGAATGCAGAAAAGGGATCTAGAGAGCAGAATCATGGAAATGAGATCAACAATCTCTTCTCTTAAAGATGAACAAAGAATAATCGGAGTAGCTCTCGAAGAAAAACAGGATGAAATCAAGATGCTTAGAGAAAAACTTACAGAAATGAACGCGGAGGAGTTCCAGGCTAAGCTTTTTTCTGAATCATTGCAACAGAATGAAACCGAAAGTGACATACCTGTAAAGGTCTGGTCAGTTAGTGCAGATGATCCATCAAATCCAGCTATTAACTTCACCACCAAGGCTGCAGGTACAAAAGAAGCAACTGGAGGAGAAGCCGAAGAATTGCCTGAATCCATCAAAAGATACAACCAGAAAAGTTCAATAGAAAATATACATCGAAATACCATGAGGCAAGGTGAAGACAGAGGAGAAGCACAAGATGGAGAGGGATCTGCTGACTGGAGGAGCAATACCGGAGAACAGGAGTTGACAACTGCTCAAGAAGATGATCCAGACAACAGAAGCAGCACCATTTTTCAGACTTTAGATGGCAAAAGAGAGATCACTGACAGTTCTAAAACCGGAGAAATTTTTCTAGAAGAGAAAAGGTACGATAATGGGGATTCATCTGTGGAAACTATCAATCATAGCAAGGAAGTAGGTGCAATAGATGCCACAGATTGGAAAGAGCATGGAGCAGCAATTGGAGGTGTTTTTGCGGATTATGAAGGTAATAACCAGGAGTCTGAACGGAAGTATAAAGATGGGATGAAGTTAGAAATGAAGGAGAATCACAAGAGTACAGATGCATCAAGAGTGAAGCAGGAGCAGATAAGAAAGACAAAAGGGAAGGGTCGGCGAATCATTGCAAAGAGCAAGGTTACTGAAAGTGGTGCGAATACTGAAAAAAGAACCGTTGTAAGAATGAGAAACAGGAAGTTCTTCAAAGAAATACAGGAAAGTGCAACAAATGAGAGAGTTGGAGGCAGTAAACAAGAGAAGCATAAGCATAAGCAAGAGAAGAGTATGAACACGGACAGCAGGAACAAATATGGTCCACAAGATCACATGATTGGCATGACCTATAAACCCCAACGATTTAAAAATCTGGAGGAAGATTTTGGAAACCAAGTCAGGTCTGAACCAGAACAGAAACTAGATATGAAGAGACATAGAATGCAAGATGATAATTCAAACCTCGATGATGCTCCACCACGTAAGACAGCATCTAAGAAATCAGCAGGCACCGAAGAAGGTATCCTAGAAGGCAGGAAATCTGACACGATTGAGATAGCTAAGGAAGGGCAAGCAAGAGAAGTCAACAACACAGAATCTGAGATGTCACAGAGTTCTCAGGAAGTGCCTACAAAGAGAGCTCTTTCTAATGTCAACAGAGTTTCAAGAGACACCGCAAACAAAGAATCGGATGAAACTACACAATCACAAGAGGCAATTGGCATAATTAGAGAACATCAAGAACAAGAACAGGCTGACAGTCTTGCCAATTCTTCGGAGCACGCAAATATTTCTTATAGAGATGTAAATGCATATGACCTTCAGGTTGAGAATGATCAAGAAACAGGAGTGATAGACCATTCAAGCGGAATCTCACAAGAGGTCAGATATCAAAAACTCAGTAGCACAGCACGAGCAGAAGACGAAAACAACACCATTTTTACAGAATAGAACAAAGACTGGCTGGCAATCTTCACAGCTCTTCCACACATGTGAAAAATGCTGAAATGGCCTTTAAAGATGGCAACCTTGACACTGAAAATGATGAGGAAACAGAAGAAGAAGATCATTCTGAAGGTTCTGCTGCCAATATGGAAGAAGAGGGAGAAGACGTGAACTGAAACAGATGTGTCTGAATTGTAGTATAGACAGTTGTCTAACAGAATGCTAAATGTTTGCTTCATTTGGATGTAAGATGATTATGTTTCTATTTCAGTTTAATGCAAGACATATACTTGTGTCTTTGTTAGCCTGTAACAGTTGCAATTTGTTGCTTCGATTTACAAATCACTTCCATTTCTCTTTAACAGCCCCTGTTCCCCCATAAAATTCATCACGCCCTATGATACAAGAACATTGTGAAAGTAACACAGAAAAGAATAACGAGGGGTAAGAGGGGCCAATAAGAAGTAGCCTCATCAAAACAGTAGGTATGATTTCATCGAGAAATCATGTTTTCTACCATCCAGACATTGCAATGATACTAATGGGTGAATCGGGTGTGCTGATGAATGTTCAATGACTCTGATTAAGTTTGAAATACACAATTGTTTGAGGACATCTTCACTAACACAATTATCAGTGGCATTGACATCTACTGCATGTGCAGAGCTTCTATAAATTATGGTGTGCGGATCTTCAGATTAATGTGAATACAGTTTCCACACAACTGATCAAGATGACAATGAACCTTAGAAAGCAAACTGACAAAAACCAGTTTCATTTATCATAGTATACAAAAGAAAGAAGTATATTGCAGTATTGATGCAACCAACTTTTGTCCACCATTTAGTAGCTCACAGGCTCTCTGGTAATTTTTATAATGATAAGAAAATTCATCAAATGAGAATTGAATGTCCAATAAGTTGTATTATTAGAGAGAAGTTCTCTCTGGACTTGAAATATCCCAAGCTCAGTATGATGCCACGTAAATTCCCACCTTATTGTGATGCTTGCACCAAGTTCTGCACAAAGAAAGGATAAACTAGGATGTCATTCTTCACAAACAGAAAAACTCATCCTCGTAAGCAGGGAAGGTTAAGAACACTCAAAAAGAAGCGATAATTGTATCAGCAAATAATTCCTTCAAACATAATTCATCTGCCATTATTTCACAGAAATTTAGTATCCTAAAATATAAATTTCGTATAAAATCAACGTCCATCTAGCATAAGCTGAAAATTCTTGTTTTATTCATGTATCAGATTGAGTTTCAGTGAATTCTATGCTTATACGAGCCATCTCAATATGAGAATCCACTGAAATATAAACCTTGTTCAAAACTCAACATTTCTCTAATTTGAACCGAAGGTAGCTTTTTACTCCTCCGTCGCTGAAGTTTGGCTTTATCCAATCTCTCCTTTAGGCAGTCTTAAATTACTCTTTGTTTAAGGTATAGTTTTTTTTTTGTTAATACATTTGACTTGGATCGCTAAATCTTTCGGTGTTTGGGTACACAAATAAAAGTAGAGATGCTATTTACTTGTTCTCACTATGTCTAGCCCTTCTAAGTTTTAATCATATATCTCAAGGTGATACTCTCTATCTTCCCTCACTGATAGGTAAACTTATTTTTTCGATCATTCAACTATGCCTCAATCTCAAATCAGTTGGGCCCGACTAGAAGAAAGATTTGCATCCAATTGGCTTTATTCATGTCACACAATATTCAGATTTCAGCATATTTTAACTATTTTTAGCAGGCTGTCAAGCTACTGTGATCCTCCTAATTTATCTAAGCTTGGAACCAACAAGCTAAGTGACGCTCAGGAAAACTTATGTAAACCTATTCTCTGAGGTATGGAAATTGTGTACCAAAAAATTGCAAGAAAAACAATATACTACACTTGATAGCAATGACCACTCACGTGCCCTGCTGCTACATGATTAATTAATTGGCCAGGAAAAGGTTAGCTGACAGTGGTATCTGAGCAAAATGTTCTGAGAGTTTTCTTTCACCTTGCACCACACCATCAGGGAGAAGGCAATTATAGGAGCGAAATATAAATTAAGTACCCGGCTTTCATGTTTCAAGATCATATTCTTTTTATCAAGAACACCACAACATCTTTTTAGGAATTACAGACACGGACTACTGGGTATGTGGTATTTTAGACAGAAACATACACACCATATTAAGTTTCCTGATTCTTAACTTGGTTCCTAAACATACATTTAATAGTTATTAAGTTGTTCCAGGCAGCCTTTTGATATTTTAAACGTTCATTGAATTTACACGACACTCTCTTCTCAGTCTCATCCTTGTTTTGATTGAGATTCAAGTAAATAGGTAGCAGTATTTGCACTTTCAGCAGATCAGACAAGTACCTCTTCTTTGTTCTTCTTGCCTCCAGAGAATAACTTGTATGCACCAAAGAAAAGCAAGCCCCAACCGGACAAAGATGCAATCACAAACTGCCAAAAAAAAATCATTTGCAATCATAAATGTCTTTGCATTTTATAATTCAAAAAGCACCAAAGACAACATTACTTAGGTTGAGATTGTGAACTTCCTTAATACGGGTATAATACATACGATTGTTCCTGTTTTACGATTCTAGAGTAGCCAAGTATGATCAATTTGAGTCCATAATCGGCTAAAACTAAATTACTTTTACACCAGAAAGGACTTGAACAAAATTGATCCAGGTTTAGTTTGGTCAAGAAACACAAGCACCAACAACACAATTCTCTATTTTGTTTCTTTTAAATTCGTCAAACTAACCCTTTACTTATTTTGGAAAAAACATACTTTCTCGTATCATATATATAAGATAAGTGATACGAGTTCTTTATACAATAAAAGTACTTAAGTAGGTTCGTCAAAAGTAGGATTGAACAAGATCATGACCAACAACACTGATGAATTATAATATGTACAGTTGCACTAAGATATCGTTCTTGAAAAAAATCCATTTTTTGTTCCAATAGTGAGCTATAGGTATTTCTCTTATTCTCATTATGACTACTGAAAGGGAGATCAAGTGTTCTGGAAAAACTTTCTACTAGTAGTTAGTAGGTCTGTTCTTACAGACTTGTTTAGTGCTTATTCATCCTTGATATGGATGTGCCTAGGAACTATTCGAGTAGCTCTTTTGATAGTGTCTTAATCTAAGACTTTGATATAATGCCACTTTAAATGCATAATATACCAATTCTCCAAATCTTAATTACCTAATTACACGTACCACCATACCTACAGTCCTTCCACCGTTAAACAATCTAGTTTTATTTTGTCATTAGTACTCCATAGTAGTAGTTCATGTAACGCCTTGTTATTCTGGAAATCAGATTATGATTCCCCTAATACTCTCTCCTTTTAAAATCAGAAGTTTGATTTTGTACAATTATTTTATTACAAGAAGAAATGAACATAATAATATTGTTTAGCATTAGTTTATTAAGAGAAGACATGAACATATAATATTGTTATAGCATTTGTTGAAAGAAAATATAGCATCATATGATAACTTCTCTTTTTGAGACAATAAGTTTAAATCAAAATTGCACCCAAAGGCGTAACCTTTCTGTCAATGAAGTGAGTTGAGCACCATGAGGTCTAAGCCTCAAATCGCACTAGAAACAAAACACTAGGTGATTTGGTGGACAGAGTTAGCTGATACATATTGCTAGTTTAGTCGGGAAAGAAAAAATTGTATGGATGATATTTCGAGTTGCAATTGCCAAACTTGCACAAGCATTAATTCGTTAAACACCTAAGAAAAAGTTTGCTCCTTTTGAACAGACAATAGCAAGAAAAGAAGGCTATAAAAAGCTTCATATATAACGTACATGTTCTTCCTTCCATTGACGAGGATTCATCGGTTCTTTCCAGCAATTGACCTTAGGAGGCCCATGATGATCTGGAATTATTCACATTTCAATATCCTCAACAAATTAAAAACAAAAAATCATATGATTTTATATTAACGGATCAACATTAAAGCAAATGAATCCGTCAACAAATTCTACTACATCTGAATGAATCGACGAAAAAATTAAGAGTATAAGAGAACATTACCAGCTGCGCCGGCAAGGCCGCGGCGCTGAACAAGAGACGCAGTGGTTGAGGAGGGGAATCGAGTGAAGGCTGCCGCTCGACGAGCCGCCATTGTCAACGAGGTAGCCATAGCTTTGTTCTGAGAAGTAAGATCGAAGGGGAAAAAAATTGAAATTGATGCTTCAATTGGACAAAGGGGGTAAGAACATAAGGTCGCCAAAACGACGTAGCTTCTCTCTTTTCTATTGCTTTGTCCGGATTTGCTTTTGAGTAAGATTTAATTTGTCAAACTCGTATATGTGATTCATTTAATTTGTCACGAGTTATTTCAACAAATAGATTTATATCTTAATGATTTTATAGCAACTTTACATGTCGACAAATCAAACTAATAAACTTCTAAATTAAAGGGCTAACATGTATCACTTGTTAATATATATTACACTACATTTGAGAAATGATTTTTTAGCCCTTTACAAACTTTTATTTAGTTTTATGTTTTGTTTTTTTCTTAAAGATCTTCATTTTCACATGTAAGAGATTTTCGTTTTTCAGATAATAAATTTGAAAAAACTATGTTCTTTTATTCGTGAGGAATCTCATTTTCTTGATAAAAAAAATTAATAGAATTTTAATCTTTTTCACTAAAATTTAATTTTTGACGATACTTGTAAATTTGGTGCAATTTCAACGTATCGTGAACATGACCGAGGGTATGGATTTTCATATTAAAGTAAAGAATAGTAAGTTACTATGTATTATCTTATTGTCCATTCATATTAATACTTGATATTTAGTTCTAATGACTTATGGAGTTTGTTATGATTGTTTTGTGCTCTACCATTTATAGAACTATTGATGATAATATGTTGATAGTGGAAGAGGGGGATTTCACTATAAGTTAAGGCATACTTACTAGTTGATTGTGTGTTAATATTAATTAAGCGAAAATCACCACCAACATATTCACTAAGGAGACCATTCATCTCATCAACATTAATAGATTAGTATGTTTAAAAACCAATAACATATAAGCCGAATCATTAAGAGCAAATATCCAACCAGTCTAGTAATAATAAACTTGTACATAATGAAAATAGAAAATTAATGGAACTTTGTTTCAAGGGGAAAAAAAAACAAATCAATTCAATGTTAGTTTCACTATACAATATTCAATTATAAACATCCTTTTAATAAACTACTCT
This sequence comes from Solanum lycopersicoides, assembly GCA_022817965.1. NCBI lineage: Eukaryota > Viridiplantae > Streptophyta > Magnoliopsida > Solanales > Solanaceae > Solanum > Solanum lycopersicoides. The sequence continues at coordinate 491,742 of CM040629.1, forward strand.
TTACAATTTCATTCATCTTGCAATTTCCTCTACAAACAATACATAGGTGTTGAAACATGTCTATATATGTACCATTGATATGACAAAAATTGCTTCTATAAATACAATGTCAAAGAAAACAAATTGTTGACAATGAATACAAGAATAAAATTCTTACAAACAATAGTCATATTGCCAAAGAAAAAAAGGTCATCTTATAATATTTTGCTAGCAACTAATGGCCACCATAGTGGGAAAGTAAGAAGAATGATAAGCAAAATGATAAGGAAAACAGCAAAACAAGCACACTTTCTTGAACTTTTTTGAATCTCCCTTGCTTCTTGTAATTGCTCTGTGCCTCTCCTAACAAAGGAACTTGCATGTGCCACATGACTTTCAATATCATTTAATTGTTGCCCTTGGGCTTCCACCAATGCAGCCATGTCTAAAAATATTTGGTGTAGCTCAATCAAATTCTTCTCAATCTCTTTCACAGCATCATGTCTTTCTTGTATTTCGGAAATTGTGTCCATAATCTGACCCCTACCTGTTAAGTGTCATGCAGAAATTAATAGAGGAGAGAGAAAATACGAAATATGATAAGAAAATCAGGATAAATGATACCTTGTTCCTGGATTGCCTTTTGGAGGAAAGACTCGCTCTCCCCACTTGATATCAGATTCTCAATTAACCCATCATCAGCTTTCTCTCCTGTCACGGTAAAGTACCTTCTTGCAACCGTTTCCTTATATTCATCATTCATTCTTGTCCTCAATCCTTGAAAATCATCCATGAGGACTTTTAATTTCTTTCCTAAACCACTAACTACAGAAGTCCTTGTTCGATCTGCAGAAGAACCTGGTCCACATCCCGAGATCTTCCTATGAGCTGCATTGGATCGTTCGAGGGCTTCCAATTTTCCTTTGATCATCTTAACGCGTTTTAAGACCTGGGACACATCTGAATCCATCCTAGACCTTATTTCTTTCACAGTCTTGGCATTATGCACAAGTTTGCTCTCTTCATTTGATTCTTGTAATTTTTTATGAAATTTTTCGACATCTTTCATATCTTCTTTCACATTTTCTACATCTTCAAAGAATTTAGCAAGATCAATACTTTCAGTACCTGATTGTCCACCTTGACCACCCTCCAAATCATCTACTTCGGTCTGTTTTTTAAGGTCCTGATACTTTTTAAACGAATTAGAGAATAAGTCATTCATTTTTGGTTGATTTTTTAATTTCCCCTTCTTCTTTTTTTCTCAATTGACAAAATTAGTCTTGGTATGTACCTATCCTCAACATAAATTGTTGTTTATCCCACGGAGGAGGGTTGTGATAGGTTGATAGTCAACGAAAAAACAAGTATTGTTATTGTTATTAAAGGGAAAATGTCGCGCCCTTGTCTAAACCTTCTCTCTTCATTAACGAGACGATGAATGAGAGGAGGGAGAAGAAGAGAAGGAGACAAGAGCAAAGACTTCATCAAGAGATAAGAAATGATCCAAATCATTATTTGTTAATGGATTTTATTATTTGAGGCTATGCAACCATTGTTAAATTAAAGTTACACCAGACCAAATTTGAGGAAGGTCGTTAAAACAGGAAATTTGTTGTGACACTTGGAGTGTCAATTGACCTTGTCTAGTCGATTTATATTTCAAATATTTTTATAAAATGCTTAGCTCAATTTTCGATTTGTATGTTAAAAAAAAAATGTAATGTCTTTTTTAAAAAAAAGCAAAATTAAAATCATAAAGTTCATGGCCTTAAAATTTTTGAGACTAAAACAAATGTTTTATTAGTCTCACCTTAAAGCCACACATGTCTTTTGTGAACCATAATACATAGTGTTGTAATTATATGTTGCTTAAAAATAAAGAGAGTTATGAGCATAGAGAAATGAAAACATGTTTCATCAAAAGAAAATGAAACATTTCTTGAACGGTTGTGTACTCAATGTACATATTCGTTACAAGTTACAACTTTTAACTCTCTTATCTTCTCATGTTGAATCGTGCAATTTTTATAATTCGATTTCCTATTGTAAGCTTCCATCTTTATAAGTTGGTTGTTAAATAACATTAAGAAATGACCCTTTAAATTCAAAATTTAATTCTGAAACTGATCTTTACATTAAAGTGATGAATGACTTTTCATATCATAACTTTTAAAATTCTTCCATTATGAGATTTATGATTACGATTAAAAGCAATATCAATATACTCATTTATCAAGAAAATGATAAAGGGGCTTAAGAACTTCAAATTCTATCATTATGTAATTAAAATATTTATATTCAATCAAATTTTAATTCAGTAAAGGGACAAAATGGTCATTCAACTTTTCACTTTGAAACTTTCCACTAATATATAATAATAATAAGCAAAACTTCTTCCTTGGAGCAGATGAACAATGTAGTGGGGAAGCATACTATTTTTCAGTCTTTTGTTCTTGACTAATCCTTGCTAACCCACCTTTGACCACGAACTTGAATAGCACCAAAGTTCTGATCACTGCTACTTTCTCCACCACTTTCTGCACTGGTATTATCAGATTTTCGACGGTGCTTCTTCCTCGTAGAAGTTCCACTATCACTTACGCTTCCATTCAAAAGAGGATCATCGATCCCACGTATGACTCGTCTTGTTGGAGAGGATGAGGCAACACCACTATTGTCCTTTGTTTTTCTCCCTTTGTCATGCTTCTTTATGTTCTGAGAGATTTCATGTAATTTTTGTATTCCTTTCTCTACAGGTTCTACTGCTTGGGTTACTGTGAATTTCAGGTCATTCACTATCTGTTTGCAGGACCAGAAAGTATTGTTAGCAAGGAGAAGAGGAAGTATGGAGACAGTAGGCTCGACGGAATAAATTTATGAAGACGAGTATTCTCATTTAAGATGTCTAACATGTTTGCAGCACTTCACTAATAATAGCAAAGAGAAAGAGATGCTTACATATTCACCACCTCCAATAAATATATCTTTAACATTTTCTCTTATGGTTGTTCCGCCCCCGTCATCAATGTCCGGTTGAGGAAGACGTAATTTGGTGCGACGTTCACTATCTCTAACCTCTTCAGGATCTACTGCCAAATCAGCAGATACATAATCTCCAAGAACTGCAACATCCCCAGTAAAACACTCTCCCATCAACTCGTATGGCTTGGCAGGGAAGACATAGAGGTGAACCACAGAAGCAATGCCCATCTGTACTGGATAAATAACAAGAGCTGTTAAACTTCAACGTTTCGGAGGAATATCAAGCATCAATAAATCACAAATAGAAGCTTCGTGTCTATATTCATCAGTGACATTACCCATCCCTCAACCCTCATACCCTGAAGAAACCTTCAGAAACATAAAAATCATGGGCAGGGTTTGTACTAGTATTTTCTTCCCTCATTTTGTGGGTAGGGTATGGAAAGAAACTTGCCTTTGACACCAAACAAAGAACAAAACAGCCTGAAATACTCCAGAATCAACAATATGAAACCTCACAACGGGATAGGCAAATTCCAGAGCATTATGCAGGCAGTTAATGTCTAAAAGAAGAGCTATTGAGAGCAGCTATCGACATTAATATGCATAAGTTAACACATCAGTATGCATCATAAGCATAGATCAAATGGCACATGGATGCATCAGTTGTAAAACATAAGGTGTTGAACTAATGCAAGATCCATCATGTATGATTAAAGCTTATCTTTCAAGTTTCTATCCCACACCTTAATAGAATAACAAGGAATTTTGTGTGCAATTCCTTAGGAGCAATCACAAAAGAAAAATTCTTGATGGCCCAAACTAAACGTTTGGTATTAGAAGTGATAAAAACATGCCCAATTCCAAACAATTACCTCAATGCATATGATGAAATCTTGAATGCTGGACTTAAACTGTAAAGCTTGAGCTATTGGACTTTTAAGGAAACCAAGTGTCGAAAGCAGGGCTATTGCCAGGCCTTGCCACCAAGTTAAGAAAACAATTGACTTGAAAGTAAGAAACTTGTACAGCGGCTTGATGTGAGATAATTCATCCTTTGTAATAGTATAAAATTGAACTAGGCAATACAATGCCCATGATTGACTGAAATTTAGAACCACAGCCATATAAGGATACCTACAAAGACAAGATAGATAATGTAAGAGATATCTTGGACCGTTATTTCATTAATTACATGGTCAAATCAGCACGATAACATGGTACTGAATGTCAAAAATTTTCTAGACAAATAATTATTTATAGGAGTATCTACCAAATAGAAGCAGCTTTATACCCATAAATTGAACATTGAGGACTACGCGGTCACTATTCATGAATTATTGTGGGATAGCCTTCCACTCGAACTTAAGACCATTTCCTTGGCTGGCTGGCTGGCTATCTTATATAAAATGTATGCACATAAAGACATGATAACTTAAGCTTCACCAAAAGGCACACAAAGACAGTCTCGTGCTGGAAGGCACCAGGCAGGGTAAAACAAAGAAATATTTTCCCATTAGCTGAGGAAAGTAGTAAAGGACCATTCCTATCATGGGAAAAAAAGAAAAACATAGGATAAAAGGACTATTTGATCAAAGGGATAGATAAAAGGCCAAATTCAACTGAAAACAAGAAGAAGAAATCAAGGAGAGAGAGAGAGCTTCCCAATGACAAGGAGGAGTATCTTACCCACAATTCCATTTGAAGTCTCCTTCACAATATACATCAAAACCTTCAAGAATCACTGCTAAAGTAGCAGTAAATGCTTTGATTATCATCTGCAGAGTTTGTGTTGTATGTATTTAAAACAAGAGACGAGTAAATCTTGTCAGTCCAAAGGAATATAGGTTCTAAGTCAGGTAGCACACTTACATATTGGACTATTCCAAACTTGATAACTTGGTAGACCCACTGACCTAGTTTCCATGGCTTGAAAATATAATTCATGGGAAAATGATGCTTAACAATTCCCTTTTCAGAGCCATGCTCTAGTAGTGGCATCTTTGAACCTGCACGTCCTTCCCTCTTCATAAATTGTATGGTCCTCTTTTCTCCACCTAATTCAAAAAAAATGAAGGGCAAAAAGAAAGGAAGAAAGACACAAATTACTGAACAAGTTCATATAAGAGATATAGGAGAACTTTTGCTGGTGACCAGTAAAATCATACCGAGACAAATTTAAGCTTTGCAAACTTCAATTAAGACTTTTACGGTACAGGGGCACTTAAGAGACCACTTAGCAAAGAAGGCACACCAGCCCTTTATATCAAGCAGTCAAACTTCAGTTGTCATACCAACAAGAAACACGTGAGCATGTGTATGTGTGTGTATGAGAAGGAATTTGCTGATGAATAAGAGAACGACAATGGATAGATATCACATCTTCTCAAGTTGCAAAAAGGGCAAAAATTCTTTCTTTATGCAGGACGGTTAGTTGGGTTACTTTCCTGAATCTAAACATTAGATGGAAGTGACCAAACAAATCAAACTTAACATAGAAAATATCCATACCAAAAGATGGAAGTGACCAAACAAATCAAACTTAACATAGAAAATATCCATACCTAAACATGCAATAAGATACCTCCCAAAGCAGTACATGGCAAGGGATTCATAGCAATCACGTAGTATCCCAATGTCAACAGTAATCGCTGGATTTACCAATGACACAAACTGAAAAATAAGCCATATTAGAGAATTAAATAGGTAAAATCATTTGGTTTTATCTCGAAGTCAAAACAGGCTGATATCTTAAAAAAAAAATGTTTGCCTTTGCTGTGTGTTTAACTTAGTCTCATAAGATTATAAGAAAAACTTGTGAAACAAATATCATAAATACCAACTTCGAATATCCATGACAAACCATCTCTCATTTTTTTTCACTTCACTTTGATGGAGTGTGAAAGTGAAGGCCCTTAACAAGGAATGTCAATGTCTAATATATAAAGAGATAAAAACCTCAAAGACTTGAAAAATGTTACTTCTTATGAAATTGAGGAAAGTATGTTCTATTCTCTTCCAAATTTGCATTCTTTCTCATTGGTATTGATATAAATGAGTGATCATGACGACTCGTTAATTTTCTTTTTCTTTTTTTTTTCTAACTGTGGCTTCTGGATACTAAATAACTAAATCCACCAAGGGTAAAACAGATGCGAAGAAATCACGACTGAACCTTAGTCCCCATGTTTCTCAACTGACTTCATTAACCACTAAGCTACACCCTTTAGATTAATTTTTCGATTTGGTATTTCGAGAAAGATTTTGACTTTCTGCTAATCTGACCTCATATAAACCAGGATAAGTTCTAAAAAATCAAAGAAAAAGCAGAAACTGACTGATTCAACAGCATAACAAGGCACCATCAATATGACTCCAATCAAAAACTTTTGTTCCTGCCATTACAAAACAGATATACATATTATTGCAATAAACATACAAAAATTTAACAAAACAGCAAAATGAAAAGATTATCACCTCGGGATGTTTGTAAACTGATAAGTGATCGAAAATGAGATACGTAGAGAGTGCTAAAGTAAGGATTACGAAGAACCCAGCAATCAAAGTTGCCCATATAGGTGCTGAATAGCTGCTAACCAAATTCTGGACTATCCCATTCAAATAATCCGATGAAATTGATATTATCCTCTGCATCAGCTACCTTTTAGGGTTCCAATTTCTCTCAAATTTTGATATGATTTTTTTTCCGATGATCAAATTGCTCTTTTCCGATCAAATTTTGAACAATCGATTTAGGGAATTGTTGAAAATCTTTTACAGTTTTTGCTAATAATGTTTGAATCGGTACACTATTGAACGTTGAAAAGAATTAAGAACCCGCCTTATATTCGGATATTCGGAAGGGAAGAGAATATTAAATTAAGAAACAATAAAGATGGAGAATTATCAAAATGGTCCTTATTATTGTGTATGCTTTTCTTTTTCGAAACTTCATTAAATTTCATTAGTTTAAAAGTTAATTACTCAAAAGATACTTAACATTTTAGTTTGTAATATTCTGTATCTTATTAAATTTTGATTTATTCAAATACGTTCGGATACATGTATATAAAATACATGAAAATTAAAATTAGGTGTGATGTGTTTTAAATACATTATATCGAAGTAATTTGCATGTATTTGAGATGCATAACAAATCTTGCTTGTCTTTCTCGATTCTCTCTCATCTCAGGCTACTCTTATATGTATCTGATCCCCCAAATACTTATAGATACATATATTTAATGTGTATCTAGTGTGATTTGCATGTATATGATATACATAACAAATTTTCGTTCGCCTCTCTCGCTATTTTAGTGTATCCAAGTTTATCTTCCTCAATATATGTTAACTCTTAATAAGTGGTAAGATACGTAAATTTTTTATATTATAGATAATAATACATATGGTAGTAAAATATGTTTAATCGTGTAATTTTAACTTTTACTTATTCTGTTTTCTTTAAAGACCAATCCCTAATTTTTGTTTGGCAACATTTAAAATTCTTGATACAAATAAATATTTTTTTAAAAAGTTTTACATAAAAAAATTATATTCTACGTCAAAATATACTTCATCAATTGGTGCTCCTTGTTTGCTAAAATGAAAATGATTGCAACAAGAAATTACAAGAGCTTTGTATTATTATATTTTTCTAGAATGACTTTATTGATGACAAATCCAAGAAAATACTCCAAAAAGAAAAATAAGATCATTCATGGAACTTTATTTATGCAAATGTAGATTATTTATTATAAATAAAGAGGCTATTTTGTTAATGATGATCAGCCTTGGCCCAACTTAAAAGTTCAAGTGGATCCATTAACACAAAGCCATTGGCCCACAAATATGTCTAAGCAATTCATATTTGGGTTCAAAGAACCGAATTCTATCGCAGTGAGCTTGAAACTGTCTCCTACGCTAGCGCAAGTGTCTCCCAACTCTGCTCCGTAGACCGAGTTGCAGACCAACGTAGCGTCATTTTTTCCAGAAACTGCACATTATGGTAAAAAATAAATAATGAAAATTCACAATCATAATGGTAATAACTATGTTTGACCTAATCAATATAATAGTAAGGTGTTAGACTTTATTAAAGAAAAAAGAAGTTAAGTCTCAACTATCAGACTATTAATATACTAAACGCACTCCACAAATGAATTAGTTAAGTTATTAATATACTAAACAACTAGTAATGTTTTGAAATGTACCAATGGGACTCAAAGTATAGATATTCTTTGATCTGTCTCAATTTATGTTGTATTACTTGACTGACATGTAATTTAAAAAGAAAGTAAGACTTTTAAAAATTTGGAGACGGTGTTTACTTTTCATTGATGAATCATAAATTTAAAACATGCAAACTTACTAGCAATTTGTCTACTCTGAACAGCTAGTCCAATGAGAAGAAAAGAAAGAAGAATTGCCAATTTCTTAGCTGTTTGGTTAGTTCTTTTTCCAGCCATATTTCTATATATGTTTTCTACAAAGCTATAGTAGTATATATTTTGCTCTTAATGGAGATTATTAGTGCATGTTATGTGAAGTTATTAATAAGATAAGATAATTTATAGAGTGGAAAATACATTGAAAAGACCAAAACATGAACTAGAGATCAAAGGCATTGTTGTGGTAATATGGCCGGCTTAGCTAATCAAGTTCATAATTGATATAACCTAGGATTAATTAACAAGGTATTGATGAAGAAGACAAAATGAGTCTTTTTTATTTGGTGTTATTTGACTAAATTGGTGAGTAAGGATCATTTATGTTAGTGTTGATGTTAATTTGGTAGAACTTATGAATAATTTAACAAGATAGATTGAATGTTGATTGTCAATTACATATATAAAGTCACGTCAATCTGTCAGGATTTGATAAAACTATTGAATAATCGTATGTCGATTCAGTAGAGTTTTTGAAACGATAGCTATTAAAATATATAGTTAGCTAGATTGAAACTTGAATATAATATGACGAAGTACTACAAATTTAAATATATTCTGATTTTGTATGTCACCGTTTTGATTTTTTTAAAATAGTTTTTGTAACTTTAAAATTATAAAAGATATGCAGAGGTATATTATGTATGAAAATTTAAAATAATGATATACAATTTAAGAGAGTTTTGTGAGGTTTATCTTTCGATTTATCATGATTTGCTAGCTTATATATAGCCTCCATTCATATATAATATTCAACGTTAATTTGATGCGACATTTTAACTATATTATCAATATTTGTTATAAAAGAAAAAGTAAGGTAATGGTCATTTCCCTGGTATAATTGAATTTTGCAAGTTCAATTCTTTCTTGACAAGGCACCTGTGAGCGTCTTAGTATTTAGTGCAAGAGAAAAAAATTAGGATAATTGTATATAATAGCAAATTAATAATCTAAAATAAATGGAGTAGCTAGGGTTTGATTTAATTGTGCTCCATAGCAAAAGTTTGCCAAAACTTGCCAGCGAATTATACAATTGCAGCGAATTATACAATTGCAGCGAATTATACAATTTAGGCCAGTGAATTATACAATTGTATATGTATGGTGATGCCAGCGAATTATACAATTTAAGCCAGAGAATCATACAATTGTATATGTATAGCGAATTATACAGTTATATGTTTGCTATGGAGCGCAATTATACAAACTTTGCTATAACATACAAATATGAAATTTTTATTTGCTATATGTGAAAGTTGCCCAAAAAATTACTTTTAGTGTTATGTTAATTTTTATAAAGGATTCTGATTTTTATATGTAAATAATTTTTATTTTCATATATAAGAAATTTGAAATGATCATTTTTTTTTCTATTTGATTTGTCGTAGTCATAAGAGATTATTTTTAAGATGACCACGTTGTTTAATTATAAAACATTTATACTTGGTTCATGTAAAGGTTGCAACCGAAAGAAGTATAATATACACAACCTACATTAATGTAAACATTTATGATTGATTTTATATTCAAATTTCGAGATAATTTAATTTTATCATCTCTCTCTGAGAATACTCCCCACTATATTATAATCGAACATATAATATATAAAATCTATTATCATTTCACCTGATATAAATTGTTTTGAAGAAGAACAAAATTTTCTTTTATGTTCAATATTCATTTTGAGGCGACACCATAAAATAATCATGGAGCGTTCTTCTTTATGCTAAATTTATTGATAATATAGATTTAGTTATTCACAAAGATTGATTCAGTGTGATAGGTGGATTTGATGAAATTTAAACTTTATATTTCTATCGAGATATTTATTTAATATTATACAAATTATTAACTTAGATCTCGCTAGAATCCAATAACATACTAAAGAAGCTAAAATTCTAAACTCATAATTTTCAAATGACTCCGCCTTTGATTGTTCACATCTTCGCGATGATATATCCTCAGCCTACTTGAAAGAAAATCCTTCAACACAAAGCCATTGGCCCACAAATATTTCATCGCAATTCATTCAAAGAACTGAATTCCACCGCAGTGAGCTTGAATTTCTGACCTACATCAAAGCAAGTATCACCCAATTGTGCTCCATAGGTCAAGTTGCAAACAAGAGTAGCATCACTCTTTCTAGTAACTGCATTATGGAAAGAAGAATTAAAGGGCTTAAAAGTCAAAATGAATTACGCTACACAAAATTGGAACGAATTCAAAGTTATAAGTTTATAAACTCATAATTTCTAAAGTACGATAAATAATACTATCAAAACTTTTAAAGATTGAATCTATCAAATTCAAATTCTGAATTGATCACGGTCAGATATCACAATTTCAAGTATGCTAACTTACTTCCAATTTGACTACTTTCAACTGCCACTGCAACGAGAAGAAAATAAACAAATAGGGCCAAATTAAACTTGGTTGCTTGGTTACTACTTCCAGCCATAATTGCTACCTAATTGATCAATCAACTTAATTAATTACTACTATATGTTTTCTAAAGAGCTTTAGTTAGTTTTTCTTAATTTCTAGCCTCTTAAAATGGGGAAATTAGTGAATATTTATAGGCTAAAACTCACATTGGAAAGACCAAAAAATGAACATATCACAATTATTGTTACGGTAACAAGGCCGGCATATATAACTCCATCCGTTTCATTTTACGTGAAAATTTTCCAATTTATTATAAATAATTCAAAAATATTCTCACATATAGCAAGACTTAAGAGTTTATTAGGCACGCAAACAAGTAACAATCGTATTCTTGATATGTTAAAAGGAATGATCAGAGTGTCTCATGTTGTTGATCAATATTTTAAAATATACTTTTTAACCTAAATTAACATGAATTTTTTTAATAACTATATCTTTTTTTTGGTATAATTTAAACAAAGGACATTGTTTCGGAGAGAATCGAATATGTACTATTAGAATATATAAAGTGTCCTTGTATAACTAAATCAGTTGCCTAACTAAATCAGTTAAAATTAAAATCAGTTGCCTAACTAATTAAGGAAAAACTACCTAATTTATACTTCTATACTTCACTATATCGAGCCCCAGCAGGGCCACTGGAGGCATTACAAATCGGCTGCGTCTCCAGAGCCCCGTGAAACTAACTGTGGTGCACCCGCCTTGAAACAGCAAAACCCGATGGATACAACTAATCGGGTTCGCAAAGCGACACCTGAAAACCACGGCAACAAAACTATATCGTATAAATACTAAATTATCAACGAGTTAAGAATTTTTTATGTATCTCACACTTATATGCATTTTTGCTATCGCATGACACAAAATAAGGGAAGAGACAAGTGTGATTGAGGAAGAAGGTGAGAAAAATTCGTATGTATTCTGAATACATATGAATCACACTATATACATGTATCTGGAGTGATTCAGATGTATTAATTACATACGACAGAGTGATGAGTGAGAGGGGAGAGAGGGGAGGAACGCAAATAAGACTTGTTGTATATCCAATATATAATATAAGCAAAACCACCTTGATATAATCATCTAGAACAACTTAAGACCTTAATTTGACCCTATATATTCGAAATCATGTATATATCTGGCCATTTTTGAAGATATCAAAATCTGATAAAATACGTAATATTACAAACTAGAGTGTAAATAAAAATGTAAATAAAATAAAAACAATCATAAACTTTATAGAAGTTGAAACTAATTATATAAGGAAAAAGTTAAAATTAAATTTATCCCCAACAACTAAGGTACATGACTTGCCGTAGGGACTCATCCGTTTTCTTTTTCTCCCAACAATATTTTCTTCTGAGATGACCACCGGAACCGGCGAGAACACCGGCGAATAGCCTGACGTCAGCAACGTCGGACTTCAACTTCTCGCCGTGGCCGGAATGTCCGTTCACGACGGCTAAGCTAGCCGCCATCCAAACACGGCTCAAATTCATCATCATGTTTTGTAAGCTTTGTGTTTATATATTGTTAATATATATAGTAGAAGAAATACGTGATAAATATTTCATACTATAGTTTCTTTGATTGACGAGAGGGTATTTATATTGGAAAAGGAAAGGCGGTGGGCATAATGTATTTAATCAGTGACGGAGATGAAATTTTCAAAAAAATTATTTAACATCTATCATTTGACTATGTCTTTAAGTTATATGTTACATACTTATATCGAAGCTCAATTATAATTTAAATTTACACCTACACAATTTTAAAGGCGACAATTTAAATAAAAAATTTAAAATAGAAAAAATTTCAACCATATCAATCTATATCAATAGAAAGATAGGGATATTGATGGAATTATTCTTGTTGGCATATTATGACTAAGAAAATACAAAATAGATTAGCTGAGGGTGGAGATGAAAGTTAATTACTACTACTACCATACAAATTTAAGTACGCATCATTCTTTTGTTTTACGATTTATTTTAATAAAAAAGTTACCCCTAAAATATTTAATCTAATATATGTCTTTGGCATGTGGTACGGTCAAGGACTGTATTACAGGTAGCAAATATAGGTTGCATGAGTCATCTCAAAATAATCAAATCCATTACAATTTACAAAGGTACCATCATTTTTCTCAAAAAAATTAAAAATAATTTGTCTTTATCCTAAGCAACAAGGGATAACGTGCATATCACGTGATTCTCTTCCAAAGAAGAACAAACGGTGTTTCAAATGGATCAATTAATGTTTGATACGATCAGAGTATATAAATATAAATATGATCTGAGTATATATATATTGATGAAGAAGCAATGGTTCAATAAATAGTACTACAAGCATGGACGGAACCACCTTGTACTAATGGGATTCGTCCGGATTTTCTTCGACGAAAAATTATATTATTTATACATGATTAAAATATTTTTTATCTTTATATATAGGAGATGTCGAACCTCTTTCGATTATATGTGTCTATTTCTATAGATTCTAAACTCTCTTACTGAATATTCTTACTCCGCTACATAGGGTAAGGAGAGTCAAATAATTAAATAGTTTGGTCTTTCGAACCCAATCAAGATAAACATATTGAGTCGAGTTTAATTTAATTAAATATTTTATCTAATAGCTTCAATGTGTGTAGTTTTTCCTTAAAGAACTGGACAAATAGGCCCAAATAAGTTTGTACCATTCATTTTCATGAAGCATCAATAAAAGCCCCTATAATTTGAAAAAAAAAAAAAAAAGATAATGAAGCTAAAATAAACTAATAATAGATTATAATTTAATTTTTCTATTCGATTCAAGTTATACTATTTTCCTTTAAAGATATTAATAATAAATTTTCTCAAACCAAAATATCCACAAACAAGTCTTCATACAATCACAAGTCTTGTTTGATATTTTTTTCACTCTCTTGTCTTATTCGATTGTTTGTGTTCTCTCTCTTATTATTTTCCATTCATATATCCACATCATTTTGGTAAAATAAGCATAAATAGTCTCGTGACTCCGTCAAAATTGCATGTCTAGCAAGTCAACGTTACAAAACATGCTTCATTTTTTCTTTTTCAAAAAAAAGATTTTTTGTTAATGGTGGGTCCAAATCCACCTTCTTCAACCGTCGATCAGTTTTGTTAGAAGGTCATAAATTAATATATTGTCTCGAAGGCAAAATGCAGATTAATATAAAGACAACTACGTATATGTCATGAAGAAACTGTGTTAATTTCTTGGAAACACACATACTACTCAAGTCAACAAAGACTAGATAGTAGTTTTTTTTCCTTTTTAATAACAAAATTTAGTTACTTAATCAAAAAATTGTCTATCTGATTATTGATCTAAATTTCGTTACAGCTCATGGAAGGTGTAGCTATACTTTCCCTTCTCCTTGTTATTTCAAATGGATTTTTTTGTGTCCAAACTAGTGAAATTCAGTGCATTGTAAGTGAAAAAATTGCTCTTATAAAGTTCATCCAGGGCTTCAAGAATTCGTCAAAGAACATGTTGTGGCTTGATGAAAATTGCTGTCAATGGAAAGGTGTGAAATGCGATAACGAAACAGGGCATGTGATGACTCTTGATCTGCAAAATCAATTCTTACAAGGTGAGTTTGGGATTTCACTACTTGACTTGCCACATTTAAGACACTTAGACATGAGCCAAATTGATTTCCAGGAGGCACATATTCCTGATTTTATCTCCAGTTTTAAAAACCTGGAATTTCTCAATTTGTCTAAAACAAATTTTAGGGGAGAAATTCCTGAAAATATTGGCAATCTGTCGCGATTACAGTTTCTTGATCTGAGCGGTTATTATTCACTCAGTGTGAGTAGCCTTAAGTGGATTCAGCCCCTCTTTTCTATGAAGATTCTTGATTTGAGTGGTGTTAACATGAGAAGCGCGGAAAACTGGCTGTATGACATCAATATGTTAAGTTCGCTCTCTGAACTACGTTTGTCTGCTTGTCAGCTTGCTACATTCCCTGAATTGCTTCCGGATAATGTGAATTTCACATCTCTTCGGATTCTTGATCTTTCATTAAACTATTTTGATACTAGTATTCCTAGCTGGTTGTTCCAGACATGCCATGATCTTGTTTATCTTAATCTTTCGAGAAGTCAGCTGAAAGGTTTGCTTCCAAATGATTTTGGAAACATGAGTTCACTCAGAGTTCTTGATCTTTCCACAAACTCTCTCCAAGGCAATCTTTCACATTCCTGTGAGAAAATGAGTTCAGTGTCCTTTCTTGATCTCTCAAAGAACTCGTTCACGGGTTATTTACCACCAACCCTGCCATCAAAGCTGAAATACTTGGATATTTCTGATAATAAAATGGAAGGTCCTTTAGGAAGAAGCATCACACAACTTAAGCAATTAGTTGTCCTCAATGTTGCTCGGAACTCTTTCAGTGACTCGATTACAGAACATTTCTTGAATTTAACTGACGTGAGAGTGTTAGACTTGTCATCCAACTCGTTTATCCTCAATGTAAGTGCAACTTGGATGCCTCGCTTCCAACTTGAGTTTATAAGCCTGCAGTATTATGGACTTGGTGCACGATTTCCTCAGTGGATTCAGACACAAAAAGAGTTGTCATTTATTGATATCTCTCGCGTTAACATATCAGGACATGTGCCTGATTGGTTCTGGAATTTTTCTGCCAAGGTTAATCACATAGACCTTTCGCAAAACTATTTCCGAGGACAAGTCCCTGATTTTACAGAGAGAGTTCATCTTACAAAATTGAACCTGAGTGACAACAATTTTCATGGTCCTTTGCCTCATTTTTCACCCAATATGATGACACTGGCTTTGGCAAGAAACTCCTTTAACGGTACTATCGCCCCTGTATGTGAATCGCTTGTCATGAATAACTCTCTCAGTCTTGTAGACCTATCCTCAAATTCTCTATCAGGACAACTTTTAGACTGTTGGAGATATGGGAAGAATCTGCAAGGATTGAATTTAGGCCATAATGATCTATCAGGGGAGATACCTCGTTCCATCGGAGATCTTGCTAATCTCTTCTTTCTGCAATTACAAAACAACAGTTTCTCCAAAAATATGCCTTCATCATTGACGAACATAAGTGCACTAAAAATTCTTGATGTTTCTGAAAATAGTTTATCTGGAAAGATACCAAATTGGTTAGGAGAGAGTTTAAATACTCTAGAGATTCTTAAATTAAGCGGAAACAAGTTTGACGGAATCATTCCTAGGGAGATTTGCCAGCTTAAATACTTGTATTTTTTGGACCTTAGTTCCAATGCACTATCAGGAGTCATTCCAAGGTGTGTTAATAATCTCCGCACCATGTCCGGAGAAGAGGAGGCCCCTTCCTTTACTTATGGACCCTATGCAGATTACAGGATTTATGAAAGGATCGTTTTTAAGGGACACAGTTACGACATCTTTTTTCGCTGGTTCTACGTAGTAATTGATCTATCAGACAACCATTTATCAGGGGAAATTCCCGAGGAAATCACCAGCCTTACTGCACTGAGGGGCTTGAATTTATCATGGAATCATTTCACAGGAGCAATTCCACGTTACATTCACAAAATGCAGATTTTGGAATATCTTGATCTTTCCACGAATAAGCTGTCATGTACATTTCCTCCCGATATCATACAACTTACATATCTTACTATTGCCAATTTTTCTTTCAATGATTTGACAGGAGAAGTTCCACTTGGAAAACAATTTGACACCTTTGAGAATAGTTCTTATATTGGAAATCCAAACTTGTGCGGAGCTCCACTCTCACGAGTCTGCTCGGATAATATACATCATGAGGACATGATTGACTGTAGTAATAACAAGAATCAGGAGGTTCATGAGCAGGGAGAAAACAACAACTGGCTCGAGGAATATTCGTTCTACATAAGCATGGGAATTGGATTCAATACAGGTTTCTTGTTATTTTGGGTTACTCTATTGTTGAAAAAGTCATGGAGATATGCATATATGAGGTGCCTGGAAAACATGGGCAATAAGATTTATGTCTTTGCTGCAATCAGATGGAGAAAAATTCAAGCAGCAAAGACAGTGACCAATTGTCCAAATTGACCTGCTGATTCTCTTTACTTTTCTATCTTTTCTTTTATAATATCGTATTTTGTACTTCCTACTACTTGTTTTAAATATAATGTTCGTTTTTATCGGCACTTATATTTTATTGTAATGTTTTTTGTTATGGAATAATGAAATTGATTTGGTGTAAATTGCACAATTACTTAAAATATTCTTGTTGTCTTACCCTTCATCCTAAAAGTTTTACCTTGTAACCTTCTTTTTGGTACCATTGTAAGCTTATTCTTTCACTTTGCAAGTACATGACATTATGAGATCATAGAAAACAATACAATCGATCCAAATGTTAAATTTATTAAAATAATATAGTCTAATATAATACGAGAGGTTATGAAAAGATAGATAACAACCATCTAAACAAGTTGTTATTATGTTTGTATATTTACTTTTAGTGAAAGTGGAGTGATTTAAATAAAATGGTAAACAAACCCTCAAGGATATGACATATAGAGATAAAAAAAAAAATATACTAAGATATTTCTTCGCATCTGCTCAAAGGTTTGGTGAGCTAAGTTATATAAATTGATATGTGTGTAAGCTGATTCAAACAACATCGTTATAAAATAAAAATGAAATGATAATAAACAATTACAAAAAGAACTGTATCCCAAATGAGAAATGTTATTTTGGGACTGCAAGGGTAATGTTTCAATAGTTACATTTTTTTTCTTCATAATAAAAAGGGGAATAAGCTTCTATGTGAAATTGATACAAGAGAAAATATATACTAATAATAATAAAAGTTAGATGGGATTTCTAAGCCCACCATGGAGCATCACCAGTTCTGAAGTCTGTTTCAACCCATGGAACAAACACCACCTTCCCATCATCAACGTCTGCATGAGCCAATGCCAAGGACTGTGCCAACAAAAAAAAATAAAAAATGTTAGTATCGGTGTCGGATCCATCTGAACCTAATACTTTCGAGACGGAACATAAATTTATGTTAACATCCATAAAACTAGTAAGAAAATAGTAGGGCAGACATTGAAATTATGTGAAACTCACATGTTAAATTTTAATTGGGACTCTACAAGATGTACTCGATTCTACTTAGGATTGTTTGAGGCTACTCTACCCTACAACCTAGCTTATGTCTATATAAAACGTATTATATTCCCTTAAAGTGGCATCTCAAATATCCTGTTAACGCTTGGAATATTCATAAAGAGATCAAAATATATCATTATCCTTGATATTCAAATACTTCAAGAAGATTCACAAATTCTATCATCCTTAATTTGAGAAATACGTTACTAGCGGCCCTCAAATTAAGAAAAAAAATCCAGAGAGAAGAATAAGGGAGAAACAAAATTACACCAATAACGTTTTATCAATATTATTCTTGTTTCTTCCGATCTTATTTGTGTCATATATTTAAAATTTGTTACAAACAAGTAGATATGAACATTCAACTATAAAAATACATGAATTCAATGGTAAAAACCTTTCTAAAGTTTGAACATGTAATGTTTAGATCCTAGATTCACTATGTAAACATAGCATGTGTCATTATAAATATTGTCTCTAACCAACCAAAACCAGTGAATTTAGAATGAGCGTGATCTTAATGTATATATTCTTATAAATAGTTCGAGCTAGAAACAATGTGTTCACTTGAACCGACAGAAGCCGCCCTTCGAACACAAGGCAAAAGGGTGATTGATAAGAAACATATAAAGACACAAGTACCAGAGCATTTTAAACAGGGGTTTTAAACTTACCAAAGGAGCAGGTCCTCTAACAACTTTTCCTTGATTGTTGTATTGAGATCCATGGCAAGGGCAAATGAACTTGCTCTCAGCAGTATTCCACGGCACGACACAACCAAGGTGAGTGCACACAGCATTGATACCATAGGTCGCGAGTGTTCCATCGTTCTCCACAACAAGGTAAGTAGGATCTCCCTAAAAATATCTTCAAGTTTAACACTAAATTCTGCAAACAAACTATGACAATGAACGAAAATGTACGAGTACCTTTAGTCCTTGCGTGAGGGTTCGAGTTCCAGGTGCATGAGTTTTGAGCCATTCAGTCACAACAACATCATTGCCATTAGCATCTTTGGCAACAGTACCACCACTACCACCTCCTGAGCTATTGATCAACTCCAAATAGAACGAAAAAACACAAATCGTGGTTAGTTACACAAACGTAACAACAATGCCTCGTATGAGATAGATAGATAGACAGACAGATAGATTGATCAAGTCCGTCTAGCATTACAATATTTCTTGCTATAACACCCTGTTTCTTCTTTTATCTTTTGTTAGTTACAAAGGAATTGTTAACACATCAAGTTTCCATGTCACTACATTTATCTATATTTTCCTATAGTATCGACTTAGAATTGAACATAAAATAACATAGCTAGAGCCTATTTGCATTGAC
Source organism: Solanum lycopersicoides (assembly GCA_022817965.1). Classification (NCBI taxonomy): domain Eukaryota; kingdom Viridiplantae; phylum Streptophyta; class Magnoliopsida; order Solanales; family Solanaceae; genus Solanum; species Solanum lycopersicoides. Next base: position 511,097 of record CM040629.1, read on the forward strand.
TTAGTTTAGGTGCTTTTATACACTTTTACAGTATTTGGGCAAAATTAAAAAGTGATCTTATTAAGCCGTTGTTTTTAAGCCAAATTAAGTCATAAGTTAACATATGACGTTTGGCTTATAAGCAATAAGTCCATCCAAACTTTACAGCAGCTATACAGATATTAGTTATGTATCGATAGTTATTCTATTTTCTATCCTGCATAACTTAATTCTTGATTAGCTATCAAACGTTGTATACAGAAATTAATACATCAAATATGAGGAAAGGAAGGAAGAAAGAACTAACCCAGGAGGTGCAAAGAAAGTAGCATAAGGTACAAGCATTCCACCAGTTGGTAAAGCAAGTGCACCCAATAAAAGCAAATTCATAAGATTCCTTTTTTCCATATCAGGCACTCTATCATCTGCTGGAATGCTAGCTGCCATACATTTCACTTTCATCCTCTTATCCTTTCCCATTCCATGACCATTAATCTTCATCGGCGTCACAAGCAACGCTTGTGAAACCGATGAAAGACCACTTTTGCTTGAGCATAGCTGAAATTTACAACAAAAAACTGTTACAGTCGCTGAGTCAGAATTTTCACTAAAAACACACATAACAAGTAATTTTTAATAAGATTTATATATACAGTATAATTTTTCGATGGATGTTAGCCTAGCTAATTCCGCGCATTACCTGAGAAGGAGTTACATGAGAAAGAGTGGAAGAAGCCATGTTAATTAATGCGTGTGTTGAGAAGAGAGGAAGTGGATGGATGTTATTCTTGTAATGTAGAAAAAAATATTAGATTACTAGAAAGATGATGAGAGTCACTCAATGACTAGATAAGGCCAGTAACTAGTATAGCCACACATTTGGATATTAGCCATTTTCAATTGTTTCTATTTTCTATTGGTGGATTGTGAATTATCCACTTTACATTTCATATCCAATAAATGAGTTGTTTGGGTCTAGTTGGGCTTATAACTCAAACTTTAAAAAACCATTTTTGTAGAACAAGTCTATAAAAATTTGGAAATGGGCCACTTCATTTGGTTTGTGTCTTAGTAGCTTAAATTGCACTTGATTTTTATAATGGTAACTTGCAAAAGTTTCTATCAGTTTAGAAGATAATTACTTAGATATACACTAATTTATAATATTACAAAGCTTACCAGATTTTGATATGTCTAGATACGTTCAGATACATGTATCATGGGATATATGAGGTTAAAATTAGGTGTAATTTGTTCTACATATACTGTATCCAAGTTAATTTATATGTATTTGAGATATATTAACAAATCTCGCTCGCCACTCTCCTATCTCGTTTGCGTATCTGGAATATGTAGACAAGTCTCGCTCGTCTTTCTCCTGTTCTTGTTCATCTCTCTTCCTATTTCAGTATACCTGATAGTAAAAAATATGTATCTAGGTGTATCTAACTTGAAATTTGGTATAAAATTATTAATTAGTGAGACAAAATATAAACATTTTCAAACTATAGACAAAATTAGTAAATATGGTAAGGATGTTTGATTAATCAGGTAAAAGTTTGTTTGGAGCATAATTATTAATAGTGGCTAAAATTTGTCTAATTATGATTGGTAACCACTGGTTTGAAGTTTTATATGTTCACTAGTGACTGTTTTGGAGTTGTATAAGTTGGTTCTATTTGATTGTATCATACACATGATTTTTTGCTAGATACATTGTATCTATTCGTCCAATCTAGGTATTTCAACACAAACAATATCATTGGATACATCATTACAATACATTGTATTATCATTTTGTATGAGTTGTATCAGTACATATAATACACTTTACAATCATCACCACAAAATAACACACATACAGACAACATATATATACTTTCTATAGATGCAACATATACTTGTATTATTGAGTGTATGCACCTTGTATGTATCAGAAATAAAATTACGATACATGTATATGTACCATTTATGCATGTTATTGGATGTATATATCCTTTTGTTTTCACTTTGTTTCAGTCAATGTATCATTGTTGATACAGACTTTTAGTGTCGACATTTAAAGCTTGTAGTGGCGACTAAATTTGCTACTAATACGATCTTTTCGTAACAACAACTATAGGTTTTAGTGGCGACTAAGGTTGCCACTAATACAATCTTTTAGAGGCAAGACTTATAGCTTTTCGTGGCGACTACAGTTGACACTAATGTTTTAGTGACAACAGTTATATGCTTTGTGGCGACAAAAGTTGACACAAATACAGTGTTTTAGTAGCAATTAAAGTTTCCGTTAACTATGTTTTAGTGGCGAAAATTTACATTTTTAGTGTCGACTAAAGTTGACACTAATACAGTCGTTTAGTTGCAATAATTATAGGTCAACTAACTAATACTATCTTTTATTGGCGACTAAAATTGACACTAATACAGGGTTATAGGAGCGAGAATTTATGGCTTTGGTAGCGTCAAAGTTGCCACTAATATATCTTTTAGTGGCGACTAAAGTTGACACTAATACAGGGTTTAGTGGCGACTTGAGTTGCCACTAATGCTCTCTTTTAGTAGCGATATTTATAATTTTAGTGGCGACCAAAGTTGCCACTAAAACTATCTTTAATGGTGACATTAATTTGTAGCTTTTGGTGACTAGAGTTGCCACTAATACTATCTTTTAGTTGCCACTAATACTATCTTCTAGTCATCTAGTGGCGACATTTATAATTTTTAGAGGCGACTTATGTTTTATAAAAATGATTTTTATGATTACCGCTAAATACTATTTTAGTGGCTATTATCATTTTTTATAAATCTCTCTAAATCTATAGCGACATTAAATTAAATATCAATTAATTTGTGTTCATAAGAGATTTAACACTCTTTATAAATATGCACATCTAAATTGTCACTAAAATCTATTTTTATTACAGTGTGTATATGATGCAGTATAATCAAACCAAATATATTGAATAAATATAAGTAGGAATTATTGATGCATACCGTAAGAAATTTTGGGTTACAGAAATAATCACATAAGACAAGAACTTATTTCCTAAGAAAGGACTCAGTTGGTTTAAATGGTGGTCATTCACTCAGATGATCCGAGAATTATTCCGCTTAATACCTTCTGAGTCGATCTTTTCACGTTGATTTGCCTAGTACAATTAACATCTCATATGTTTGTAAACTATTACACAATACAGAATTTATCCAGTGCATATAAACTGCTCACCACAGAGTACTCATCCAAATAACAGAAATTGTAACAAAAGTTATAGCGGTCACGGGTTATGAAAACAAAAGAAGAAAGAACATACTTGTCATATTTATCAGAAATAATCGAACCCAATACTTAAAACATGTCAAGTTGAAGTGGTAACATAATTAATTAAGTGGCAACTGGCAAGCTCTAAATTAGGATCTTTACTTAATACCTAAATCATTTCATCATTTTAATTATTAAAGTTGTGGGCACTCGGCAGCCTTCACTAATTTAATTTGTTATATATTCATTTTAAAATGCTTTTGCATTCTAATTAAATTAATATAGACAAGTTTTGTCTAATTAAATTTACTTTATCATAATAAAGTAGGAGCAACTTTATTACTCCAAAAGAGTTTTTCTAAAAGAAAAAACAGTTGTTTTGTCATATAAAAAGACTTTCAACTTCTATAAGTTGAGTATCTTTTCTTTCTGCAAATCCATAGCGTAAACATATCTGGAAGTACTAAAATCTGGTAAAATACATAATATTATAAATCAAAACGTATTTAAATAATTAGCTCTCAAACTAATAAGAATTATGTAAGTCGCTTAAATTAATTAATAATGATAACTTGCTTATGTTTAATTTATTTATTCAAGATTTGTCTTGTGAGCTTTCACATGTCGCCTTATTGTTTGGACCCCAACACCCATCAACATGGTTAGTGAGATTTAATTTAAACTATACACTTAAAAAATTGCAACTATCCAAACCCTACCAAACAAACAAAGAAAAAAAAATTCACCTTTGTTCTATATAGCTCTATATAAATTGAATCACATATTTTCATGTGTCCTAAAACTTTGTGTTTTCCTCAACAAAAGAAATAAGAGGGGTCAATGAAGAGCAAATTCTTTCATTGTTTTCGTCCCATTGTTGAGGATTCTATTCTTCATAATCATGCTATTGATCAATCTACAAAAAGAAGTGAGAAAAATGATCAATTGGTTAGTCTTTCTTCATGACAATCTAATAGTCTTTTTCCCTACTATATGTGTGTCTAGTTTGCGGATATAATCACCGTTAAATTAAACTGTCTGATCATCTCATGATGAGTAATATATTTTTATTTAAAACATAAGTTACTTAGACTAAATATATATCAACCCTCAAATTTATGACTTCTATATAACTATGTTTTGATATATCATGTTAAAATTTGTTTCACGTTATCAACGACATTTGTATTAATTATTTGAAATAATACATATTTATTTACTTAATTATATTTTCAACCGTCTAGGCGTCATGACTAAGGATTTGGTTCATTATATTTTTGCAGTTTGAATCAAAAAGTAGTAGGGGAAATATAAGAGATGGTGAATCAAGGAAGCAAGAAACACAACATAATGAAATTACTTCAATTGGCACTTTATGTGAGGGAAATAAGACATCAAAAAAATATTCATCAAGTGCTTCAACAATATCATGTCATGATGAAAGCAAGAAATCTAACACAAGTGTTCATTTGATTATTTTCACACTATTTGTGACTATTTATTTTGGTAGAGTTTTGGCTATATTTTTAACATTATTATGGATTCTATTGTTCTCCATAATCCCCAAGTCAACTTTTAGAGAAAAAATTCTTTAATTAGTTGGATGTGGATGTGAAAATTGTAAAGGATGTAAAAATAACATACATTGTACAAATTGACATGTCTTTGAGTGATTTAGTTACAAAATATCTAGCAAATATATAAATTTTATATATATTTAATGTCCTGCCGAAAAATAAGGAAGGGGTAATGTTAAATGGCCAGATATTTAAAAAGTTTAGGATATTTTTTTTAAATATTTTTCCATTTTTTAATTAAAAAGTATTTAAAACTAAAAGAATAAAAATACTTAGAAAGGTGAGATAAAATATCATTCCGACCAAGTAAAGTATTAAATTAGGTTGTTGGACCTAACATACATGAGGATTTGATAAAGCACATCTCCTCAACTGCTGAACTAATTCTTTTTTATGGCTCAAACACGTTAAAATTTTTTATTATTTTTAATCGGTGATTAAATTTCGATAGTTATCTCAAATGAAAACACTTCATCCTCCAAAATAATTTTTTTTTTGACATAAATCTAAATTATTATACCTCAAAACGAATATTAAATATCAGGTGAAATAAAGAAAAATGAAAATTTAATAAAACAAATGTGAAAATAACAAGTATATAATATTGTTTCCATGCTATAAGATACTCCCACTTTCTAATTAAATATTTTTTTCCCAACACATTTGGTTGTTACATAAGCCACTAGGAAAAAGTAGCAAATTATGGTCTAAGCTTGGAAATTAAAAAGAGAAAGAATCACTTCACTAAAGTAGAATCCACAATTAACGCTGTTTTTTAAGAAATATATTATTAAGATTAGATGCATTATATGATGAAAATGAAAAGCAAACACACTAACAAGAAATTAAAAAAAGATGGTAATCCGTCCTTAATTATTATACTTAGGCTAATTGTGTTTATTTTTGGATAGAAAAATGGATCGCAAATAAATACTTTCTTTTTTTTTATTTTTAAAAAATGGAACATAAATACCTTTTTGTATTGTACAAATTACATTACTACTTAATCATCATATTATTTCTTGCCAAATTGCCAGATACTACATGAGATGTCTTTCAGTAAACACTTCAACTTCTTCTGCATAATATATATGAAAATAAAACAACACAAACTTTTAATTAGAAATTTTTTTAAAAATGCACATTTATAAGTAAAATATTTAGTATAAATATCAATTGACTATTATTAATTAATTAATATAAATTGTTGTACTTACACAAAAATTGGATGTGGATTTATTTTCATTTTCTTCCGTTTCCATCCGTTCATACCTATGCTCCTTATTTTTTGGACGAAACAAACGTGGAAATGACGATCCTATCCTTCTTGTCCATCTCTTTTTCTTGAAAAATCATTCAAATACAATAAAATTTAGTAATTCTAATGTTGGATAATTTTGTCACCAAAAATATCATTGAATTTGTCACAAATTCAACCATTAATTCATATTCTTTGATACTTTATGATTTATTCTGACACGATATTTCATTATATTTAGAACTGACTAATAAAAAAAAATATGTCCCATAAAAGGCCCAGGGGCCATTTAGTAACTTTTCATGTTATATTATGTCTAACAAAACGTGAGTTTTCGATGAAATTGACTTGTATAAGCTTTTCAAACGAATTATACTTTGAATGAAACTCTTGACATAAATGTTCATTGAAAATTCACATTTTTGTTTAGTACATCAAAATGGAAATATGAATTTACCTTATGCTTTTGTTTTGTATTATCATGCCTTAATTCATGAGCATAGGCCAAAAGTTGTGCATGACGATTATACCCTTTTGTTCTTGTTGTGCCCTAGGCCTCGATGAAAATTCATTTGCTTGACTTCTTTTCAATTCATCAAATTTGTGTGGATCTATGGTTGATGAAGATTCAACATAAACACTAATAATCACCCCTTTCCGAGCCATCGATCAAATAATTAAATTTCTTGATAATTCACACCTGTTTTAAGAAAAAATTAAGATCGAAATTGCGTTTATCAGTCTCTCCTCTTGCCGTATTTCTTTGTGTTTTTAGCTTTTATTGATGCTACATGACTATATTCGTTCTTTAATAACTCCATGGAGCAGTTGAAAATTTTCCAATTTTATGCATATGTGTACAACGCAACCACTCCACTAAACTCTATGTCAATTAATTCTGATGTACCATGAAATGCTATTGTGTTATCAAATTTTTAATATTATTGCTACACAACAATAGCATTACCCAATATGTTATTACAATATCCTACTAACATATCCAATATAATTTTTTAAGTACATGTCTGGAGGGAATAAAATATACGTAAGATTTACAAAATCTTATCATTATAAAATACAAAAGTTGTTTCCGATAGACCCTTTGACTCAAAACAAATATAACCAAACCATGGTATAAACTTAATAGCAAGATAAACTACAATATTTGGCTACCTATATATAACCCTTCTATGCTTTTTGTTTCCGACTATTAAATCTTTATAGGGTTATGTCCTCAGTAAGATAAATATGAAGATGAGATATGTCCTATCTAATTTCTTCTTGCCAGTTCTTATTCGGCTTATTTCTATCTCCTAAAATCTATTATAGTCAATCTCTAACACTTTTATCCTTCCTCTTCAGATGTACGAGCCTTTCCAGTCTCATTTAGAGGTCACTATTATCTTGTCCCCAGAACATCGTTTCTAAGTTTATCTCTCTTAGTATGCTCACACATTCATATAATCATTCTCATTTCCATCACCTTCATTTTTTGAATGTATGTAATACCTATGGATCAACACTATATCACTTACAATAAAGTAGGTCTAACTACCCTTCGATAAAACTTAAAAGGTGTTGCGTAAATCGAAACAAAGACCTTGGAGAGTATATGCATTTGTTATATCTAATAGCTAGTAGTCAACATTTAGTCTTTAACATAATTTCATTGTAAAATTAGTGTCAAATCAATTGAGAAAGACTTAAAAGAGTTAACAAATTAAGGTGTGTTCTCTTTCACATATTTGGTCAAAATTAATTATGGCCATGTATATCTTTTTTTCCAAGTTGATGTGATTGACTGACGATAAGCATATTCACCAAATATTTTTCAAAAGAAACGAGGTGGATACTGATCCAAATTGTGGCATAAAATCAAAGTCTAATCAATCTATAGATATTTATATAGTCAATTAATTATTTTAAGAAAATCTTAAAATATATAATTAATGACAATATAGGCAATATAATTTTAGAAGTAAAATTTAAAAAAACTAGATTATTCGAATAGTGAGTATTATTTATCTCTAGTCAGATCAATCTTAAAATTATAGCTGGACGAAAGAAACAGTGAAAGGTAAGCTTTTAAAAAGAAAGTAAAAAACGAAAAGTAAAAAATTAAAATAGTGAGCATATAATCTTTATCTTTATCCTAAAAGATAAAAAGTTTATTTTAAATTTGAGATCTAGTAAAACATATATCAAAATCAAAGTAAAAAATCTGAAAAAATATCTAGAATGAAATAATAATGGAATATGAAAAGATGATATTTTAAAAGACAAACAATTTTGAGTATGTATTATAGTACATGTATTGCCAAACCTTGGCCATTCATTCTCCACCTTGAATTTTAACCACTTCATATGATTCCATATGGTAGAACAAGTGTTTATCACCCATTTAAAGCAAGATTTAAATTTTATGTATTGATAGTCAAGAGTGGAGCTACAATTTTACCTATATATTCAATACAATTCAGTAGCTTTAGATCAAATTATATATTTGTGTTTTAAGACTAATCCAGTATATGTGAATGATCTAAGAATCCAACACATTGTTTTTTTAGAATTTAAAATTCATAAATTCAAAGTTTTAGTTTTACATCGACGATTGTGTACCTATCATTTCAGTCTCAATTCATCCAACAATCTTCTCTTTTATTTAGTCTCTTAACGAGATGATTTATGACAATAAAAACTATAATTTAATTTAAATCATAAACTTCAAAAGGTTTTCTATTTTTATTGAAATTCGTCTTTAATCAAATACATTGGTGTAACTTGAAACGAAGAAAATATTTTCTTATACGTTTAAATCAAGTTAAAATGAGATAAATAATTTTACTTTTTAAATTTATAGTCAAATTAAAACAAGAGAGTAAGTAGAACCAAGAGAATGAACTACTTCTATGTGTTACCATAATTTGTTGTCAAAGTAGAGGTGAATAGGTAAGGGGTGGAAATGAGTGGTACAAACCAATACTCCCTTATATAATAGAGTAAACCAAGAACTCCATAGGCAAAGGGGTCCCATCCTTGTGTTCTATTTTTGTGGATCAAAATCTTGTCTACATTTAAATACTCCATAGACTCTATACCCCACCCTCAATATCATAACATTTTAGACCTAGTTAAAAGATTTCATTTTTAAAAAAGAATATCTCATTCAAGTTGCCACTAAAGACTTACACATATATAGGGTCGTTTGATTTGAGTACAAGTAATAATAAGATTAATTATAATAATATAAGTTATACAGAAATTAATTATAATGAGATATATTATGTTATGATTTTTTTTTTAGAGTGTGTGGTTTGTTGTATTTTAAAATAATATGCATTACATAAATTTAAGAAAAAAATATTTGTTTATAAAAATATCCTTCGTGAATGTACAAAGAAATGATAAAAAAAATTTAAAGAGATATCTCTGTCGTTTATCTATATTTATCCCGAGACTAATTATTAATCTCGAGATAAATTATTTCAAACTTATCAATCAAACAATAAATTATATAACACTATAATTTAATCTCTAGATTATTTGGTGTTATATTTCACACTAAACATTCCCATACAGATTATATACCATTTCAGGGTATATAATTATTGCATTTATTTCAATTTATGTAGGTAAAAATTACTCCAAAAACCTTCATATTAATTAAGACTAAGTATTTTATCAAAGTCTATCTTCATTTTCTTGTTTACTCTATAGTTCAAAACATGACTGATTAATTGATAAAAATAATCCGTTCTACATATTTCAAAAATACCAAACAAATTGTTTAGAATACTTAGAATAAACACAAATTAACCTAAATACTACAATTATTAAAAGAAAAAAAAAAGCCCTTAAAACCTCTTCATATTCATTTACTCTAGTAAACAATAGATTTTTCATATTCATATTTATATATTTATACATATAATATATATAAAATTCTGCATAAAAATAAAATTGAGTGGAAAAATAACATCTAATCCTAATCCTAATTAACCATATGATGTAAAATTCATCTTACTAAACCATGTAAAAACAAACAAATCGTCAAATTAGTGGTTTCTGTAGTCAATCACACGGCTACAAATGCTTATAGACTTAGCAGCTATTAAATCCTAGCCGTCCACAAACTTCAGCTATCCTCCTCCCCGATTAATTCTTCCGATAAGCTCCGCCGTCGCTGAACATCCAATATTTTCAACCCGACCCGATAGAATCTCACCGGTTCTCTGGATCTTTGAAGGCATTTTCATCGGAAATGACTTTACAAACTCAGCTGCTTCGTCGCCGCCGTAATCCTCCGTCGCCGGCGATTGCATATTAACTTCCCGATGTGACGTTGAAGTTCCAGTATCATCCTAATAATACAACAAAACAGAGAAAATCAGAATCAATTATTCAGGAATTAATGCTATAAAATCATTTTTTAAAATATGATTCATACATCTTCACGCATTCGCTTCAAACAATTAAATTCAGTTAACGATTCATCGCTGCTACTCGACGAACTCGCCGGCTGTGGAGGCGGAGTTGATGACCACGGAACAACTTGAATATCTTCCAGATCAATTTCCTCCTCTTCCTCTTCTCTGTCAGTTTCTTCATCATTCACGCATCTCTCACATACAGATACCGTCCGGCCAATTTTCGCACCGGTAGCTGACCAAACCGTCGGCGATTGACATACGTTGCATAGCAACGATCTGGAATGCTTTGCTACCAGAAAGTTCGCTGAATGCACCTTCAAATCACAATCCCAACACAAATTCGCATGGTCAGATTCACAGTAAATCCTAGCTAATCCATTACAAAGCTCACAATTCTTCATCGTTAAACTTTCTAGAAACTTCTCCAACAGAAAAAAATAATCTTCCAGAGAGAAAATCGAACGAATTTTGGAGTAATCTGTTTCGGAAAGAGAAGAAGATGAGAAAAAACAGAGGCCAAGTTGCAGTGTATAACTGAAACAACCTCAATCTTGAATATAATAACAAAAATACCACGGGATATTTTAGTAACGATGTAGTTGGGTTAGAGGGGTATTAATGTAAAGAGACTTCAGAAATGGACACCGAAACGACACAGTTTCAGTAGGCAGCTGTTTCCTGTGGTTGATACAAGAGGATATTTTTGTTTTGGGGGTATGACGTGGCAGAATTAGGCTGAGAGAGAATCTGATTTGCTGACGTGGATTCATCTGGGCCTAGTTTAAAAGGTCCGTGGGCCACGTGAACTACTAACTAATGGTGGGAGTTTGTTGGGCCCATGGGAACATCATTTGACTGTTAAGCTCGAATTGGCGTGAGAGGTTGATTATAATATATCGAAGAAGTATAAAAGAGAGGTGATTACATATTCAATTTATCAAACATACGATATTAGATAGGATTATGAAGAGGATATGTATAACGATAAAATGTTAGTAGTTATAAGTAGTGTATTGTCTTGTTGAACATTTATATAAGTGTTACTATATGTTGTTTTTGTACCTCAATTATCGTATTACTTTGTTGTAGTTTTTCTTTTTGTTATTATCTGTTAGTTTTTCTACTTCCATTACTTCATTTTTGTGATTGTTTTCTCTTGAGCTGAGGATATATTCGAAATAACATTTCTATCTTTAAGATAGAGTACGATTTGTATACACTCTATTTTTACCTTTACTTTGCATAACTACAAAATGTATGTTATCGTTATTGTAGTCTACATCTAGAAAATCCTTCGATGTTATCTAGCACTCAATTTTTTTAGTTGATTTTGTGTCATAATCAACAAACGAAAGCTCCCTCGATGTTATATAATCTGTCACTTATTTATTCTCATTGAGTCGTGACATAGTAAGCTCCTCCTTTTTTTTACGCGATGCCTGACGCCCAGGCAGACGTGCCCTCCTTGATTACCCTTTAACCAACAATCATTAGAGCTTGTTTTGTCACTCTTCTTAATCACATTTGGATTGATTTGAGGCCTGCTTATATATCTGATCTAATATCATCAGTCTTAGTAAGCACTTTTGGGCTAACAAGCAGTCCAATAGGTTTAGTTCCACAATTAAGCCTAATTGGATAAGCAAAATTCAACAGCTTCACCACCATCATGAATATATATATATTAAATTATTAAAATATCAACAAATATACAACCTAGTATTAGAACAAACTATGCTTAGGAGTTGAAACTTTGACTATTCTATTTTGATTAAAATATATTGAAATTTTTATTGATTAACAAAATGAGTTGTTTGTACTATATTTTGCATGTATATCTTCATGTGTAATGTGTTAGCATGATATAATTGAGACCTTTTTGTAATTATTGAAATCATTCTACTCTATTATACGAATGTATATTAGTCGAAGTTGAAAAATTATGATTATCAATTTATAATACCGTAGAATATCGAAATCGAATTTTAACATACCAAATCAAATTGATATGATAATAATATAATATTTAAAAAATCAAATATCAAAATTAAAATAGTAAAACTTTTAATTATCATATCATACCGTACCGTATCATGCCCTACCTTAATCATCTATTCCATTTAAAACCTAAGCTTTAAACATTTCGAAATGTGAATTTTAATATAAATTAATATAAATCAGATTAACTTGAAGCATTAATGAATATTATTGTTAAAAAATGAGTTGTTGGATTGGAGACAGATCTTATTGCTTAAATCAACATTTTATTATTACATGCCGTACAAATCTTTAGCTAAGTCGATGTACCTTATGCCCAAACCTCTGAAAACAATATAATCTCCCTCAAAGAAGATTCTCTGCTTTTCTCTTTATTATAAATTTCGATTTAAATTTTAGGTATGAAAATGATTTGTAGTAGTAAGCGCTAATTATATCATGAATGAGATTTTAGTTATCTGACGCAAATTCAAATTAATCAAATTTTAATACGGACATCAAAAATCAAATATTTTTTGTATTAAATTATTTATGGTGTGTTTTTACATGTTTCTTAGAAAAACATTAACTATGAGAGATTGACTATTTTATCTTTATTTATGTTTTAATTAAAAATTATTAAATATATATTTTATTTATGAGTCATCCATCCATAGCTACAGTGTTTGTAACTTTTTAAGAATAATTACTACTAAAGTAAAATGAATTTTTTTTATCGTTAATTTAACACAATTATTTTTTTAAAATCATAATAAATCATTTAAGACATATAAAGTATCAATATAAAAAATTCTCAGTTGTTATATAATCTTATTAATTCGATTTTAGTCAACTCCTAGAAAAGACAAAGGAGGTATATACCCTATCGTTGGGAGATGCTGCAATACAAAATTAGGTAGGAATATTTTGATGAATTATTTGGGTCATTAATTAACTTTAACCCATACCTTGATGTGAGATTTTATTAGAAAATATTTTTTTTGTATTTCGATGGAGTGATGGCACCTGTCACTTAAATTTATTCATACTCGATATTTGTTTATTTAATAAATAAATATAACACACATAGAAATACATAGTCAAATTTTCTATATTGATATCTTGTTTGCAAGAGTTGAAATCTTTCTAATCTTGCAAAAATATGATTGTTACTTCTTTTTTTCACTCTACAGAATATTACATAAAATAATATAAATATAAAATTTATCATATAAAAATAAAAAAATAAAATTCTTAAACTACACTTAACTTAACTACAACAACTACCATAAGTCTTTATGAAACAATGATGCTATAAATTATTCTATTTTTAAATTACGTTCTTTCGAATAATTAAATCTCGTAATTTTTAAAATAGCTCTTGACTTTTTTATATGGCAAAACCAACCGATGATATTCAATATACTTTAACTAGAAATCCGAATTTACCCTTTAGAAAGGTACTTTTATAATTATTTTCATTATAATGTCACTCTTGTTTATTTTTTGCTGTGATATCAATTGTTACAACATTTTCCAAAATTTTATCTATTTATTAAGCTAATGTCAACTCTCTTTTTCTTAGTATAATATAATACTTAACAAAATCATATGTATAAGTCGTCAGCCTTCACTTATTACAATATTTTAATTTTAAATACCAAGAATGAGAGGCGTTGAAATATATATGCAATCATTTCATTTAAAAAATTGAATTACTAGAAAGGCCATTATTTTATACTCTCTCCGTCTATAATTGTTCCTTAGGATAAGGTCATGCACTCTCCTGAAAAAAAATTTAGTATAAGGTTTAATTTAACTAATATAACCTTTACTACAATAAAATATCAAAAGTCTACATAACTTTTCAATTGAACAAAATAGAGTAATTATTAAGGATAAAATTGAAAAAGATTTACTAATTATTTCTTAATTATTTAAATTAATAATTAATCTTGAAAATCTATTTTAGTATTACCTTTCAAATATTTATGGACGGAGGAATATTAATTTATTTTGGTCGCAACACGTGGCTTCACATATGAATCTAATTCTTTGTTATAGACAACAAAAAGTAATAAAAAAGAATTAATAATAAGTTTACTTTAAACTAATATCATAGTGAAATATGTGATCATTTCATTTTAAAATTTAAATTACATTGTTCAAAAAATAAAATTTTATTTATTTAATTATGTTTCATCATAAAGGAGAGAGAAAAAAATTGACTTCATTGATACCATGATTTAGCAACCTTAATTTCTTGAAGATTTCAGTTGTTAAGACTTTTTTTAAAAAAAAACACAATAATGCAAGTCCGTTATATGTTTAAAAATAAATCAAATGATTAAGGAAGATACTTCATCCGTCTCTAATTTTATTTGTCAAATATTTTCTAATTCGATTTTTTTTATTTGTCATTTTTTATAAATCAAGACATTATCTTTTTAAAAAAATTATATTTTTCTTTTTTTGATATTGAGTTAATATCTTTAAAAAATATACTCCCTTCATTTCAAAATAGTTGATTTATTGAGACATTATTTATATTTCAAATTAACGTAATTGTTCAATTTTCAAGACTATTCTTAAAATATTCTTTCATTTTTTACTCTTCATTTAAATTCTCTATTTGATTCAACAAACTTTAATTACTTTGAATTATTCTGAAGACTAATTTGACGATAATTAATAAGGGCAAAAATGAAAAGTAATGTCTAACTTATGTCTTAATATTTTTTCTTAAAAAATGTGAAATACCTCAACAATTCAATTATTTTAAATGGAGGAAGTAGTAAGTTAATATGTTTGGAATCTTATCATTTAATAATATAAAATGATAAATTGACTATATTAATAATTATTTTCTTAAATGACGTGTCAAATTAAAATTTGACAAGTAAATAGAGACGAAGAGAATTAGACGTAAAGAAAGGAAAGGATTGAAAAAGAGCCAGATGAATTAACAATTTAATTTTTTTTGGATTCAACATTTAGTAAGAAAATTAACCGGATACTGTTCTTGCAAAATTGGGTTATAAACTTTTTGTTATTTTGTGTAAATTAATAATTGAGATTTGTTCTTTTTATAATATATGAACCTTATAATTTGAATTTATTTGAGGTGAATTTAAATTTCACTAATATTTTGTTTATTTTTAACAATAATTTGTATGGGGGGAGCGGGGTGTTGACGTACCTACAGGGTACAACTTAGTACACATGATCTAAGGTTCTTAATTCCTTGAATAATTCAAAGGTCAGAATTATTACGAAAAAACAAATACAATAATGCTACTCCATTATACACGAATCGAGGCCGTTTGGTTGAAGGAATTAAATAAAAGGGTGTTTGAATTGATTTAAAAGTTGATCAAATATATTTTTAAGTTGATTTTTAATTTTTAAAAGTGTTTGATAAATATAAAAATAAATCAAAAATGACTTAAAATAATTTTAAAATAAAAAGTAAGTCTCATCCTACTTTTTATTTTTTGACTTAAAAATCATTTTAGTTTGACGTTTAATTTTTAACTTAAAAACTATTATTTTAACTCAATTCAAACAGGCTCTAAATTATTTTGAGAAAACGCTTAAATAGTCTTTTATTTTGAATTAAGACTCAAAATCATTTTCATATATTTTTATATCTAGCAGACGAGCACTAATATTCATTTATATTTGTAATATTAGTGCAATTTTGTTCCTCTTCAAATTTTTTGTCTATTTTTTAAATATTGATTTTGTCCAATTTTTATGTTTTTTTTTTCCAAAGGTTCCCTTAAGGGGCTTCAATAGATAAGTCAAAGGAGTATGGAGGGGGTGAAACCTGACATCTGCTACTACTAGAATACTGTAAATTACATGAGAATTTTCATGAGAATTGGTATAAAAATTCTCAGGAAACTTATTTTCCTGCAAATTTTCTTATTAATACCCAAAAAATCTCCATATAATTCACATTTTTTTGATAGTGTGCATTATAACACTAGGAGTGAGGGCATATCCTTACTCTCTAACTTATCAAAATAGAAGGAAAGAAAATTCTAAGCTTACAAAGAAGAAGGGTTGCTCCTCGTCATATAAACTTACAAAAAATTCTAGAATTCATAAACTAGAAGTAACCAAACAAAATTTAACCCGCGTCGAATATGAAGTTGCCCTTCTTCACTCGAATTCTAATGTTGGGCCTGCCAACTAGATCATTCTTCAAGGTGGAAGTAACCTTAGAAGCGAGATTTATGTATGAAATGTTCAATCGTCTTTTTACATGTGTAGTCTAAATAATAACTCTATGTGATTAGAAAAACAAATTGTTTTGTTCTATAAAAATATTATTATAGTTAAACTAAGAACCTACCTTTGATTGTCAAACTATATGACATTGGAAGAAACTAATTTACAATAGTACATGAAATTGACGTGCTGAACCTCTCAATTATAATTTATTAAAAAGACAAATCCTCTTCTCACCTTCTTTCACACAAAATTATTATTTCTTTTAAATATATAAAACATGATCAAACATTCTATACATAAAATTTATAACAAAACCAGTATTAAAATAAGCAATATGGGAGAGGATTATAAATACACTCATATAACAAATATAAGGGACTATTAATGCTTCATGTGAAAATATAAGAATGAATAAACTACCGAAATTCTCAAACTTTAAGTTACTCTATTTCTTAACTTTAATTTCTATTCCGTTAAACTAAGATATTTAAATTAAGATGAACCTAGTACCAAAATTCAATTGTATTCTACTCCATGTGCCTATGGAAGGTAGTGACTAGGGAAGGGTAGTTGCCATGCGCGTATGTACCGTGTACGGCATATATAAACAAATATATAAATTAGAAAGATCTAAGATACCTTCACTAGGGCTTTGATGGTGATAACAAACAATATAATACTCAATTATGATGAGGAATATAATTAAAAACAAGATTATTAGTCATATTAAGGATGTGTTTGGTATAATAGACAATGCTAATATTTATGCACAAACACTACAATAAAAATAACTTTTAGCAGCATTAAATATTAACACTAATAAAGAGTGCTAAAGTCTTTACCGGCATTAGTTAAGTGTCATTAGAACCAATATCGCTAAAGGCTTTATGGACATATACAAAGAGTGACAATTGCCGCTAAAAACACATATTTAGCGGAAATTTAAAATTAAATGTCGCTAATGATCATTTTTGTTGTAGTGAAAATATATGAATTTCTTACTTGTTTCTTATCGTTAGATAAGTAAGCAGATGAGTCTCATTTTATTGTTATTGTGTAAATCTAGGGAAACATTACTAAAAAACATGAATTATCAATGAACAAGAAAATAAGTGAATTTCTTACTTATTTCTTAGCGTCATATAAGTAAGGAAATCATATTGTCCCAATTTTATTTTATTTTATTTTTTGTATAAATCTAGGGAAGCACTACTAAAAAAACAGGAATTATCAAAGAACACGTTTTGTAGCTAAACAAAAAATTCGATTGTTAATCCTATTAAGCACAAACACTATCAAAAAGTTTTGTTAGCTATGAACAATTTAGCTACTAATGAATGACAAAGTTCGTAACTAATTTAAATTTATTTTGTATGAGAACACTATACGGAATGGGAGTTGGGGTTATCAAGTACATGTATGACTAATCAATATCTAAACGTGGTAGTAGATCTTAAAAATCTATCACTTTCTTATGAATTTATCTTGGATCGAGCTCTTTTAGCTCAATTTTATTCCAGATAACCTAAGGAAGCAACCTATTATTTTTTTTAATCTTGGATCGAGATCTTTTAGCTCAAATTTATCCCAGATTTCCTAAGGGAGCAGCAACCTATTTTTTTTCTCCTTGAAATTAGTCAAAATGTATGGGGGTGGGGTAGAATTAAGATGAGAAAATTAAGGTGGAATGTCATTATGGAACTTATTTTCACTACTTTTATCTTTATTTTTATATTAAGAAACTTATCGAAAATTCAGACCAATCAAATATTAAAAAATTAAATAATGTAATAATTGTTGCATATCAAACACATCCTTAAGGTTGTGATAATTGATGCAAGTACAAAATATTATAATAGGAGGGGGTAAAAATAGAATAAGTCAATCAACTTTTGAGGGCTTATATAAAGACAAGTGTTTGTGTACTTAAAAACCAAACAAGAAGTACTAAAACTAACCAATATGGAGAGCACAAAAAGTGAAGAGGAAGTTAATGTAGGGCAGCAACAACTCAAAGATAGGAAAGTATCATGGGCAAAGCTAGGTCGTGTTGATTCACTCAACATGGAAGCTGGAAAAGTTTCTTCCTCTCAAGCAAGACATGGCTCTGAGGTATATGGATTTATCGTTTCAATTTACGTGACACTATTTTGATATTAGTATGATTTTTAAGAAAATGATATATGTTTATGTAATTGAAAACTTAATTTAACGCTTTTCATTATATTCTTAATGAGAAGTTAGTTTTGTTACTATACAAATATTATGATATGGTATAAGGTCATGGAGAGTTTTCAAGAGTTTCATATCCATACAAATGTTATAATTTGTTTACGTTAGATCTTTTGTTTCTTTCTTAAATTCTGTGTTGATTTAAAATTGGAACTAAGGGAGTTTACACTAAGTGTCAGAGGTAGATTTAGAATTTTAAGTTGGCGATAAGTTCCATCTTTTAGATCCTTAGTAGTAAACTGATTGTACTTTTAAAATTACGGGATTAGATCTAATATTTGTTACTAAAGAATTTTGAGGGTTATGTTTTACCTAAAATCTATACTCCACTTCAAAAATATTGTGTTCAGATGAATCTGGTACTAAAATACTAAATCTACCCTGCTAACTATTTTTCTATATTATCTATATAATCAAATCTATTACAATTTTTTTTTCTTCGTATTATTCATTTTGAAACACTTCTTTACTTTTCGAGAAATAAAGTACATGAATTTTGATCAATATTTTAAAATATATGATTTTTTATTATGTTGATATAAGAAAGAATTACAATTTTTAGTAATATTATTTTTCGTATAGTTTCTAATATCTAAATATTTTAAAATATTGAATTAATATGATCCAACTCAATTTCAAAAATTAATCAAACTAATACTTAAAAAGCAAAATATGACAACTAATCAAGGGTCGCCGCTGATTATGTATAAACCGCTACGAAAAGTCGTCACAAAAAACTCTGATTTCTTTGTTGTAGTGATAATTCATGTGTTGTTGACTTGAATCTTGATGATTATTGCAGGGTGATTGGAAGACAATATTGAGTTTAGCATTTCAATCAGTAGGAGTTATCTATGGAGATATAGGGACTTCTCCTCTCTATGTTTTTGCAAGTACTTTTACTGATGAAATTAAACACAAGGATGACATTCTAGGTGTATTGTCCCTCATCATATATACCATAATGCTTGTACCTATGACTAAGTATGTCTTCATTGTCTTATGGGCCAACGACAATGGCGATGGTAAGTTACATAAACGTTTGACTGAACATGAAGTTTATTAACATTTGATTGTCATGATCTGCTTATTTCCATTAATGGTCGAAAGTCAAAACTTTGATGAGACACCTTGATTATTATTTTTCCAAATAAAAGTTATATAATATAAGTAAAAGATGCAAGTATATCCTCCAATTTTGTGATAAATCTCTTGTTAAAAAAAATAGCTATGTCATTACACAAATGATGCAAATATTACAAAAGTAAAAAAATTAATTTTAAATTTATTATTTTTTGTTTTATTAAAATATAAATCAGATAAAATATTTGATTTCTCTCAAAGTTCAGAGGTATATTTGATCTTTCTTGATCCTTTATGAGTTCATTGAACTCAATATATTTCAAAAACACATATTTACATGTAAATTCATATTATGTATCGAAAATACTGAATTCAAATGAACTCAATACGTCATCTGTTTTTCATGTAGGGGGAGCATTTGCATTGTATTCCTTATTGTGTAGATATGCAAAAGTGAGTCTTATCCCAAATCAACAGCCAGAAGACAGAGAACTTTCACACTATAGTTTGGACATACCATCCAATCATATTAAAAGAGCTCAAAGGGTCAGACAGAGTTTGGAAAAGAGTAAATTTGCCAAAATTTTTCTTGTCTTTCTTGCCATTCTTGGAACATCTATGGTCATTGGTGATGGAGTTCTCACACCTTGCATTTCAGGTATCCAATTAAATATTATACATAATGTCAAATCGTATATCGTTGTAACAAAAATAACTTTTAGCAGCAATATTAACAAAGAATATTAAAACCTTTATCGGCATTAGTTAATTGTCGTTGGATCTAATATTGCTATAGGCTTTAGAGACATTTACATAGAGTGTTGATTGCCTCTTAAAAAACATATTAAGCTACAATTAAACTATTGCCGCTAAAGATCATTTTAGGTGTAGTGTATACCTACCTATATATAATATGATTCATTGTGCATGTTTTATTTAATTTGGTATTTTCTCATGATGCAGTGCTCTCTGCCGTAAGTGGAATAAAGCCCCTAGGCCAAGGTGATAATCTATTAAACATTTTTAAATTTCGTATTCAGTCAGATTGTGTCACGTAAATTGAAACATGCGGGGTATCATTCTTCCTCTTCCCTTTTTTCTTTTTGTTTTATGAATAAATTGTTAAAGGCATGATTAAGTTAAGTGATTAAATGAGTGTTATGTCTAACAACTTCAAATGGTCACACACTTCAACATGTAGTATCAGAGCAGATAAAAGGTCGAGTCTTTAAGTTACACATGTTTGGATTCATGAAAAAAAAATGAGGCTCACAAGTGAGGAGTGTGTTGAAACATCATTACGTAAATAAAAGTGTATATCGATGATGAGATGGCTACACGCTTGCACGTGAGGCAGGGTGTTAAGAATGTGATTAAATAAACTAAATTTTGTGATCTTAATGAGATGGTTACACTCTTCGACATGAATAACTAATCCATAAATTGATATTTTTTTGCAGACGCTATTATGGGTATTTCCATAGCAATATTGGTGATCCTTTTCAGTCTTCAACGTTTGGGTACAGACAAGGTTGGATATACATTTGCTCCAGCCATATGTATTTGGTTTTTCTTCATAAGTGGTATTGGTCTCTACAACTTGTTCAAGTATGATGTGACCGTCTTACGCGCCTTTAATCCAATGTACATAATTCATTACTTCAAAAGAAACGGTAAAAATGGATGGATTTCTCTTGGCGGAGTTTTCCTTTGCATCACAGGTTCACATTTAACTTATATATACTGACAGTATGAATAATATCTATGTTTTCATGTATGTCATCATGTGTATTTTACGTGACTCTACAGGATCTGAAGCTATGTTTGCTGATTTAGGTCACTTCAGTGTGCGTTCTATTCAAGTAAGTCTCGTTCATTAGAGTTGACTGTCTATATCACATCCCTCGGGGTGCAAGTCTTTCCCCTAACCCTGTGTGAACTCGGGATGACATGTCGTGTATATGTTATGCAGATAAGCTTCAGTTGTCTCGTATTTCCAGCTTTACTCTCAGCTTACAGTGGCCAAGCTGCTTATCTCACAAAATTCCCTGAAAATGTGGAGAACACTTTCTATGACTGTATTCCAGGCAAGTCTTACCAATCAATTCAATAGTAAATTGTGTTAAACAATACTTTCCGAAAATGTAATGGTAAAGTTTGCGTACATCTTACCCTCCCTAGACTCCACTCGTGGAACTATACTGAGTATGTTATCGACTTATTTGTTGTTGTTTCATTACTCTTTTGACGTCTATAGCGTAAGAAGTGATGGATCAATTCATCATAATCTAATTTTGTTTGTGTTGTTGTACTACAGGTCCACTTTACTGGCCAACATTTGTCGTGGCCGTTGCTGCAGCCATTATTGCAAGTCAAGCGATGATATCTGGAACTTTTTCTATTGTTGCTCAAGCACAAAACATAGGTTGTTTTCCAAGGGTGAAGGTAATTCACACATCAACCAAACATGACGGTCAAGTATACATCCCGGAACTCAATTACTTCCTCATGATTGCTTGTGTTTTAGTTACTCTTAGCTTCAAAACAACCGAAAAACTGGGACATGCTTATGGTATTGCTGTCGTTAGTGCTGAAATCATAACGACACATATGGTAACATTAGTTATGCTTGTTATATGGAAGACGAAAATATGGTGGATTACCTTATTCTACGCGGTGTACCTCACTATTGAATCAACATATTTCTCTGCTCAGCTCACAAAATTCACTCAAGGTGGTTATCTACCCATGGCATTCTCAGTTGTGCTTGTGATCATTATGGGAACTTGGCATTATGTTCAAAAACTTCGATACCAATTCGAGCTCAACAACAAGGTTTCGACTGAGTACATTAGGGATTTGGCTAATAATCCAGACATCAAAAGAGTACCAGGTATAGGATTACTATACTCTGAATTAGTACAGGGGATTCCGCCTATTTTCCCTCATTTCGTCTCCAATATTCCCTCTGTTCACTCTGTTATCGTTCTCGTGTCAATCAAATCAATACCTATAAGTAAAGTAGCACTACAAGAACGTTTCTTGTTCCGTCATGTTGAACCTAGAGAGTACAAGGTATTCAGATGTGTAGTCAGATTAGGCTACAAGGATCAACTTGGTGACACAATGGATTTTGAAAATCAATTAGTTGAACAACTAAACAAATTCATACGACACGAACATTACATTCTTGAAGCACATGAACAAGTGGTGAATAGAGAAAAAACATCCAGGGTTCACATAGAGGAAGAGATGCAACAACAACAACAAGAAGTGGATTCTACAACATCACCATCAACGCGTTCCATTCAATCTAATCGTTCATCGAGTAGAATACAAATGGTGCATCCAAATACTTCAGGACAAGAAGAGACACAATTTATCGAAAAAGCCAAGGATCAAGGAGTGTTCTATCTATTGGCAGAAGCAGAGGTGATTGCTAAACAAGATTCGTCGTTCGTGAAGAAAGGTATTATCAATTATGGTTATAGTTTCTTGCGCAAGAATTTCAGGCAAGGGGAGAAAGTTATGGCAATTCCTCAGACAAGACTTCTAAGGGTTGGCATGACTTATGAGCTATAACAAACAGAGTGATTTCTACATTTTGTGTATGTTTTAACTTTTTCTATGCTTTAATAAAGTGTGCAATCTAATTTAAGCTTGAGTGATGTAAATGTACTTTTTCAAACTTTTTTGGAAATGTGTTATTAAATCAACCTTACATGTATTATTCTCTCTATCTAATATAAATGATCAGAAGTGTACATCTCTACCTGTGTTGAACATCGTGGAGGATCGAGGATTTTAAGTTTGTGGGTGTTTTAAAAGTAGCGGAATCAAAAATATAACTTTTGGTGGCGATTAAAGTTGACAGTAATATTCTCTTTTAGTGACGATATTTTTAACTTTTGGTAGCAATTAAAGTTGACAGTAATACTCTGTTTTAGTGACGACTATTTTAACTTTTGCTGGCGATTAACGTTGACACTAATACTCTCTTTTGACGACGATTTTATCTTTAGCGACTAAAGTTGACACTAATACTGTCTTTTAGTGATGAAAGTTTAAGATTTTGATGGCCACTAAAGTTGACACTAATACTCTCTTTTGGTCACGACATATATATATTCCGAGCAGAGGTTAATGATTGCTCGAGCACCCAACGGACTCCATGTGGGTCCGCCTATGGTTGCACATGCACGTGCACCACATGCACAATGTTATCTTATTCTCAACACTTTTTCTCAAGTTGGTGCATACAAAAGGCTTTGAACAATCCGAGCTTGTACATCAAGTACTCATGTTGTGATAATCTTGGTTGAGACTTTTGTTAGCATATCTGATAATTGGTCCTTAGAATGATCACAATTCACATTTAAGGTTTTCACCGTTCCCAATTGAATCTTCTTCTTATAAAGTGATAATTTATCTCGAGATATTTTATCCTTTCACGATATTTTGAATTAACGGTTTTTGTTATCTCTTGTGTATATCAATAGGCAATGCAATTTCAGCACTAGATGGTTGAAAATGTCTCATTATAATCTTAAGTCTTTCCTTTTGATTATAGTCCTCGCACTACAACAAATAAAGAATTTTAAAACAATAATTACAAATGAGTACTTATAAGTAACACTTTATATAAAAAATGTTAAAATTTTAACGACTCTGTATGAAATTGCATTAACTCAATTAAATATCGTTAAATATCTCTTTTTTTATGGTATTGACAACTAACATTTTGCCTTTAACCTCTTTGTTGTTCAATCAGTCCTACGAGGAAACTTCTGCAAATATTGTCTTATTGACCTTATTTAATTATTATTTTTTATTAGAGGTTTTGAATTTGTTAGTTCTTTAATCCTAATTTCGGTCTTCTTGACAATAATTAATTCGAATAAATTATATTGAAATTTGAAGAGAAAAAAGCCTCGATTAAAAAAAAAGGAAAATATTTTTTTCTCAAGGAAAATTATCCACCAAATAAGACATTCTATACGTTATTTAAAACAAAATTCAAATCATTTTCACATATTATTACCTAAGACATTATATCAATCTTTTATAATACACATGTTGCAAAAACATTAACTGAAAAATTACCTCAAATGATTTTTTTAATAAATAAACACTTTATTTATTTTTACAATAAAGAAATCCCTCCATCTAAAATGAAAACATTTCTATTTCTTTTTCCTTTTTCAGAAAACTTAATTAGGATAAATATCTCCAAGAATAAGAAAAATAGAATGAGTATTCCTTTTTATCTTAATTAGGATTAGTTTCCTTATTATGAATTCAATTAGTTTGGATGTAAGTGTAAATTTGTAACGACATTGCTGTATAAATTATTGATCTTTTTTTTTTCTTTGGGTAATAAAAATGTAATTATTGTGATATATTATTAGCAGTAATTTTTTCAACAATAAGAAAAGAACAAAACGTATAATTCTTATTGCTAAATCAAGCCAAACATTCTTAATTTCTTATTATAATAAATTATTTGGTCGTAGATTAACAATCATTCCTTGTCCTAATGCTAAAATTAAGTTGTTTAAGAATAGATGTAAGTTAAAATGGTTTAGTTAGCACTCAGCACTGTGTATTAACCTGTTTTAGATTTTAAAGTTTGACTTTTTGATTTATTGATTATTGGTTTGTACTAAATAGTTATATAATCGTAAGATATTAGCTTATCGTTTATCGGTTATTGATCGTTATTGGTTTAACGATAGCTAAGATTTAACACAAAAAAGAATTTCATTGTACTAAGTTGACAAACCAAATGAATTACGCACATGAGTTCACAGATTATACCTTGCTCAAAAGCCAATATAGACACATTGTAGGATAATCGAGAGTTAGAGATAACGAGAAATAAAGTGTGAAACAAAATCTAAGTCAAGGATTTAATATACCAAATAGTATAAATATAATTTATTAATTTACTATCGAATTATCAATTTACCTGTTAAGAAAAAACTTCAAACTATTAAGAATCGCTAACACAATAATAAAAAAAATCAAAATTGTTAGCAAAACCATCAAATTAATACCTCGTTACGATAGATTAATTAATTTTTTTTCAATTCAAATTATCAATTTCAATTCGGATTTTGAACGGCCTAGTTGTAGTTTAAAAATAATCCGCTTTTATAGTATTTGTTCTTTAGCTGAAAACATTGAGCATTAAACATCAATTTGAAACATTTTTTTGTGTTTCCATTAGACTTTTTTTCATATGAATTTATTCAATTTTAACCATAAAAATGAGGGTAAAAGTATATTAAAAAAAAGTTAACAGAATAAATATAAATAATAATTAATGTCAAAGAGAGTTATCACATCATTTTTCAAATGCCTAGCTTGAATATATTCCTCTAGATTCCAATATTCCTTGTATTTAAATAAAATAAAAAGTAAAAAAGAATAATATAAGGAAAACAAATAATTTAAGGAAATGATATAATGACATTAATAATGAAATTAAAAAAAAAAAGGAAAAAACTTATAAGGGAAAGAAATTATAGCATTGATGATGAAAGATAAAATATAAAAAATTAGAACAAAAAATCAATAAAATTCTAGACCATTTCGAATTTATATTCCAAACTTTTTATATATATAACTTAGCAAGTAAACCAAGTAGTTGTGGCTAGTCAACTTCTTAGGGTGTAAGTTTTTGAGGGCCTATATATATAAAGAGCAAAAGCAAAAAATAAATAAAAGAGGCAGCCTTTGTGATAAAATTAAAAAAAAAAAAATGGCAACTTTAGATAGTGAAAATAAGCTTAAAGGTCGTAAAGTGTCATGGACAAAGTTGCATCGTGTTGATTCCCTCAACGTGGAGGCTGGAAAAGTTTCTTTGACTCCATCGGGATACGCGTCAAAGGTATAGATTTAAATTATACATACGTAGCTGAATTTTTTATGATATTGATGTAAGTGATAAAATCAAAATTTTAACGTGAGAATTCGAAAAAACTTATACAAGATTTCTTCAATCTATGATGACTTAAAGTGATTTTGAACCATCTTTACGACTTCTTTAGAAATGATTCATTGGTTTTACAACAACATTTGTTTATTTTTACACAAATTTCCAATTAAGGGATTCATCTTCTAGTAGTAGTTGTTTGGTAGATAGGTTTGTCAAAATAATTATGATGTTTGAAATCAAAATTTTAATGAGAACTTATACGAGATTTTTTTGATATAAAACGTAAAATAATTTTTAACCATCTTTAGCACTTCAATAGAAATGATTTTTTTTTTACAACATTTTGTTTATTTCTACTCAAATTACCAATGAAGGGATTCATTTGAATTTCTTCCACGAGGGGGGTATGTTTGTCAAAATGTTTATGATGTTCAAAATCAAAATTTGAACGAGGGAATCCCAAAAAAACATATACAAGATTACATCGATCTATGACCTAATGTGATTTTTAACCGTCTTTACCACTTCGATAGAAATGATTATTTTTTTACAAGATTTGTTTATTTCTACACAATTTTTTTGTACTATGCAGGGTGATTGGAAGACATTACTGAGTTTAGCATTTCAATCAGTAGGAGTTATCTATGGAGACATAGGGACTTCCCCTCTCTATGTTTTTGCAAGTACTTTTACTGATAAAATTAAACACAAAGATGACATTCTTGGTGTATTGTCCCTCATCATATATACCATAACACTCATACCTATGACTAAGTATGTCTTCACTGTCTTATGGGCCAATGATAATGGCAATGGTAAGTTATACATGTCCTCATTACTATATGTTTTTTTTGTTTCTGGTCTGATATCTGTAGATTCGTATCGCGTAATAAGACTTTTTAAGAATATTCTTTCTCATTTTATGTTACTATTTGATAAATTGAGCGATTTTATTTTTACTTACCTATAATTTCTTAAAACTCTTTAAAATATTTAGAAATGTTAGTCTTGTCTTGTGTGATACGTACTTTCCACATGTACCTTATATTAATGTATACAAAATTTGTATGGAAATAACATAATTAATAGTAAATAATTTTTTTGAATTATGAAGTTTTTTTTGAAATGATGAATGTTGATCTTGTTTATTGCTTTGCTTAATGGTGAATAAAAAGAAATAATGAATTTTAAAAAAATTGTTCTAATTATAATTTTGGTCAACATTAAATACATATGAAAGATATAAAAGTCTTATCAACATTTCACATTGTGATGATAAGACTAGTGTATATAATTTTTCAAAAAATGCTCTCCGTAATTTTTATTTGTCATGTTATGTTTTATAAAAAGTTAATTTGCCTATTTTTAAAGTTAAATAGATTATATTAATTTAATATTTTAAATTAAGAAATTAGATATTAAAAAATTATACAAAAAAGTACTATACATTGCAAATTATTACATATAAAAAAATATATCCTAAAATATTCGTTAAATTTTAAAGTTTGACCGTAAAAATGGAAAGTGTGACAATTCATGGGGGACAGATGTAATATAAATAAAGGATATTTTTAGAAATTTGCTATTTATTGTCTCTTTATTAGTTTTCGATATTTCTTAAGATTGTGTTCATTGAATCTAATACATATTTATAATTTGTTTCATTCTTTTTGTATTCTCAAATCTGAATTGGTTAAATATATGATTTCACCATTTTTACACTGTTTGTTAGGAATATTAAATGTCTGTGAAACCTATTTATTATCTTGCTTTAAAAAACTTAATTATCTCTTCCTTTATTCCTTTTATATCCAACAGACAATTGTAATTTTTTAGCATATTATCTTCCTCATTTTCCTTTTTATATCTAACGACAATTTTAGTTGTTCCCTTTATTATATTTCCCCTTTTTAATATCCTACGACAATTTTGGTGATTTTCCTAGAATAGAAATTTTATTAAATAATAAATTTCTTCGTGAAATAATTTTCCTTAAAATGAGTAAAATGAATTCCTCTAGAAAAACAAGTTTCGTAAGTGGTCTCCCCCACCTCTAAAAAAACAAGTTTAGTATTTTTCTAGATTATAAATAATTATTTTTAAGATTTGTTTTCTTATAAAAACATTATAAAATAATTAATTATCTTTCATAACATTTTCCTTCGTACCGACGCTAATTATGCAAACTTATGAACAATACTTCTTGCTTAGTTTTGACATATATGTAAATACAATTTTCAATATAAGACTAGGTCAATATATTCTGAATACTGTCACATAAATTTAAATATGACGAAAATCATAATATTTACCTAGTTTAATTATTTTTTTGTTTTTTGCAGGAGGATCATTTGCATTATATTCCTTAATATGTAGATATGCAAAAGTGAGTCTAATCCCAAATCATGAGCCAGAAGATAGAGAACTTTCACACTATGATTTGGACATACCATCCAATCCATTTAAAAGGGCTCAAAAAATCAGATATAAATTGGAGAACAGTATTTTTGCAAAAATTGTTCTTGTCTTTTTTGCCATTCTTGGAACATCTATGGTCATTGGTGATGGAGTTCTCACACCTTGCATATCAGGTTCGATATAAAGAATTTTTACACTATTACAATCGTCAATAAATAAATGACTACATATAATTAACATACATAAGGACACAAAAATAAGTGGTCTTATCAAACATCTAGGATAAGGCTATATAACATGAAAAATACGATAGACAATTTGCTATAACAAGTTAAATTAAATCGATAATTCGTTATTATTTAATTTGATGTTTTTTATTTTTTTGCAATGCAGTTCTATCTGCTGTTAGTGGGATTAAGCCTCTAGGCCAAGGTAACAAATTTATGTTAATGAATTCATCTTCTTCATTTTTTTCAATCATATTCCTAACTTGTAACCAAAAAAATTTGAAAAAATAATCCTTGCAGAGTCGATTATGTATATCTCTATCGCTATTTTGGTAGCTCTCTTCTGTTTTCAACGTTTTGGTACCGATAAAGTTGGATATACATTTGCCCCAGCTATAAGTGTTTGGTTCTTATTCATAAGTGGCATTGGTCTATACAATCTGTTCAAGTATGATATAGGCGTTTTACGCGCTTTTAACCCTATGTACATTTTTCATTACTTCAAAAGAAATGGTAAAGATGGATGGCTTTCTCTTGGCGGAGTTTTCCTTTGTATTACAGGTAACAATTATCATAATTTTAAATGTAATATCGAATTTGATAAATAATGTTTACTCAGAACACATTTGGGATTTATACAGGTTCTGAAGCTATGTTTGCTGATTTGGGCCACTTTAGTGTGCGATCCATTCAAGTAAGTCTTCTTTCATTTTCTTCTTTTATAAGCCTTACGCGATACAAATTGATGTGTAATATATTTCACAGATAAGCTTTAGTTGCCTCGTGTTTCCATCGATCCTCTCTGCTTACATTGGACAGGCTGCTTATCTATCGAAAAATCCTGGTGATGTTGGAAATGCTTTCTATGCTTCAGTTCCAGGCAAGTTTCATTTGATTTGTTGATTTCACCAATTATATTGCGTTAGTCCCACAAGTAGAGTTTGGTACCATAGATAATTGGTTTTTGTTGGTGTTGTTTACAGTTGCACTTTACTGGCCAACATTTGTAGTTGCTGTTGTTGCTGCAATTATTGCTAGTCAAGCGATGATATCTGGAGCTTTTTCGATTGTAGCTCAAGCACATAGTCAAGGTTGTTTTCCAAGGGTGAAAGTCGTTCACACGTCTGAGAAACACGAGGGTCAAGTATACATCCCGGAACTCAATTACTTCCTCATGATTGCTTGTGTTTTAGTTACTCTTAGCTTCAAAACAACCGAAAAATTGGGACATGCTTATGGTATTGCTGTGGTTAGTGCTGAACTCATAACAACACATATGGTAACGTTAGTTATGCTTGTTATATGGAAAATCAGCATATGGCGTATCGCCCTGTTCTACTCTGTCTATTTAACGATAGAATCAACATATCTATCAGCACAACTCACAAAATTCGTGGATGGTGGTTATCTACCAATGACATTCGCGATTGTGTTTGTGATCATCATGGGGATTTGGCATTATGTTCAAAAACAAAGATATCATTTCGAGCTTAATAACAAGGTCTCGAGTGACTACATAAGGGACTTGGCTTGTAATCCAGATATCAAAAGAATACCAGGAATTGGACTACTATACTCTGAATTAGTACAGGGGATTCCACCTATTTTCCCTCATTTTGTCTCCAATATTCCATCAGTCCACTCTATCATCGTTCTCGTGTCAATCAAATCCATTCCTATAAGTAAAGTAGCACTCGAGGAACGTTTCTTGTTCAGACATGTTGAGCCTAGGGAATACAAGGTGTTCCGATGTGTCGTTAGGTTGGGCTACAATGATCAAATTAGGAAACCAGAGGAGTTTGAAAACCAGTTGATCCAATATTTGAAAGAGTTCATACAACAGGAAAATTATATTCTTGCAGCACATAATGATCAAGTTGCAGATAAAGAAATTGAAGGTGAAACACCGGTATCAGGCCAACTAGTAGCTGCAAAATCATCGTCAACTGTGGTCCACGTAGAGGAAGAGGTACAACAACAAGTAGAATCAAGAGTATCATCACCAACAGGTTCAGTTCGATCACTTAACATTCCATCAGGTCAGTCTAACCATTCATCAACTCGAATACAAATTGTGCCACCAAGTTTCGACACAGAAGAAGAGATGCAATTTGTGGAAAAGGCTAAAGAGCAAGGGGTGTTCTATCTGTTGGGAGAAGCAGAAGTTGTGACGAAACAAGATTCGTCGTTCTTGAAGAAATTTGCTGTCAACTATGCATACACTTTCTTGCGCAAGAACTTCAGACAAGGTGACAAAATGATGGCTATTCCCAAAACTAGGCTACTAAGAGTTGGCATGACTTATGAAATATAATTCTAACTTATCAGACTGAAATTTCACCGCTATAAGTTTTTTCTGCTACTTCTGTATGAACTTTTTATTTACTGAATCAACAACTACCATTATCTGAAATTCAATCCACTTACATATATTGAATGACACATTTACCGGAGTCGTGGGCGTAATGCTAGAAACAAAATCAGGATTTTGAGTTTATAGATTCTGAATACTTGAAAAAGTAAATTGAGAATCACGAGAACCTTTCTAAAGTATTTAATGCTTCTACTACCTTTCATTCCGTTATTCTGATCGAATTACTTATCCTTTCGAATGACAAACACAACAAAATCATATTATTTTTTTGCATTATAATCTTTTTAATTTGAATTATAACTAGTACAATAATACTAAAAAAAATATTAATTCTTTAACATATGATATTTACATATTATCTTTCTTTCTAGTTATTCGAATATAACAATAAACAGCAGCAAAAATAGCAGTAACAAGTCCACCAATAATGACCTCTCCTCCAGCAACAGACTTATCAGCAGAATGATGATGCCTTATTTTCAAAATATTAGTACCCTCCGGGGCCGAGGCTTCGGCCCCAGAGGGTGCTTCAACAATTTCATTTTCTCCTTCTTCAAACAATTCTTCAATTCTAACTTTCGATAATGGTGGATTTGCAATGCTGCTCTCTGCTATTCTTCTAATCGTAAGCTTTCGTTGGAATGGCGGAGAAATCTGAGATTTCTCCGCCATTCCTTGGAAAATCAAGAGTGAAATGAAAACAGAGCAAAATAACATAAATTTTGATATTATTTTGTCCATTATGACAAGTGAAAAGTAGAATTTTTTTAAAGATTTTGAATTGTAGTGAAAGTGTTTGATGAAATAACTAAAAGTATATATAGGGAAATTATGAACATGTTGAGGAAGTGGGATCTATGTGGGGTGCTTTTCACTGAAAATGAAACCTTAATGACCAAGTAGCTGTTGAAGTGGAAAGTTACTCTTCATCTCTTTCGATTTATGTGATATAATTTGAATCGATGCATATGCAAAGAAAATATTTCTGCAGATTAAACGAGTTAAATAACAGTTTATTTAATGGAAGCAGAACAAACAAGTTAAATAACGACATTTCATGCGATGTTCTTTTTACTCTTCAACATACCTCATCTTCACTCAAGCCTCATCTACGAGCTTGATGTAAATTCAAAGTCCATAAATTTTAAAGACATACTTAATAATGTCTTTTAAATTGACTTAAACTGACTTCTAACTTTGAATGTACATAAGTACATACTTTAATTTTTGTAAAATTGAACAAACAGACACATTCATTAATGTCCTACATAACAATATTGTGTCCTATAATGAGTCTTAATTGCATTATGTCAAGTAGGACGTTGTGTTTACGTGTTTGATTTTTTACAAATTTAAGTGTCTATGTATACATATTCTAAGTTAAAGAGTATAGTGCTAACTAAAATCTAATTAAACGACATATTTACGTCAATTTTAAATTCTGAATCTACTTCCCTCCGTGGCCAGGGCGGAGCCAGCTTTTTGTTAGGGGGTCCATCCAATTATCCAAACCCCCTTCGACGGAAAATAATACTATTTATACATGATTAAAATTATTATATTGTAAATGTTGAACCCCTTTCGATTAATTTATATGTTTAGTTCTTCAAATTTTAAATCTCTTTATTAAAAATTTTAGCTCCATCACCGTCCGTGGCTCCATGTTATAACCTAGATTATGATGCAGCAACCACTTCTAAAGTAACCTCCTATCAACTAGCAGCTGGCTGAAACCATAACTACAATACAACTGGAGAAAAATGAGCCTATTGATACCATCTACTTCATTATTCAAGTATCTTTGACTGTATGGCTATAATTTAGAATAGTTAGGTCCATGTTTCTTAAAAACATGAAAGGTCACCTCATATTTTGGGATTTAATAAAAAGCCTCTAAAATTTAAGCCCACATCTATAAACTGATGGTCTAAGATTTTTGTTGAGTAATTATTGTATTTTTTGATTTGTTCGGTTTGATTTGGAATATGAGGATCAAAATAAAAAGATATGGTGTAAATTTAAATGTAGAATCTTCATTTTAAAATAACATAAAATTTACATATTACTTTATGTAACAATACCTAAACAATTAAAAACATTTAGAAAATATTCAAAAGAAAATCTTATACTATCCAAAACAGTAATTAGGATAAATAAATTAAAACAAAAGAAATAAATAAAAGCAGGATGCACATTATAACTCATGTGCAATGTGAGAGAAATTGATTTTGAGCCATCTAGGGCTGTTTCAAAGTGAAATTGATAATCTAAACAAAAATAAATAATTAGTTTAATTTTGATAATAATTTTTAATTTTTTTTGTTACCGAGTTTAACGACAATCCCCAATAAAATTAGAAAAGCAACAGCAAAATGTACTGCCACCGAATATTATCAGACTGAATTTATTTTGTAGCACAAAAGTCTTAAAGATTACTACCCTCTTTCACACTTGCATGTTGTATGGTTTAATCCTCGTCAAAAAAGCTGAAATCAGAATTTAAAATTTAAAATTACTATTGAATTTATAGTTATCATAATTATTAAATTTATAATCATATATTTATATATTTTTGATGAATTTATTTATAGAAGTATCTAATAAAAATTATTATCTCATGTTCATTCTTATAATGATCCTGATCGTGAACTAGCTTTTTAGTTACATGAAAATTAAATTAAAGTAGATCAAAAATGACATTTTGTGGTCACTCAATAAAATTTACCTTTTCTTTTTACTGTGATTGATGACTTTTGCCACACCATTTTTCTTAGCTGGTTTAGACTTTAGAGTAAAATAATTCTTGGTTCCCCACTAAAAGGAATCCTAGATATAAGATAAAAGAAAAGGTGGAACAAAAGGCCAAAACGAAACTAGGGATTCGTTTGGCCATGGATTTTCCAAATAATATTTAGGTAAAAAATTAATAAATAGTGTTTGTTCATATAATTTGTTATTATTTGATAAATATCTCAAATTTCCAAATATTAGTACTTGATTAAATTTCATTATTTGAGATTTTTTAAAAATTGAAATTTTATACCAAACTTTTATCTTTTACAAAAGCACAATCTATAGTATTTGTTTGCGTGACGTGAACGCCAAAGTAGTAATGAAATATTCAGTAAATATGAAAGTGATGATATAATTATTGATAAAAATAATGAACAACCGGCTCAAAAATAACAAAGTTATGTGTTTTGTCTACTTTTACGATGTATGAAATGATGTTTGTTGCACTTACTCCAAACTATCACATTGCTCAGTGTCATGAATAGTACTTGTTATTTGTTGCAACAAAAGATCAAAACTACCACATTTTAGCTCTGACTACTTGTACTATATAGTCCAGCTCACTAAACTATGCACTTCTTGTCATTGTGATAATTTTTTCTTTTACACCTTTTCACACAAGCTTAATAGAGTGGAGGGGTGCTTATTTATTTAAAACCTTAGACAATTTAATTGTTCCTTCTTCCTCTTGAAAGGGTCATTAAATTAAGTAGTTTATGAAAAAATGTCTAAGTTGTTTGGGATATTTGCATGCTTAGTCATTGTGGCTTTAGATGCTCTAGCTGGTCTTCTTGGAATCAAAGCAGAAGCAGCTCAAAACCAGGTAACAAGTCACTCTTTATATTAAGCTTGATATAATAATTTGAAAAAAAAAAATAATAACCTCTTATAATTAGGGGTGTAGTTATATAGTTATTTCTGTCAATGCGAGTTCGACAGAACTCAATAATTTTGACTTAAATTTCGTGTTTTTGCTTTAAAATGTACTTACTTTCTCTCTTTTTAATCCGTTTAGAAAAGAACGTCTCTTTCATTTATTGGAACTCTTTCATTTTAGACATGTTTAATGTCATAAGATTAAAAAGTATTTCGATATATCCAACATATATATATCTTTAATTTAAGACCACAAGAGTAAACTTTACTTTCTTAAACTTCACTGCAACTTAAAATTAAACAAACAAATCGATACGAAGGGAGTAATATATAAGTAAAAATAATTTATGTAGAACTGCATAAACTACTTTTCTAAAAAAAAAATTCACAACCAAAAAAATGAATTCGACAGAACTCAATAATTTTTTTAGACTATAGTTATATAGAAATGAATTAATTAAATCATGTATCATATTATATATCAATTTATAATGTTTGACACTAGTCATAGAACTTAATTGAAACTCTTTTTTTTTTTGTGTGTGTGTGTGATATTGAAGGTAAAACACTTGAAGCTGTTGTTTTTTGAGTGTAAAGAGCCAAGCCATGATGCATTTATTCTAGGGTTAGCTGCTGCTGGTCTTCTAGCAGCTGCTCATATTCTTGCTAATCTTGTTGGAGGCTGCAACTATTGCTATTGCAATGGAGATGACATACAAAAAGCACCACCTAGTAGACAATTATCACTTGCTTGTCTTCTTTTCACATGGTATATATCTCTCTTCGTTACGTTTTGTTTGTTTGATTTGATTTGACATGAAGTTTATGAAAGTTGAAATGATTTCTGAATCTTATGATCTTTAGTTAAAGATACATGGAATATAATGTACGGTTATGTGTTTTTGGTCTTATCTATTTAAATTATGTCAACTGAAAAGTTAAAATTATCGAAATGACGAAAAAGGAAACAGATATTCTTTTTGAAACACACTAAAAAAAATAAGACAAATAAATTAAAATAGACTCACCAAATATAATTCACCAAAAAATAGACATGCATCAACAATTTTTTGAATTTTTTTTTTTGTAGATAATTGTATTTTCAACTATTGTTATTTTTTATTTTTTATTTTTCATAAAAAAAAAGGTCAGACAATATAGAGACTTTAACCCCTTCGAGCCCCACACTTGGGAATGCATGGGATAAAGTAAGTTGCTCTAATCAATATGTTTTACCGTGATTTTAGGCTATTGTTATTGGTATATGTGTTATATTAGTACGTGTATATATCTTGCTTTGGTGATACAGTTTAAAAAAATAAGAAAAAGATTATAAAATTTTGTAATTTTAAATTAAAGATTTAAATTGTATAATAATATTATCTTTTAAATAATGTGGTCTTATAAATATACCATGTTATTCTTATTCCTTTATTTTTGTAATTTGTTTGAATATTGGGATTTTTAGGATAATAATGGCAGTTGGAATGGGAATGCTAGTGATTGGCACAATGTCAAATAACAAATCGAGATCTTCATGTGGTTTATTGCATCATCATTTCTTCTCAATTGGTGGAATTTTGTGTTTCGTACATGCAATCTTTTCTATTGCGTTCTATGCCACATCTACTGTGACAATTGCATAGGTCCTTCAAATTGTAATCTGAAGAAGCGTTCTTAGTGATGGATCGGGCCCAAAATCTCTTGGAGAGAGGATGCTTCCATTTTCTTTGTTTGATCATAGTTGTTGAGATGACTAGGGCATTCGATGTTTTCAACTAATGGTAATTGCATAACTATTAAGTACTTATTAATTTGCATTTTACAAGTTTGAGCTAGTTTCATGTATCGTTACCCGCTATAAAGTTAAATATATAAGTTTGATAAAAGGTTCAAAACTTGCCCACAAGTCTCGATGGATCAATAAAAGTTCAGATAGATGGACAAAGACTTGTCTTGCCACAAGGTATGATTGAACAATAGCTAGGAGAAAATCTAGTGAATATTTATACTTGCAAAAATGTGGACAAAAGTTAAACACCAATCTTAAAAAGACTTTTTATTTTGGATCAAACTAAACATCAAATGGGGATGTAGCTCAGATGGTAGAGCGCTCGCTTAGCATGCGAGAGGTACGGGGATCGATACCCCGCATCTCCATATTTATTTTTTAGTCTTTTTATTTCGTATATCATAATATTTCGCTATCATACATACTATATATCTTATCGTATTTCCAACAATCAAATTCTTTTATTCCATCTATATCAAAATTATACCTTTTAACACGAATTTGTCTCAATCAGGAAATCAAGATCGAATAAATCATATACAAAATAGAATTAAAACAATAATTTTTTTAAAAATGAATCACATAGAGAACATCATCATAATAACAAGGCCAAATCCAACGACGGTAGAACTAGCAATGACACTAATTTTATCAGCAGACGATGGCGATGACGATGGAGATGATGCTGGTACAAAATCACTAGAAGAAGGAGACAATGTCGAAGTCTGAGGACTAGTAGAAGGAGGGGAGCTTTTAGGTGCATTTTTCGGCGTTGGTGCCAAAGATTTAGGAGATGGTGCTGAAACAGGGGAGATTTTAGGTGCATTTTTCGGGGATGGAGCTGAAACAGGGGATATTTTAGGTGCAATTTTCGGCGATGGTGCTGAAACAGGGGATTTAACTGGAGGTGACATAGGTGGAGAAACTACAGGAACTGTTGCAAGTGTGTTAACTTCAAGTTTCATTCCTGAGGCACAATGTCCACCAGTTCCACATATAAAATATCTTTTGCCAGTAGAAGATAGAGAGATAATAGTCATTCCTCCACCATTTATTGATATTGCATTTGTTGTTTGGCAAGAATCATAATCACTTTTTCTAACTTCAAGAACATCATGGTTTGGAGTATACACAAAAACTGTCAATCAAGGAAAAAAGCAAAATTAGAAAACATGCGCGGAAATATCAATGAAGGTTGTGATGGAATGAATAGAATCTCTTCATCCTTAATCATATGTTTCTGGTTCGATATCTAGGTATGAAAAAACATCTATTAGGGAGTGTATCTCCCTTTAGCCTTGTGTAGCGCAAATCTATATTAGTCAGAGTTATCATATACCAAATAAAAACGACATAATATATAAATATGTCTTTTAACTTGACTTTAGCTGACATCTACGCCCTTCAACTTTGAGTGAGCATAAATAGACACTTAAAACTCGTATAAATTTGAACAAATCGACACATTCGTCCTATGTTGCGTCCTATATGACAAATTTATATTCTATGATGTATTATGTCACGTATGACATGTGTGTCTATTTGTATTTATGTCTGCTAAGTTAAATGACATATTTATGTATTGTGCACGGTTGATTCATGAAATGAGAGCAAGAAACGCGATGTTATACTCAAAATTCGATGAAATATGTATAAATATTTGATTATGAATCCAATTAGCGTTGCAATATTGATATCCCATAAACTTTAAATTTTGAATCTATCTCGGATATTAAAAGATTAATAGCGTAGACTTACTCAAACTATCACCAACTAGGAAAGTTTCAGATGCAGCCCATGTTGTAAGATCAGTGCTTTGATCCCATCTACCTTGAGGAGCTCCCACTGTATGATTTGCAGCCATAGTAGAACCAAATAAAATGACTATGGTAGCCAAACTCATTAATATTCTAACCATAGCCATTTTTAATCACCAAAAATGTTACAACACTTATTAATTTGGCTATATTTTGAGAATTGGTGTCTTATTTATAGCAAAATTCTGCTATTTATATGTAATTCTTTTGAAAGAGGACATAAATAGTTTGACTAAGATTAATATATTTTATAATCCAAACACTCCAACGGCGGTGAATTTTTTAATAATGGGTTGTGCTAAGGACTAATTTAGTAGATACCTATAATAATTTTTTTTTCTCATCCGGTGTCTGAAATCTACATTGCAGCCCTGATTAAATTTGGATTGCGCATCGCAGGAACCATTTGGGGGCTCAAATTCGAAATCTCTGATTAAGAATGAAACAGTCTCACCACTACACCACAACCTATGTTAGTCGATACCTATAATACATTATTAGCACATGAAGTTTATTGAAATAAATCACTAGGAATTAGAGACGGATATCAACAATAAGTTTATCATTAATTTTATTTAATAACGAATTAACGATAAATTATTAAGTAATATTCAATTATCTATATGGGCTGTTTGCTCGAGTGTAATTACACGTTATTGACTCTTTGCGAAGTACAATGTATCACAAGAACATGCTACAATATGGAGTATTATTGTAAAAAATAAAAATAATAATTGAAATGTATTCTCAATGTATGTCATTAACAAGTTTGAGAAAAAAAACCTTCAAGACACATTTATTGTTATTATTTAGTTCCACCATAATTAGAATCTCCTAATTATTCTAGAGCTATTATAAATTCGATATATATTGAGCCAAGGGGTACCTATCCACAAGTTCACTTCCCTCTTTTGTAGTGGATCTTTACTATTGTTTTTTACATTGGCAACTAACTTCGAATCGTGCATCAGGAGTGACACTCCTAACAAGATATTTTTTCAATATACTCAGACTCGAATTGTAATTTTTGATTAAGGATAAAACAATCAAATTACTACACTACAATCTATGTTGATTCACAACCATTGAAAATGCCTTTTATAAAAAAACAATTAATTTATTAATATTTCTCTATCAATACAAAATTAATAAAAGAGTGTGGTTGATATAATCTTAGTTGACCAATTATGAATTAACAATGTATAATATTGTAGGCTGTCGTATAGGTGGATGCACGTTCAAGCTCTAATTAGTCCTATAGTACTCCTATTTATAAAATGACTATTAAATCCTAAATAATGGAACAATTCAAATGCTAATTTTTAATTTAATTATGATAATAATTTTATTTATCGTTACTAATTCATTTGACCTTTTCCTTTCAAAGGTAACGGCTGGATTTTGAACTTTTCTCCTAGTAGATCAAACGCTATGACAAAAGAGATATTTCGTAGTAATAAAAAAAAAATTAATGTCAATTAAGTTAAATTTTATAAAATTATCAACGGGTTAAAAATTTAGGAAAATATATAGCGTAGTTAACATGTAATTAGATGTAATAACACAATTTTAACATGTTTGTTTGATCACATAATTATTTGTCAACATGTAATTAAAGTGGAGTATTTACATTCTTCGATTCTCAAAAGAAAAGTTAGCAGAATTGCTAGCAATTACACTGTATACAGTATATTTACAAGGTTATTTTTATATATGGTTCAGGAGTGGATTAACTTCGTTACAGGATTAACATATCTATGTAGAAATGAAGAGATATTTACATAAAATTAACATAGAACACCCAATGAATAAATGATCTAATTGGCACAATAGCTCATGAGTGGGTGCTTAAGACTCTTTTAGTGTAATTGAACTGGGGATCAAATCTCACTGTTAAAATGTATTTTTTATTTCGACCTCTTTAGAAAGATTCTACACCACATGAGCTTTTTCAGTTAAACATACGAATATATTAAAAAATAGATTCAATCCAAAATATGCTAAAATGTCTATTGAATCTATCAAAAACTAAATATAACAATCAATTAAAAAAAAAGAGTAAAATATGCTAAAATGTCTTATTGAATCTATCAAAAACTAAACATAATAATCAATTCAAGAAAAAAAGTAAACAACTTCAATAGGCATGATGCCTAGCACAATCCTGATAAAAAAGCATCTAAAGTCCTTGATATATCTTCGATTTTGTCAACAGGTTCATAAATGATATATCGTCTCTTGTCATCAAATACATATTTAATATTTTTTCTTTCGTCAACAGATTTATAAAAAATGATATATCCTCTCTTGTCATTAAATCCATATCAAATATTGATCGCATAAAGTTATCATCGGACTCTTCGAAAAAATTGTCAGTAGATCCTTCAAGAAAGTTGTCAGCAGATCATTCGAGCAATTGTTGCATCGTCTGTCCTTGTGATGCTAAATTGTACTCATGAAAAAAATCTCCATTCTTAACTAGAAATCTCATTGATGTCCCGGACCCTGATATTCTCTGCTTGTTCCGTCTCTCTTCATGAACCTCTTTTCCTTTTCTTTTAGCATTATTGGTGCTCCAAGAAGGCAACTCCAAAGATTTGTTCAAGATGTTTTCTTCATCAATTTCTTGTTCATGTCAATATTATTATACGGAGAAGGGCCTAAAATACCCTCAAAGTATTGGAAATGGTATAAAATTACCCTCCATCCACCTATTGGCTCCAAAATACCCTTCCCACCCACCTATTGGGTCCAAAATACCCTTGTCATCCACCTTTTGGTTCAAAATTGACCACTTATTTAACGGTTTTATATTTAAACTATTTAAATATTTTTTTAAATACGTGGCACGCAACTATATGTTATAATTTAACTTATTAGTATAATTTATAAATCAATCCACTACCCACCCATTACTAATTAACCCCTCCAAATTAATACATCCGTCACATTATTAATGCAACAACAAAAAAGCTACTGCCAATTGAGTGTTTTTAAAAATTTGAGGCAAAAATATCTATAGAAGTAAATTAACATACGTTAAGTGTCTAAATAAAAATTACGATAAACTTAAAAGTCTGACTATGTTCATCTTAATTATTCTTACGTCTCAATTATGTGATGTTACTTCATAGTTAACTTTTTTTTAAAAATAATATATTAAAGGTTTTAAAACAAATCATAAATATTTATAAAATTATATTTTAAAAAAGTGCATGAATTAATTCGGGATGTATTACTTCTTTACCTTTAATCATAAATTTTTAATTCAATCTTGAAAGAGAATCCTATTGAAGGTGTCCTCCTAAATAAGCGGCTCAACCTATATTTAATTGGGGCTTCGATTCGGACTCAAATAATTTTGAATGTCATTTTCAGGAATCTATAATTTCATCGTGTTTTAGTAGTGTTTATGACAATTTTGATATTATAATTGAATTATTAATTGGGTGGGGTTTAGTTAGTAATGAGTGGGTAGTGGGTTGATTTATAAATTATATTAATAAATTAAATTATAACCAATAGTTGAACGCCAAGTATTTTAAAAAATATTTAAAGAGTTTAAATTTAAAACAATTAAAGAAGTGGTCAATTTTGAACTCAAAGGTGGATGACAAGGGTATTTTGGAGCCAATAGGTGGATGAAAAGGGCATTTTGGAGCCAATAGGTGGATGGAGGGTAATTTTGTACCATTTTCAATACTTTAAGGGTATTTTAGGCCCTTTTCCGATTATTATATTATAAGGTATTAAGGGGGTGTTCGGTATAAAAATAATTTTATTTTTCATGTTCAACTTATCAAAAAAAATAGAAAATATTTTGTTTACGAAATTATTGTCATTGATATATGAAATAAGAAAAATGACTTTCATAATAAAAATAAAAAAAACAAGTCACATTGTCTCCTACATATCCTCACAATCACTCACCCCTACTCATAAGTTTATCTTAAATATATAAAAATACTTTTATGATAATCTTTTTTTATACTTACATACTGAATACAAGAAAATAAAAAACAACTTATTTTCTAGATAAAGTTTTCTGAAAAAGTATTTTTCAAAGGGGGTGAAATAAATAAAATTATCTCTTGAGATTATTTATTCTATAATTATACTACAAATAATTAGATAAGTAATCTCAGAGTTAATAAATACTTTTAACTAAACTCATAATAGAATAATATAATATTTTATTCTAAAATTATTTTTTTTTTGTCTCTCACACCAAATAACTTAAGTGTATTTTAGTCAAACATATGTATAAGCTTTAGCTCTAACCGATAATTCATCATGAATTCTTTTATATATGTAATTAGTTAAAGCATATGTGATAAGCCGCATTATTTTTATTTTTAAATATATAAAATAAATATAAATTGCATAAGAATAAAAAAAAGATGATTATAAAAGAATTTACTAACCAATAATATATTTAATACAATCCCACTAAAACTAACTCTATACACATATATAACCAAATTCTTAATTAAAATTAATTTTTAAATCAGGTAAAGTTTCAACATGAGCATGAATCAACTTGGCGGAGTAAAAATATAGAATGTAGATGCACGTTTTCTGAAATAGAACTGCAAATTCCTATGACATTTTAAAGACTCAATAGTCTACGACCTAATTTAGGAAAAATAAATAAATTTCTTGATCCCTTTCAAGGAAAACCCTTTTCATCAGACTTAGTCGACTTTTATTAAAGATTCATTTTTTCGATTATGAGTTGTGAGATATCTGAAATGTAAATCATATACAACATTAAATTAACTAGGAATTCAAAGAAAAAATACCGGTTGAGCGAGGGAAGCAACTACATTTGGCCCTTCTACTTGATTGTTTGACATAGACATTAGAATTGTTAAAACATGATGTTTCTATTGTTAGATTTGCCTAATTCCTTTTTAACATTAAAACTTGATGGTCCTTTATATAGAAGATAAGTGTTAAAACTCATTAATAGAAATTTGACTAATTAAAATGTGTTTTAATTAAATCGAAAACGACAAGAATAAATGGGTTACAATTAAATAGCAAGCGACAAGAAATCATAATTACGTAATTGACCAATACACGTTTAATTTATTTGTTATAAATATGCATTATCTTATACAAAATTAAGTAAACGAAGGTGAATTTAGTCAAAATAAAAAAATAAAAAAATCATATTATACATTTGTCATTTCTCCAAAAATAATATGTATTTTTGATTTTATGTTAGTGAATTTTTTTTCCCCACAACATCTATTCATAGGTATTAAACTCTAACTTAAGTATTAAATCTAAGTGAGAAAGCGCTACACACTAGTTACACCAAATCACATTAGTTTTATCATGCTTAAGTGATATAATATTTTGATATTACATATTTATTAATTATTTTTAAGCACCAAAATAATATTTTTAAAGTCTTAACAAGTGAAAGATAGTTAGATTTTAGACTAATTTTAGCATGTGTGGTAAGTCGCATGCTTTTATTTTTTTTTAACATATAAAATATACAAATAGATATAAATTGTATAAGATTATTAAAATATGATTGTAAAAGAATTTATTGTCTATACATGATCAACAACTTACCCAATATAATCACACACATAAAGTTTGAAATTATCGCTACACACGCACGCATGCGCACACACAA
Source organism: Solanum lycopersicoides (assembly GCA_022817965.1). Lineage (NCBI taxonomy): Eukaryota > Viridiplantae > Streptophyta > Magnoliopsida > Solanales > Solanaceae > Solanum > Solanum lycopersicoides. The sequence goes on from CM040629.1 coordinate 556,024, forward strand.
CCACAAACACCCACGCATGCACACTTGTATTAATTCAAAGAAAAGATACACGTTGAGCAGAGAAAACAACTACATTTAGCTCCTCTACTTGATTGTTTGACATAGACATTAAAATTGCTAAGAACTTGATGTTTCTATTGCTAGTTTTGACTAATGCCTTTTCAATTAACCAAACTATGCAGGTCCTTTATATAGATAGATACATGTTAAAACTCATTTATTGAAATTTGAATAATTAAAATGGATTACAATTAAATCGTAAATGATAAGAATTAAAATTATACATACTTTAATATATACGGTGTATGGTATAGTAGCTCTCATACACACATATATACACATTATATTCTTTATTCACCTTACATACTTGAACAAAATAATACAACAATAAGTATAACTTACTAAAGCTATATTGCATTATATTATTATAGGGATTTTATTTCAAGCTCTTCATATTATAATTTGTAAGATCTAAGGATTATTAATAAAAGGGTAAATTTCATATATAAAGTTACAACTTCCACTAATAACTCTTCCACCTTCTTTCCCATCACAACAACTTGGAAGTTCATTAATAATACCATCAAGACACTTCTTACAATCCTCATTTGAAAGATCTCTTGTACATTGAACCAATCCATACAATTTCTTATTTTCTTCAATCTCCATTTCTCCATTTGCATATAAATTCGACGTTTTATAAGCGTTTTCAGCCAAGTTTCCCAACAATTCCTTAGTCTTTGCATTGAAATATTCAGGATTACTCACAACGCGAACATTCCACATGTAAAACTTGTTCATATTATCGATTTTTCCTAAGAAATCTTTGTTGGAATATTTCAAGAGACAATTATCATACCATATGATGGCTTCTTTATCGTAAGGACAACGTTTACCAAGTTCTTCACTAGCATCTTTTACACAAGATTTGCAATTTTTGCTTGAAATATCGCCGCGACATAAAGAAAGTCCATTTGTTTGATCATGATTTTCCCCTACTGAGCAAGTTGAGAAACCTGTTAGGGGTGTTTTTAGGTAAAGATTACCTAAAAGATTTTTCAAATTTTGTGCATAGTAACTATTGGATGTGAAATTTTCAGATTTAGAGCAAATATGGGAAAGTGGATTTGTGGAAATTACTGTTTGTGCAAGAATTGCAATGGATGAAAGAATAAATAGGCAAGAGATTAATTTTGAGGAAGACATATTTTGAAGGGAAAAAAAATGAGATGGTATAAAATTTATTTGGTGCAACACTTTATATAGTACAAAAAGAATGTACAATAGTCCATAGTCATATAATTGCTGACTTTTTCTTGTATTTGTTTTGGGTGGGAAAATGACTATTTCTTCTTTGATTCACTCTTCTTCTCTTATTAAATACAAAAGTATTATCACAAGATTATTTTTTGGACTTTTTCAATAGGTTCTTAGTTCCAGTCAAATCGCGATCAAAGCCTAATATGTGACGCTCTACAACAATGCATATACATTATTTTCAGTATATATAGAGTTAATCATATTGCGTTCTCTCTTTATGATCGGTATATAGAATCGCGGGAGTGAGCCAGGATTAAAGTGGTTTTATTCATTTGCTAGAAATTAGCTAGGAAATTTATCATTTATTTGATTTTTATGTTTAGCTAAAAAATATTGTTTGTCGTTAATTCTTCTTCCTTTTTAATAGTACTATGCACCATTGGGTAAGAAAAATTGTTTTACCATTTGAATTTGTCAATTACTAGCAATCTAGAATATGACTAAGTTAAACAAAAAAGATTTGTGCATACTTTAATATATATATTTTTTAGATTTTGTCCTTCACAATTGTGTAAACAATTTGTATATGTTATGTTACTAATTTCCCTTAGGTATCTTGCCTTGATCAAATCAATCTTATATTTAGTCGTTCAACTATTTTTGAACTTAATAATTAGTGTCAAGCGTTCCACATAAATAATATTAATCAAATAATTAAGAGTAGTTCTTCAAGAAAGTAATTTTTATAATAATTTCTCGTCAGATCCATTTTATATGAATTAGTTTGACTTAACATAGAGTTAAAGAAAGAAAAAAAGGAACTTTTAAAATTTATGATCTAAAATAAGTATTAGATATTTGTATGACTATAAAATATTTCAGGATAAAATATGCATCTTAAAGGTGAATTGTTAATAATATAGAAAAGAGAAATTATCCTGATAAACAAATATATAGTAGTTAATTATCTAACATAGCTATAGTTTGAATTAACTAGCACTCGCCTATTTTCAGCTATAATTATGTGCGTCACTCTCCTCTCTTCCTCTCTCGCCTCTCTCATCTCTGTTACATATACAAATACAAATTATACATATACATATACATACATACATACATACATATATATATATATATATATATATATATATATATATATATATATATATATATAATTCGGCTCTTTCCATTCTCTGCCCTCTTTCGGTCGCTCTCTCCTCTCTCTCTTAATCTTGCTCGTCACATATACAAATACATATGTATATCAGTTACATATAAACAATTCGACAAAGATACAAATACAGTTCACATCTTTCCACTCTCTACTTTCTTTCGCTCGTCTCTCTCGTCCCTTTAATTACATGGAACTAAAAATCGTACGTAATTTAATAAACTATAACTACGAATCTGTATTTTTCTTAATTTTACGACATGTCTAATCTACTAAAAAGAATTTTTCTTCTTTACTTTGGTACTAGCATCAAAATAGAGTTTTAGAGACAATTAGTAAGCAACAACTTATTAATTGCCGCTAATTTATATTGTAAAGTCAAATATTAGTCAATTATTATTACCGGCAATTAGTGTAACTTTTTTCAAACATCACCTCTAATCCTCTTAAACTTCCCTCCAATTTTATGTTTTTCTTCTAATTTTGAAGCCTACATACAAGGGAACGTTCACTCTCAAATAGTCAATCGTACTCATTCTGTCACTTACAATATCTCATCATGTATTAAAATTCTCCGCAAGGAATTATATTATTGTAATTATTTGATTTCACTACTATATATATCAAAGTACAAAAACATATTTGTCCATTCTTTATTCACCAAACATAGTACTTAAACCAAATTACATCAATATAGGAATTGTAGTTCAAACCCTACATATTATATCATCTTTTGAGCATTATGAATATACTATATATCATATAGTTTTTAAGTTCTAAGGAATATTAACAAAAGGGTATATTTCATATCTAAAGTTACAACTTCCACCAACAACTCTTCCACCTTCTTTTCCATCACAACAACTTGGAATTTCAGTAATAATACCATCAACACACTTCTTACATTCCTCATTTGAAAGATCTCTTGTACATTGAACCAATCCATACAATTTCTTATTTTCTTCAATCTCCATTTCTCCAATTGCATACAAATTCGTCGTTTTATAAGCATTTTCACTCAAGTTTCCCAACAATTCCTTAGTTTTTGCATTGAAATATTCAGGATTACTCACAGCGCGAACATTCCACATGTAAAACTTGTACGTGTTATCGATATTTCCTAAGAAATCTTTATCAGAATATTTCAAGAGACAATTATCATACCATATTATAGCTTCTTTATCGTAAGGACAACGTTTTCCAAGTTCTTCACTAGCATCTAATACACAAGATTTGCAATTATTGCTTGAAACATCGCCGCGACATAGAGAAAGTCCATTTGCTTGATCATGATTTTGCCCAATTGAGCTTGTTGAGAATCCTGTTGGAGGAGTTTTCAAGTAGAGATCACCTAAGAGATTTTTTAAATTTTGTGCATAGTAACTATTGGCTGTGAAATTTTCATGGTTTGAACAAAAATGGAATAATGGATCTGTGGATATCACTATTGCAATGGATGAAAGGAAAAATAGACAAGAGATTGATTTTGAGGAAGACATATTTTGATGAAAAAAAATATGAGATGGTATGTACAACTTCACATGGTGCACCATTTAATAAACTTATAACTTCAAGTAGAGGGTAGCAAAGTCATATACACAGCCATAATTGTTGACTTTTTATTTTTATTATTTTGCATTTTTAATGGTTTTGGGTGGGAAGTTGACTAATTCCATTTTGTTCCAATGGAAGGTTTGAATAGTAGTATGTAGTTGGAAGATTCAAAAATACACAAGTGTTGATCACAAAATTTCTGAATTATTCCAATTGTTCACTTTATTCACTAATATATGTATTTTCTACATTTGATCTTTCACTTTTAACTTGTGTAAATGGTTTGTATATATTACTCTAATCACTTTAATTTATGTGGCGATATTTCATTAAATTGGATATGAAGTTTGAGGATGAAAATATTGGAACTACTTGTTCAAATTAGTCATATATGTTTGTATGACTACAATATTTGGAACTTACGTAAATCCTACTAGTTTAATACCTAACTACTTAGATGCACTCTAGTTTGCAATATTATGTATCTTATCAAATTTTGATACTGCTAGTTACATCCAGATACATGTATCTCGGATATATGGATTTAAATTTATGTGTAATTTATTCTACGTACATTGTATCAAAGGAGATTCACATGTATATCTGTGATACATAGAAAATCTCGCTCGCCTCCCTCACCTCTCTCCCTTCTCACTCGTCACCCTCTCATGTATCTAGTTACTAGTATCCCAGATACATTTGAATCACTCCAGATATATACAAATACGTGTATCTAGTGAGATTCATAATATTTAAACGTATAGATAATAATAATATGTATGGTGGTGAAATATGTTCAATTAGGTAGATTTTCTTATAATATTACATTTTATTATAATCTATACATTGAAATTTATATACTTGATTTAAGGATATATGGATTGTGATGTAACCAAATTATTAGATTATGATAAACCAATTGTTGCTTAGGATAATTAAAATGATTTGAACTTAGTGTCAAGTTCCACAATTATATTAATTAGTCAAACAAATAAAAGTAGATTTAATGGATTAGATCATTAGATGACCACTAAATATACACTAAGTGTGATGGAGGCAGATTTATATGGGGCGTGAGTGTAAAAGTTTGAATGTTATGACCAAGAAAAAAAAGGCAAAAGTTTGAATATGATCTTTCGATCCATTTTATTTTAACTTATAATAGATGGTTCGAAATAATTGAGATTTTAGAAAATTAAAATATAATTGATTATTCATAGTTTTCATCTTTATGTGGAGAGAGATTAATATAATAATAATAAAAAAAAATTATATAAATATTATATAATCAAATTAAATTATCTTTTTATTTTTTTTAAAAAATGTGTAAAAAATATATATATAACAAGTATAATAAATCGCAGAGTAACAAGGTATGTATTATGTATCTCACGTTGACAAACTCCTCTTGCATTTATGGCTTCTAGAACTATAGTAATATTTTTGGTGCTTAGTCTAATACTCTCTCCGTTCGGAATTATTTGTCATGGTTTTTATTTTTAGAGTCAAACTATAAAAACTTTGACTAATATTTTAAGATGTATTTTTTTATCATATTAATATGCAAAAAATTGTAATTTATAGTACTTTTCATGTAATTTTAGAATATCTAATTTTTTTGTTTAAAATATCAAATTAATGTGATCTAATTTCCCTTTAAAAATTAGTTAAATTGACTTTCGATAAGCGTAACATGACAAATAATGCGGACGGAGAGAGTACTATTCTCTTGTCCAAATGAGAAGTCTCATCCACCAATGTTTTTGATAAAATAAAAGGAAACAATAATAAATTTGTCAATTTAATTGGTTTTCAAAGATACATCAATTCGAGTCAATTTTGATTTTTTTTGTTTTTTTCGATTAACTTATAGTGAGTGCAAGTGTACCCTCTCACTCACTAACTTAAATATCTCTATATGAATATTATTGTTTTACGAAGTGCTCTTTCCATTTATATCATGAATTATTATTAAAGTAACTATCATTTTGACTATAACATAAGCTACCCTCCCTCTGTTCCGAGTTATTCATTTTTATACGAATTACCTTAAGTTATTATTAATCAAAAGAATAATTTCATTAATTTACTCCTTAAGATCTTTTTTTTAAAAAAAAAAATTGCTTTACAATATACGCAAAAATATGGAGACAGATGAGCAAGATTGGAGAGGGAGGTGTAGAAGATTCGTATGTATCTCAAATACATGGGACGGAGAGTGGCGATCAAGATGGAGAGCAGCGAACAAAATGGGAGAGAGGCGAACAAGATTTTGTTATGTATCTCAAATACATGCGAATCCACTTGGATACAATGTATCTAAAATAAATTACACCTAATTTGACCTCTTGTATATGGGATACATGTACTAGAGCATATCTGCAGACACCAAAATTTGATAAAATATGTAATATCGCAAACTAGAATATATCTAAGTAATAATTAACTCCAATCTTAATGGGATTTTATATAAGTCTCCAAAATGTTTATATGTATAAATATCTTAATTTAATATTGAGCGGCTAGTTCGATCAGTTTGTTTCCTCGGCCCAATTGGCCCAAATTGACGTATCTAGTCTAGTGTAAATTTAGAACAGCAAATACAAAATTGAACGAGTTAATGATCCGTTTAAAAGTTATTTGGATTAACACAAGTTATAATTGGACTCGTCCAGTTCTTATTATGTTTTAATTTGTATTTTTTTTATTTTATTATTAATTTAAATGCATAGTAAAATAAAATAAAAATTTGTTATAATTACATTTAACATATCAAACAAAATATGCGATTTTTAAAAATATTTTGACAAGGTTTTCATGCATCAATTTGAACTGCATATCAACACATGAGTTATGATGAATAGACTTTACGTTGAATTAATAAATGAGTGAATCAATGGATGAATTATATAGTTTGCCCTTTAAATATGTTGATCTTTAATTCTTACTCCTAACATTGAATTTATGTCTAATAAGATTTAAGTTCTTTAAGAGCGTGAGACATAACTTATATGAAATTACAATGTCTAATTATAAATTTATGCATTATAAAAAAAGAGATAATTATCTCAATCGCTCGATATGTATTTTAATAAAACTAGCATAAATAAGAATAAAAGTATAAATGGACAATCATTAATCCATCTTAATATTACAAATTATATTTAATTATTTTCGTAAACTAATTTTATCTAGAAAAAAATAAGTTCATGAGTACATAATACCTTTTACTTTTTAAGCTTTTTAGACCCGCAATTTTCGCCTAATACAAATTAACATGGGGCATACAAACTCTGTTAGGTGTTCACATAATGATGACTTGCTTAATACTAGGAACTAGCTTTTAGATTTTTATTTTTTATTTGGTGCTCGATATTTATATTAGAATTTGATTAAATTCGAAAGTTTAATATGACAGATAAAATATTTTCTAATAAAGATGATTTTATACTTAGATATATTTAAATACGAAAATTCTAATTAAAAATGAAACAATACTCACGACTCGTTGTGTTTCATTATTCTAGTTTCAAACATTTTTTAATGGAGGACTGAATAATATGAAGACAAGTGGATATATTTGAGTCAATGACTATCATAATTTGAAAGTTGACTACAATTTTCAAGAAAATTTTGGCACTTAATTAATTAGTGCTAATAGATTATGGACACATTAGCAATGTTAGGTGGGACTACTAGAAATATATTCCCACTTCCTATCAACACATAACGTGACGCTCATCACGGAGGGCGGATCGATAACGACATGATAAGAAATATTAATAACGTTCAAATAAGTTTTTTTTTAAAATAAAGTACATATGTCATTTTGATGAGATGAATTTCACATCAATATGAAAGAAGAAAATATTATTTAAAAAAAAAAATAGAATATGACATAACTTTATATAGAACATACGTTTTTTGGGATTCAGAGCTCTTGAATCGAAATAACTATTTTTTAAAGGAAAAATGGCGAAAGGTACACTCAAAATTGGAAGAAATCAAATGGATCAAATTCGAACTTAAAAGATAATTATAAGTGATTATTCATAATAAGTAGAATTAACTATAGTAATATGATATAATAAAGCAAATAACGTGCTACAACATATTAAACTATATACATTGTATAAAATTATGTACGAAGATTTAACAAAATCTTTAACCACCCTTCGAATTTGAGATTTTTCTTGATAAAAAAGTCCTAATAGCTCTCTAAATTGCTTTAGTAAAGTATATATCTAAACTAAGTAATATTAATACATATACAATAATAATTCTAAAAATTATGACACCCCTGTTTATTATCTTACTCTGGATCTTCTTTATCTAAATTATGTCACAAAGAAAGAAAAATAATAATTTCATCTCTAATTATGCATGTAAATAACTTCATCTTCTTTGCATTCTCTAATCCCTATTTCCATCACTTTATCAGATGTAGAAGTTAATATATCACAGCAATGCCTTCTTGGTGCTACCAACTGCATATCACATTAAACAAAATGTTAAAAATAATTTTTTAAAATATAAGTGTCATGATAATAGGCACGAAAAGTTATCTTATTTTGACTGAACACAAAGTTAAAAATATGTATAAGTGATAAGACTTTCAAATCTCATAGTTTTAAATTAAAAGTGTATCTGACACATCAAAATGTCAATGTGACATCTTATGGTCTTGAACTTGTCGTGTTATTGTTATAAGAGAATGTCATTACTTTGACTTTTCAGTGAAAGAGATTTGGATGACCCTCTTCCGCCTCTCTAGCTCTACCCCTTAATGGGGTAAAATTTGAATAATGGGAGTTAAAAATTTACCAAGACTAAAGATGCGTTCTTTTTTTAAACGGACTAAAAAGGAAAATACGATAGAATACCTGATTTTTGTCAAGCTCTAACTTGTGAGAGAACACTCTAATTTCATCCAATTTCCTTGGTGAATTCTTGGTAAATGTGCAATTATCATATGCTTTCTTCTTGTAAATAGTTTTGATTCCATCAACTCCCAAAGATACTTCATCCAAGAAATAAACAAGTTGTCTTTTACATATATCAACCTCAAATTTCCTTGTATTAAAATCATAGAGTGTACCATAAGCATTCTTTTTCCAGGGCAAGTAGCTCTCCTGAACGCGTAGCGCATCAGGCAATTGTACATTGTGCTCGAAAACTTGTACAACATAGCCCCATGACACTGACACTGTCCACGAAAATCGTCGATCATAACATACTGTTTGCTGCAAAATCCTTTGTGGATCAAAATTTGCAGCATGGTACAAATGCTCAAGGGACTTCATTCTTGTCATGTTAGGGAAAATTGGATCAATTTTTTCCATATGATGTAGTGATACCAAAGGTCTAATTGGATGTGCAGCCAATAATCCAAATGCATTTCCAAGAAAATCCATCTAGAAATACAAGAAAATTGGTGTCAATATGCTTTGCCACAAAAAATCAAAAAAGTTAATTTCACGTATAATCACTGACATTTATATAATTTCTAGCCGCACTAGATTGATTGAGTTCTAGCCATAGAACTAATTTTGTTACATTAAAGTAACTGAACTTGACTAGTCATTCATATTTTATCCTATTCTTTTGATGTATCACAAAATGATGTTATAATCATATTAGGAAAAGTTCAGTTACTTTAATTTGATAAAAAAAACTTATGATTTTACTATTACATTCGATAAATGAGTAATTGACTATGCTATTAAATTAAATATGAGAATCAAAATAAAGCCACAAGATAAACGAAGCATCTCAGATTCACACAGGATTCCAGAAAGAGTAGTCACACATCAAGAAGGTGTTATATCTCAAAATTGTAACCAATAAGACTACACGAAAACAACTTTACGATTGCTCGAGCAAAACCCAAAAAAAAAAAGGAAAAAAGGAATGGAACCTGATGAAAGCCTGGCTCATGTGTTAATGTAACACCAAGTTCAGTCAAACAAGCATGAATTCTACCATCACTTCCATAAAGATGTGGATATCTCTCTATACATGAATCAAAAACTCTAGCCAAAATCTTAGCTAATGGATAACTTATAGCAAAACCAGCACCACCAAAAGCCATATCAAATGAGAAAAACTTGTTTTGTATAAAACTTTCTGAATTTGACCCAATGTAATACCAAAGCCCATTGTCATATTTAGACAATGTCTTGACCAAATTTTCTTGGAAAAAAATAGTGTCATCATCTCCAAAAACAAACCACTTCACATCTGAATGATTAAGATTAAGCGCGACTGTCTCTGACACGACACGTGCCACTCTAATTGCTGATGGACTCCCACCTTTATTTGTATATGGGAATCTTGAAATATCATTTGAAATACAAATTGGAGGAAGAGAAATTGAATCATTAGTAGTAGTTATACTATTAGGCAAATTTTTTTCAAGAAACACACAACCCCTCATTTCATTTGGCTTCCACCAAAGTTTAACATATTCTTTTCTCTTTGACCATGATTTTGAACTAGATGCAATTCCAAAAACAACATTTTGAAGAGTAATTGGTGATGATAAAAAAATTGTTGATCATGTGATGATATAAAGGAATAATCAAGAAAATTGGAATTTGGAACAAGAATGAATGGATATATAAAATAAATTGTGCAAGCAAAACAAGATATTAAAATAAGATTTTTGATGCCATGGCATGATGGGGTTTTGCTATTTACTTGAAAAAATTGCATTTTTTTGTTTGTGGGTGGGGTTTATTGCTATTTGGTTATATTATATGGTATGTGAATAAAAAGTAGGATATTTTGAAGATTTAGACCTTTTAAACCCCGCAATCTACGCCCAAACCAAAGTTAGGAAATAGAAGAAACTTTTTTTATGACATATATATAGAGTATTATTCTCTATATGCACATTATAAGGGTGTTCGAGTGACCACTCTGGAGCCAATGTAGCCAGTGGCGGAGCCACCATATATTTAGGGTTCATTCGAATTCTATTCGGCGAAAATTTATATTATTTTTATATGGTTAAAATAATTTTTTAAGTATATATAGTAGATGTTAAACCTTCTTCGGCTACTTCGTGTGTTTATTCCTTCCAATTTTGAACCTCCTTATCAAAAATTCTGACTCTGCTTCTATGTAGCTACGCCCTTGAGGCCAAATCCGTAATGTACACACACTAGCTCTGTTAGAATACATGTAACATCACCGGCCTTACCTAATAATTTTAGTTCAAATCCTATATATAAAACTCAGTAACATAAATGGACTAGTAGTCCGATCTAAAAAAAAATTAAATTCTGACACCGCCTCTCGTAACGAATTCCTTTTCATCTAACTTTAGATATTTGTTTTTGCCGGAATGAATACGAAGTGTGCATTTGGTGATGTTAATCTATTAATCTAATATTGAAAATTGAGTTCAATTCCAAAAGAATTTTAACTTATTCGATTATTGTGACATAATGTAAACAATACGTGTAAGAGGGTTCGAGTTTTGTCCAAAAGTTGGGTTGATAGATGGTAAGTATTGAAAACATACTAAAATATTTTATTAGTAGTATAAAATAATAATCGATATTTATTTAACGATATTAAATAATATTCGTATTTAATTATATACTAGAATATACTTTGGCTCGATATAATAAGGAATAATATCAATATATGTATTAGCAAATATTGGTGGCGATATTATTTATATTTTATTTCCTTCTAATTCTATATTTTTATTTTTTGTGTTTTAATGTGATTTTTTCATATTTTTTTATTAGCATAACTTTGTTGGTATTTTAATTTTAAAGTTTTAGTAAAATTCAGTGTTGAATAAGGTTATAGATTTATACTTTTGTTTTTTGTTAAATCATATATATACACGTTATGTTAAAATTTGATATAACAATATTATGTTAATTTTTTACTTTGATTTTAAAACTTTTGTTATTCTTTTAATTTCATTTATTTAATAATATTGACTTGATATATTTACAGAACTAGACACCACCGTTGTAAAGAAAAAAAAAGACAATTTCATTAATAAAATGCTGATGTACAAGATATAACTTGTCAAATCTGGTTGTTAGTTGCTAGTTTTACAGATGTGAGATTAGCAAATATTTAATTTCCCCTAATAACTCCTCTGTTAATTAACATTTAACTCAAAAAAAAACAAATTAGAGCACTTAGCAGGTGGGGTGATGAAGACAAAATACAATTCATGATGATGAAAAGATAATAAGTACTTAAGCTTCTAAGAAGAAAGAATGTGTTTGGTACCGAAAAAAAATATATTTTGAAAATTATATTTTTCAGTAATTTTTTGTTTAATTGATTTAAAGGTTTTTCTTACAAAAATAATTTTTCTACTAAAAATAAGAAAATAATTTCCAAAATTCTTCTTTTTTAACACTTGCCCCTCAACTATACAACCCGTGACCTCTACCTTTGCCCACCCCTACCCTTCATTCAGGCCCACCTATTTTCTACCCTCCATCAAGCTAGAGCCTATAGCCTCGACCTGACCATGAATCAAAACTCGATCCTAGGGCTGTTCAAAATCGAACTGAAATCGATAAGTTGAATCGATAAAAAAATTATTAGTTTATAGTATTGGGTTATTGGTTTAGTGGTTTTGATAACGCTTTTTTTTTATTTTTTTATTATCGGGTTATTGGTTCTTAACTGTTTGAAGTTTTTTCTTAACGGGTTAACCGATAACCCGATAGTAAATTAAATAATTATATTCATTTTGTATATAAAGTCCTCGACTTAGAGTTTAATTTCCTACTTTTATTTTTTGTTGTCTCAAACACTTATTCTACAATGTAAAAGTGTTTGTTTTTTTAGCAAGATGTAACTTGTGAACTCAAGTGCATGGTTTATTTGGTTTATCACCTTGTTTCTAAGTGACTTTCAATATTTTTTCTTTTGTGTCAAATCTTAACGGTTAAACCGATAACGATAAAAAAAACGACAAACCAATAACCGATAAGCCAATACCTTAACGGTTCTATAACGGTTTAGCATCTCTACAAACCGACAACCAATAAGCCAACCCGATAAACTTCAAAATCGAACCAAACCGGCTGATACACAACCCTACTCGACCCAGTGGGATCCCAACTGAAAATGTGACCCCAACTCAAAATTCAACCCTCGATTCGAGACCTAATTCTTTCCTTGACTAAGGACTTAACCTCAATCTCAAATTAAGATCCGACTTTCAGCCCCAATCCATATAGGAACCCTAGGCTTGACTTTAGTCAATCACTTCGGAGTTGGGACACGGGTTGGAGTCAGGTTCAAAATTTAAAGTCGGATCTCAAATTAAAGTAGATGTCAGATATTGAATATTGAGTATCGATTCAGGATCGAAAATTAAATCGGGATAGTTGTTCGGTATTGAGTCAGGGTCAGGGGAATATCATATAATAGATTCTAGCTTGCTAGATATATAAGAACTACTTATAGTAATATGGTCACTTATAATAAAAAAATAAATACAAACATTTCCTCACCTGTTGGTGCAAATATTTCTAAGAGATCGCATCAAAATTGTAATGTTTGTAGGGCCTGTGGCTTAGAAACCGAAGCAGTTGACCATATGTTTTTCAGTAACTCAAAAGTTCAACTAGTATGGAAGTTGGCTCCCGTTAACTAGCCTAATTTAGAAAATGTTATGAATCTTACAATATGGTGGAGTGACTTAATTTTGTATTATAGCTCAATATCAGAATCTATTGAGCTACTAAGATTGAGTATCTCTCTTTTATGGAAAATGTGGAAAGCTAGAAATTTATTATGCTTTTGTTAAAGAATGACAAAAATTTCACATCGGTGGATAATGAGATGGGTGAACTCCTTATAAGGCTTGGGCAATCCTCCTCCCTTTGAGCTAGCTTTTTGGGTGTAAGTTAGACCTAAGACCTAATTTCACATGGTATCAGAGCAGGTCCCGTCTCACCCAATGTTGGGGTCCCCAAAATCAAAATTGTCTACGCACCAGATGCTAAGCACTGGGCGTGAGGTGGGGTGTTAAAGAATGACAAAAATTTCATATCGGTGGATAATGAGATGAGTGAACTCCTTATAAGGCTTGGGCAATCCTCTTCCCTTTGAGCTAGCTTTTAGGGTGTGAGTTAGGCCTAAGACCTAATTTCACAGCTTTGATAGTGGTACATATGAACCTAATGACATAGTATGACTTTATTTGATTTACATGAATATGACGATGTTTGCAAAATTCGAGAATGATCCTATACCTAACAAGATTTATGATGTAACTATTACTTTTACCTGAGATGGGGTTGTTGTTTTCACAGATGCAGGTCTACAAAGGAAGAAGGAAAAAAGCAAGCATTGGAATGACAATTATAGAAAGTTGTGGTCATTTGTTTCATGCATTTGGTCCCCCTATTCAATTTGCAGGGAAGGCCATAACGGTTGAAGCGCTAGCAATTCAAGAAGTTGTGGAAAGAGTACTACAAAAGGGTTTAGTCAAAGGTTCACATACTGTCAAATGCAAAGAATGTCAAACAAATGTTGCAAAAGAATTTGATGACATCTTGGGAAATAGAGACCATTTGTGAGGACATCTGGCGATTGATGATGTCTTCTGAAGAAATCAAGATTATATATATTCCCTGAACATGGAATGTGTTAGCTCATAATTTAGCTAGAAATTCTGTTTCTTGTATAAATAAGAATTCTTGAGATTCTGGCTTCTCAAGTTGTGATGTAATTGATGCAATGATATCTTATGAACATCTGAAACATATTTTAAAGTAATGCGACAAGTGTCTTCCTAATATATATATATATAGAGAGAGAGAGAGGATATGTCTAAAACTTATGATAGAGTTTCTTGTTTTTTCTTGATGAAGATGTTAAGGAATATTGGATTTTCAAATACTCGAGTTGATATCATTTGGAGGCTGGTTTCTAACAACTGTTACTCAGTTTTACTCGATGGACAATCTCATCATGATTTTTTTCATCATTACAAAGAGAGTGAAGAAGGGGGGGCCTCTCTTTCCTACTCTTTTTATTATATCGCCAGAGGTTCTTACTAGGTTGTCAACTCTCTATTTGATGACCCCCAATATATTGGATATGGAATGTCAAAGTGGAGTGTTAATATTAAAGGGGATACTTCTACTATATGGTATGACAATTGGTCTACTTTGGGACCTCGTAGGTATGCCATATGATCTAGTCGATATAAATTTATTGAAACTTTGTATAATTGAGGCGATCAATAAAGTTTTTTCATTCACACAAAAAAAAGACAAATTGTTTGTAATGGATCATTTCTTGAACAAATTGGGTAAAAGAACTTACTTCATATAGCACGTTTGTTTCAAAAGTATTTTGAACAAATATGATTTGGACAATGTAAACGGAAAATAATAAAACAACATAAAGATGAATACATTTGATTTCATAGCTTTAAGTCTAGATCTAACTCATCATTTGTATCATCATCGATGTCATTCAAGCGAGGTTCACCAAATGGAATTTGAATAGGAACATCTTGAGATCTTGTGGACTCAGAAGGAATTTCATTTAGGTCGATACCTGTTGAACCTGCATTTGCGCTTTCACCATCATTGTTACCTGGATATGACCGTTGTTGTGGTGGTGATGAAGGCAGAGGTGGAGTCGGTGTTGTTTGGGGCATAACCATCTCTGCTCTGGTGGATCTTTCCGGTCGCTCTGGTGGTAAAACAACAGTTGCTGTTAAACCTAACACGGTAAAACCATGCGCTAGATATATCACTTGTTGGTGCATAGGATGGGATTGGAAATGAATCATGAATTCATCATTAGTGCGACCGATTTCATTGCATATAGGGCATTGAAGAAGAGTAGGGTGAGAACTCAATGCTCGTAAGAACATAACATGTAAAGAATTGATGTTAGACATGCTTATAGTTGTAGTGAAAAAGAAAACCCTAACTTTGATTTATCAGAAAGTGGTGATAAAACTGAGAAATGTACTTCAATACTGTTGAGTGTGTGCATTATTTATAGGCTGATGTGATTCTTGTTTCCAAAGTAAATAGAGACCCTAGGCCTACACATGCATTAATAGTTAATTGACCAAATTAAACAATGACATTAATCTTATATGACAAGTACACAATCTAAAATACATTGAAATATTTTAGATTTACTAGGTAGCAAACTATTTTATTTTATTAATAATGTACCATACTTGAGAAAGAGAATTTATCATTTAGAACTAGAAAATCAGTTTAAAATTTCCTTTTTTTTAAGAGGAAAACAATTTCTTTACCAAATTTGACTTAAATCAAGGAAACAGATTTTAATACATTACATTTTCTAATTTGAAAGACAAAAATGCCATTTCAATTTGTACTTTTTGCCTTTGAACTCTTTTGTATGTTTTATTGACCATGAATATTAAATATTATAAAACTCAAGGTTAATTGTTTATTAGATATCTTAAATAAATGACTTGTAATATAATGTATTTTATGGTCAAACTTACGTCAAACAAATTAAAAGCATAGCTTCTTTACGAATTGAAATCATAATTTATAAATTATTATTAGGTGAAAATATAAACTTATATCATGTGAAAGGGTTATTAACCTCAAAAATTAAGAATTAAAAATCATCACATAATAGCAACAAATATTCAAATAACCCTACGAGTGAAACTAAACCCCAGCTTCAAATGAGCCATCAAATTGGGTTTCATAAAATCAATATATTTGCTTTGTAATTACTATTGTTTCTCATATATTTTATTGGAAAAATTTTAGTAGATCATTTGATTGATAATATGGGCTTTTATCGTATCGATAAAGATTTGATTTTTTATCTTGTAATTTTTTTTTCATTTTCCCTTTCCGTCCCAACTTTTTTAAAAAAAAATCCCTCATAACTTAGCTACCAATGAATTTATATATTATTTTAAGGTTGGATTTAATGAAATAGTTTACTAATGGGGAACTTATATATATATATATTCACTCAAAAATAGCTTAATTACGCTTCATAACTATCGTTTCCTAATTAATATCCATAACTAAATGCTATAGGGAGGAGAGTGGCGAACGAGATTGGGAGAGGGAGGAGAGTGGCGAGCGACATTGGGAGAGGGAGGAGAGAGGCGAGCGAGAGAGGACAATAATTTATATACTTCCCACCTCGTTTGTATAATTTGCGAGTACGTTTGTATAATTTGCGTGTTTATGTATAATTGAGTAATATAAAGTCTAGAATTATCAAATATGATAAAGCTCGATATAACGAATTGATACAAACATAGACATATGAACTTTAGACAATTATACAAATTATATTATATAAAATCTAAAAACTACACGTTTATACTAACTTTAAAAAGTTATACACAAAAAGATTGAATGCATATGACTATCAACTGAAAAATCAAATGAAATCATTGTCCTATACAAATACAAATCATCGTATACAAATACAAATCACACGAAGAATTGTAAGTTGTGAATTATACAAACACGGATAATTATACAAACTCGAAGTCAACCCACGTAATTAATGATTAATGTTAGTTACGAATGGTAATTGTAGAAAACTATAGCTATGATGACAAATTAAGTATTTGTTTACTACATCATTTTCTCTTTAATTAATTATATGATTTTTTAAATTACAAGCTAAATATCATATTACTTTTATACTTGAATAACGTATCTCTAAACAACAATTAAATATATATTACTTATATAAAATTTAATACATGTTTAACTTATCTTTAAATCAACTATCGAACTATCAAATATACAGAGCTCGTTAGGTGTGAGAGATAAAAATAAATAGTTTTGGGATAAAAAATAGTTTAGTGATTAAATTTTAGTATCTTGTTTGGTTGTAAATTTAGGATAACTATCCCACAATTTATATCATAGTGATGGAATAATAAGTTATCCCTTATACATGGCAAGATAAGTTATCTCATAATAGTTAATCTCGGGATCTTTAATAACTTGTTCCCAACTAGTGCTGACAAATTTCATTTTTTTACCTCTACCCTCGCCCCCCCCCCTCCACCCACCCCCTACAAGCCCCCCCCCTCTCAAAATTTTAAGTTTGTTCTTAAAAAATAATTTTAATTTCAAATATTTATTTTTTCACCCCTACTCTCGAAATTTCAACTTTTTACTTGTCCCATTTTACTAGTCATTTTTGACAAATTAAGAAATGACAATATTTTTTTCCTATTATACCCTCAATTTACTTAAAGATTTAATTTTTTTAAAAAAAATAAAAAATCTTTAATGAGTAAATTGACTTTGAAATTCTATCAATTAATAAGAATTGAATGGTAATCTCACTAAGTTAATTAGTATTATTTACTTAAAAATATGTCAAGTCAAAACTAAACAAGTATATGATTTCCAATTTATGTATAACTTATACATGATAAATCATAATATCATTAATATATAAGCTATTAATACATGAATAAATATAGTCAAAGCAATACATTAAATCAAACAATAAATTAGAAATACAAATCTAAATATACCTAATCTTAATATTATTAATTTTCAATATAATTAATAGACCATATTTAATATTAATCTTATACACTTTGCTAAACATCCAGACTTTTATTAATTCTAAAAAGGATATTTACTTTAAAATCCAAACCCTCTTATTTTCGAATACGAGGGTCTACCAATATCACATCATATATACTTTTTAAAAATCATTCAATAACATCGACGAAAAAATTATTTATTATAAGAAAACGTTTTGTAATAGATACTCAATTTAAGTAAAATATATCAATATTAACTATTAAGAAAATATATATATATATATATAGTAGTAAATCATATTGTAATAATAATAATAATAATAATAATAATAATAATAATATGATGATGATGATGATCGAATTAAAGGAAAAAATAAAATAATATAATAAAAAAAGTTAGTATTAGGTAGAATTAGTATATAAAATATAGATCTATGTCTAATAAGGTAGATATATCTATGTGACGTGATTTACATATATTGAAATACTAGATATATGAGAGAGTGACGAGTGAAATGGGAGGGGGGAGGGGGGTTGAACGAGATCTGTTATATATTTCAGTTACGTGTGAATTTACTTGGATACAATATATCTAATTTGATCCTATATATTCGAGATACATGTATCTAGACGTATTTGGACATACCATAATCTTCTAAGATTCATAATATTACAAAATAATTATCTCTTTTTATCATTTTAAATATATATATTAAACAAACCCAAGAGTATAATTATTTCATCTCACAATCAAATATGCCAAAGTATAAAATGCTTCCACCCAAAAATGAATAAATCAAAAGGGTCTAAACTCTAAAATACCATACATTTTTACACTATACACTTGGCTAGTTTTAAACCTTGGATTCTAAAATCTAAAAGTATAGTGAGATATAATTCTGGTGAGACATCAATAACAGATAAATCCCATCACAACAACAGTGGACCAATTTTGAAATTACAGCCACAAAAATAATATCAAAGTCTTCTTTAACAATACAAACCTATGTACTTTCAGAAAAGGACCCTTCATATCACACGTACCATTCAACAACCATACAAATTCCAAACGAATATATACATCTTTCCTGATCGGTGACAGAGTTAAAAATTTCATTTAAAAAATATCACATAGCTAAATTTTGATCTAGCTAAACGTATATATATATATATATATTTCATGTGCTTTAGTTTATACGACATAATTGAAATTCACATGTTATTTAATTATTGTTATTTTTGAAGTTTATGAAGATATTTCATAATATTTGTGTGATCGTAAAACTATTAAAACTTTGTTGTCTTAGAGTCCATTTGGATTGACTTAAAAGTTGGTCAAATTTATTTTTAAGTCAGTTTATGACTTTTGAAAGTATTTTGACAAATATAAAAAATAATATAAAATAAATCAAAAATAACTTAAAATAAGTTGCAAAGTGTTATTGACAAGATCAAAAATAACTTAAACTAAGTCAGAAATTAAAAATAAATCTCTTCAATTTGACTTTTTATTTATGACTTAAAAACTATTTTTTAAATTAATTCAAATAGGCTCTTAATTAATCATGTCATAATATTTTTATGATTATTAAAATTTCATATTAAGAGTGAAATGAGAAGTGTAAGGTCATTTGTTTATTTATTTAGTCCAGTCTCATTACTTTTTAATGAACTAAAAAAAATTGTAATATAAACTGTGAAAAAGAAAAGAAGTATGATACATATACATTTTTAAGAAAAATGACTTTTTGAAACTTATAATTTAAATATATTATACCATTTGTGCTACTATTAAAAGACCTTAAAATATATCATACTTTTGTATAACTATAAAAAAAAATTTTACTAAGGATGAAATGAAAAGTATAAAAATATTTGTTTTAATTAAACTAAAAAGGAAAAGTGTATTACATAAACTAAAATAAATTTGGGGGGAAATAAATTATATTTATTATATAAAATGCTGTCATTCTAGTTTAGTCTATTACTACTAAATAAATACTGTGACACAAAATGATACATAATGTTCTATTTTTGTACAATTAATCAGAATTTTATAGAAATATGTCAAATCAACTTAACCAAAGAAAAAATCATCATAATTTCTGTGGGTACATTTATGTATGTGGACTCTATGAAATCATTTTGTGGGTTTCCATAGTTTTGGAAATAAAGCTTTAATTTTTGGCCATACAAATATATCTTTTTTTAGTTAACCAAAATTGACTTTGCAACAACTTGGAATAACAAAATAAAAATAAAATCAAAACATATCCTCTAGAATCTATTAAAGTTTCATGCCTTAATCAAGAAATCTTTTTTTTTTTTTTTAATATTGTTTTTCTGCTAATTAGTTGGACTCAACCATTTTCGTAAATTTGATTAGTTGGATTAAAATTAATGTACGGGATATATTTGTGGTTTAAATTGTATAAGTATGGATATTTTTTCGTTATTAATTTAATGTTATTTTTCTTAAAAAGCTTTAATAAAAAAAAGGAAAATGTTTTTTTATTTTATTTAGAATTTAGGATTAGTGATTTCTGAGATTGTTGTTTCACAAAGAGTGTAGTTTAAAAAAACTATCATTTGTGGCATAAATAATTTCATAATTAAATAACGAAATAAATTATAAAGAAAAACATAAGATAAAATAATTTTACAGTTCTCAGCATAATAATATCTTATTATACAATTACGTAAGTACAAAATGTGTAATTAGACGGGCAAAAATTTGGGAATTTTTGTACTTTTTTTTTTAAAATATATTTTTTCTTTTGAATTATATATGAAGGTTAGAATAATACGTAAGCACCTACTATTTGTTTCATTTTTCTGTTATATTTAAAACTTTATTGTTTATATTTTTGGTCTGTATTACACAATTAATTTGTGTTTTCCCCCCAAAAAATGACAATTGATATTTGGTTCAAGATTATAAGGTCTAAAACGAACAATAATACCATTAATTGAAAATATTTGATCTGTTTGAGCAATGTACACCACAAGCCCTTTTTTCTTTTTTCTTTCTTTAATTTGTGAGAATTATTTTAAATTTGACTAATCTGAATTAGCATCAAAAAATTTCACTTAGATTTTTATTTTCAACCAAAAAACAATTTTATTCGAATATGATCCTTAAATTTAAATTTTTTAATTAAAGACGAAATAGTATTTATCACAAATTTTCGATGTTCACTAACTCTCTCTTTAATAATTTTGATTACAACCATTTGTCTTGACAATCCACATGCATTGTTAAGTAAGTGCTTTAAAATATTGCAATTATAAACTATACTTTAAGAACTCTCATAGAAAAATTAAAGTTTTTCATCACATAGAAAAATGAAGGATAAAAGTTCTAAACTTATTTTAAAAATTGAACAAGTAAATTAATTTAAATTATAAAAAAAATTCAATAATTCACTTACTTTAAAATAAAAAAAATAAAAAAATCAATAAATTTTAAATTTTAAATTACTATTTTTCATATATAACAAGGACAAGTGTCAATATTATCTTTTAATTTCTTCCAATGACAATGAATTTCATGTGAATAAGCAAACACACCCTACACCCCTAATAAAACCCTCTATAAATACCCCCTTTGCCATATTCTTCACTCATATCTTATTTAATTAATCTCCTACAAAAAAAAAAAAAAAATTAGAAAAATGTGCAATGGAAGAAGAGAAATTGAAGAAGAAAAAATAGAGCAATTACACAAAATTATTATTTGTGAACTTTGTAAATCAGAAGCCTATGTATATTGTGAAGCAGATAATGCATTTCTTTGTAGAAAATGTGATAAATTAGTACATACTGCTAATTTCTTTGCTCAAAGGCATATAAGGTGTATTCTTTGTGGAATTTGCAAGAAATTAACAAAGAGGTATTTGATTGGAGTTTCATATGAAGTCAAAGTTGTTAGATGGAATAATTTTGATGACCAAAATTGTTCAACAAAAGTGAAACAACCTTTTTTGTTTCTCTAATTATTCTTTTAATTATTTTTTTTGAATGGAATTTGGATTTTTCATGATATGAAGAACAAGTTGATATCTCTCTCTTTGTGTTTTTCTCTTGGGATCTTCACTTGATGTCTACTTCAATTTTTTCTAGCTAATATACATAGATTATACTAGGATTGTTTGGTAGGATTATTTCGTATCAAGAGATTAAAATTTATTTTATTCTGTATATAGTTATAAATATTAATTAGTTTCGAATTGTTTGTTACACTATTTATACTATATAATGATATGATAAGTTAGTCTATATATATATATATATATGTGGTGCTAACTAATTTCATGGGATTACTTTGTCTATCCCATTCCATACCAAAATGACCCCATATGTATTTTTAGTGTTTTAATTTATTTATCTTATTTTAATTTGATAAAGTTTAAGAAAGTACACAATTTTGAATTATCATATAATGTAAAATTAAAGATGCGTAGAGTGTTAATTTTATAATCTTAAACATGTTTAATAGAAATTTTGAATTTAAAAATTGTAAAAAATAAAACTTGATATTTTTTTTTAATGGATCAACAAGACAACCAAAGTAATCGGTGAAAGTACATATTTTACCTAAATTATTATACATATAATATATTATGTCATTTTCTGTTAGTTTAAGCGTTATGATAAGTTGCTACCTTTTAGAAGGGTTTTTATTGTTTTATTTAATGGGGACCTGTGTAGAATTAATCAGACTAATTAGAGATATAAGTATTTTCTAACTTAATTCGTAGGAAAATAATTATAATAATAATAATAATAATAATAAACTATTTTAATAACGTAAAAACATATGCAACTTTACAACCCGTCTACGATTCAACTAACTTCAATTATTAAAGGAGGGTAGATTATTACATTTTGCATAGTTTAGGGACAGTAAAGGATAATAGATAAATGTATCTTTGATAGCATGTAAAATATGAAAACCTTGTCTTAATTTGCTCATATATTCATTTTTTATTTTTTATTTTTTATTTTTTAATTGGCCATGTTTTATGCAGTTGGCATTGGAATATTTTAAGCCATAATTCAATAATATTAATTAATTAAGTACTAGCAAAGTAAGGACCCTACTATCGTGAAAACATAATTATGTGTTAGATGTACAATGACAAAATTATGAGGTTCATATTATTTCAATGTCAGAATGAAATTTTAAACCATTATTATAGGCTTTATCTCAAATCAATCTCCAAGTATGTTTTTTTTTCAATTATTGTTCAGTAAAATTAATTTGAAGTAAGGATTAAAGTAAGTTTTAAAAAAGAAACATACTAGGAGTGTCATTATAAAAATATTAATCCACATTCCATTAAGAACTTTATATCTTTTTGATTGTTTTGACATGTACTATTAGTTTTGATTTAAAAGACTATAAATTTATCGTTTGGAGAGATTGAATTTATATTATGTTTTATAAAATTATTCATTTTCATATCATATTTTAACTTAAAATTTGTCTCAAATATCATATGTTTTTCTTCTTTGTAAGCTTGTCAGTTTTTTTTATACTCGTTTTTTTGGAAGCGATCCGAATTATGACATCACACTCTTCATGTGTCTCCACTATTAGTGCACTTTATAAACTCATGTATTATTAACAAAAATGATATGATGGGCTTGCTATAATGCTATTACTAAAAAAAATAAATGAAAAGAGTATTATTTCTATATTAGTAGTTCAATATCTAAGCTTAACAAGACATATCTCTCTATAGAAAAAAAAAAAAGAAAAAAAAAGTGGAGGTTCCCTTCATATTCCATTATCAAGTGTTCAAAACTTCCATTTGGGGAAACATATTAACATGAGCTAAATCTTGTGTTTAAATTGTGATCGCCTCGTTTAAAATTTTAAGTTTTTAGAGAACATATATTTTTATTGATATACTAAGCATGTTAAAGTAATTTTTGATAATCAATAATAATGAGAGTTGAATTCATAACGCTTGTATACTCTGATATCATATTTAATTGTTTGATCAAGTGTCTATCGATATTAAATTTTCGATAACCCAATATAGTAAAGGTCTACGTATTATGACTATCCTCCCTTATCACCCAAGAGCATAATATTTTAAAGCATTTCCAGGTTGATATTTCAAATTTTCAAAAAATGTATATAGAACTGTGCGCCTATTCGTATTGACTTATATTCTAAATTTCATATGTGAACTATCAAATTTGATAATTTCCTACTTAAATTATCACAAAATATTTATTAAAATACATATAAACTATTCATTATT
This sequence comes from Solanum lycopersicoides, assembly GCA_022817965.1. Taxonomy (NCBI): domain Eukaryota; kingdom Viridiplantae; phylum Streptophyta; class Magnoliopsida; order Solanales; family Solanaceae; genus Solanum; species Solanum lycopersicoides. The sequence goes on from CM040629.1 coordinate 580,826, forward strand.
AGATAATTCAGACACAAAACTCAAAAAATAGACATACTTTCTACCTATTGTTAACCTTACAAACTTTGTATACAAAATTTTTATATCTTCCTTTTCAACTTCATATATAGTACTATTTGAAATTTTCTAAAATAGAAAAATTTTATTTAATAAAATAAATTTCGGTTACGACTTAAATGCTGGTCCTAATATTGGCCATCCGTGAAAATAGATGTATCCATTTTCATTACTTTTTTTTCTTCTTCTTCAATCGAAGCTTCTTCTGCAAGATCGATTTTCTTCTAGAAGATTCTGCAACAGCGGAGAACTTGATCAATCTTCATCGTCTCCACACTACCAACGAATCACTGAATTCTCTCAACTTTGAAGATTTCAGAGGTTATGGCTGATTCCTCCAAGGACGATTTTCTTCAGCTCCTCAAGAGAATTGGGGCATTTCTTACTCTCAAGATTTCTAATCTCTCACAGACACTGGTTTTTTCTCTCTCGCGCGCTTGCTCTATGGAATTTAATTTTGTTTAAATTGAGGAATTGATTTTATATTGTTGTGTAATATGAAGAGATGATGGCCAAAAACAAATTTGAACTATCAGTTTTTGGTGAGTTTCAGATCTCAACTGTCAATGGTTCGATTTTCCTAACTGAACTATCTATCACCTAGTTAAGTAGATGGTGATAATTCAGACAGGAAAATGGAACAACTCATAATTGGTCTAGTTAGCTTTGAAGTCTGTTATACTACATGAATGGTGATAGTTGAGCTAGGAAAGGGGAAGATGGTGATAGTTCAGTAGGACAATTGAACAATTGATAGTCGGGGTGAAATTCACAAGGCAATAAGAGTTTTTAGGTGTGATTTTGCCATTACCTCTAATATAAACAATGCTTTTGGGGATTTATATAGTTTTGGTTGGGAAAGTGAACAACTCATAATTGGCCTACTTCAAGCTGTGTTTTAATACATGAATGGTGATAAGGGGAACATGGTGATAGTTCAGTAGGAAAAGAGAATAGTTGATAGTTGGGTATGAGATAGGTGTAAAGGTGATAGTTGTGGTGTGTTTTTGACCATTACCTCATGTATAAACAATGTTTATGGGGATTCAGATAGTTCAGGTAGGAAAAGAAAACAAGTCATGATTATCCTAGTGAGCTTCAAGGTGTGTTTTAATACATAGATGGTGTAGTTCAAGTAAGGAGGAACATGGTGATAGTTCAGGTAGGAGAACAGTTTATAGTTGGGGTGTGAAACTCGTGGAAAGGTGATAGTTCATGTGTCTTTTTAACCATTACCTCTTATATAAACAATGTTTGTGAGGATTCAGATAGTTTTACTGATTAACTTGTTGATTATCAGTGTTGTTAAAGGTTCGACTACCACATGCTTAAACCCTGAAAGTAGACCCAGTGCTTCAGCTTGTTTAGGTGATGGTTTTTCCTGAACAAACGTTGGTGGAATTGTACCTAAAAAATCCAATCAGGTTAGATATGATTAGGTATTAGTGTTTAATTACATATGAATTGGACCGATTCAAAGGATTTTAGGTCAAGATCATGTGATTCATTGGGAATTAGAGAGGGGAAAATAAGCAGATATGGAATGCTAAATTTTGATTTTTATACGGGTTATATCTTCGTAGGAGGCAGAACCAGTGATAGAATAATTGTTAAGAAGTATTATGGCAATGGACTTTTTCTGATTAGGAATAAAATTTAGAAATTAGTATTAGGTGACCAGTTACTCGTCTAAACTAGAAACTTTTGCACACTTGCACATCTATCAGAAGTTTGAAATGATTTTCAAATTTGATTTGCATTGTTATAACTTTCATATATTTCATTCCTTTGTAGGTTTTTTAGTTCATTTGTCCATATAATTGTTGTTCCTTTTGTATTCATTTTTGCATTACCTATATAAATCATTATTTCCCTCATTATGTGTCTTCACTAAAATCCACTGTTTATTTCTAGTTAGTACTTAAAGTACCATCAAATATTGATGGTTTTCAACACACTTAATTTCGACAACATGATGGTTTTCAACACACTTAATTTCGACAACATGATGGTAACTTTTTCCCCCCCGGGTTGGATCGAATTTTCTGAAAATCATTGACTTTGGCATGACCCAGTATGTTGCACATAGTTTTGAGACAACTGTTCCGTAGCCTGAGAAATATCAAAGTGTAGAATTAGATGACTGCACAATGTAGTGTTTCAGGACTTCTAAAGTGTTACTGCCAGAATTTTTTCTACCACTTGTAAAATTGAGGAAGACAATGGACACAGAACAAGCAATTCCAAAACCAATAAACTGCCATTTATCTAATTGCTTGCAGATATAATCTTTCTATCATAGAGGAAGTAGTGTTACAATAGCTCTTTTTAAAAAAACTAAAATAAATCCTATGGCATTCTGAAGAAATATGTTTTAAATGTGTGCTACATTCTCTTAGATGGTAACGTCTATTTTTTGTAAATGCAGGATTCAAGATCTGCAGGAGCTATAGCAGGTCTTGCATTTGCAATAGTATTTATCTGGAGGATATTGAGATCACCTAGTGGACCACAGAGGAGGCATCCTAAGCAACAAGCTGTTACACCTGGTAGTTCTGGTGTAAGCAGTCATATTAGTGAAAATGTACCGACTTCAGAAGTTAGCGCCCCTTCAGAGGATTCAAATGCACAAAATGTCATTGATGAGTTCTTTCAGCCCGTAAAGGTAGAAAAAGATTTTTCATTTGCCCCTTATCCCTTTATATATAATTGGTGGATAAGTGACTTCTTCTACTTGATTTGCAGCCAACTCTCGGGCAAATAGTTAGGCAAAGATTGGGTGAGGGGAGGAAGGTATCTCTTTATGCTTCTGTTGTTACTATTTATTTAAAATACACTTCTCCCCCATCTCCAAGGCATCGTGGGTGCCATATATGATGTTCAACATACATTTATTAAGAATAATTTGAGATCATGGGCTGCCTGTATTTGTTCCTTCTAAATAAAAAAGTTTCCGTTCTTTTTAGGTGGCTTTGTCGATGATTTTTCTTCTTCTTCAGAATATGCAAAAAAGAAAATAAAATAAAATTGGTGTTTGTCAAGATATCTTAAGCTGTGTTGGCAAAGAATTTCTTTTTCAATACTGTTTTTTGAAGTTGTAGTTTGGGGGTGTTTCTGAAGAATGTTTTTAAGGAACTCTTCATGCAAAATGAATCATTCAAACACACCGAAAGTTTTCAAAAACTTTTTTTCAATTATTGTCCAAATGCTGCTTAAATTCTGGAGATAGTTTCTAGAATAGTTTTTGTGCAAATAGACCCATGGGCGATTGGGCGATCAATAAGACCCATGGCCTAGGTTAGTGAAATCCATTTCACTCTGGAGGAGTGCCTGCATAAGGTCGCCCCAAGTGGTCGAGCCTACGTCATAATTTGCAAATAGATTAAATTAATTAATGTAAATATAAAGAGTTTAAATGTGAAGGATTCACCAAAGATTAGGGATTAGTGCAATGGAATCAACCAAGCAATGCACTGACAAGATTAACTATTATATTTTATTCCAATAGCATTGTCCTCTTAGGCCTGAGCCCACCACCTTGCGCTCAGTATATTTACTCAATGGTGAGTGACCGCATGTAAATGATGACTGATCTTTTAATAAATTTAATGCCTTAGTATGTTATAGACATAGATTACATAGGAATATCTTGAACATCATTTAATATAGTCTTGAAATAGGATCTCCTAGGTAGGTACTTAAGTTTACCTAAAACTAAATTACAATTTTTCGGCTTTGTCATACTGCTTTTATATTCGGTGCGCCTTCACGAGAATAGATCATTATCAGATGCTAGCAATTCATTCTTCAAAGAGGATACTGTCTTCGTATCTTTATAGGGTCATTAACTAGAGGGTTAAGATGAGTCTTTCCCATTATGGGATGATTTTTACTAACCACTGTTGTGTTGTCGTATCCTTTTCTCTTATTGTAACAACTGGACATTTTCTGGTGTATGCTTACCCTTAAGTACATATGTAGGCATCAAATGAATTTTGAGTTATGTCATTTATAATATTTTTCTTATTTTAACATATACATACCGAAACAAGTAATTGTAGAATATATTTGTATAACTTATATATGCATGCACTTGTGAGCATAACATCCATCCATATAATGTATGAAGTTGAGAATTAAATGATATGTTTCTCAGGAAACAATGAAAAGTTAAGAAGAGTCTTATAAATTGCGATTGCCGAATTTACCGGTTATATTAAAGATTGGTCTTAGTTTTCTGTCGTTTCTTCAGCTAATGCTTTGTGTCCCTTTTCAAAAAAATTCTCCTAAACAGTGACTCCCATAGATGATTCAAAAAGCAGTTCTGACCCTACTTAACGCCTCCCCCAAAGACCCCTCTGTATTGTTGTTTCTCTTAATTTTTTCTACAAAAACACAATTTATATTTCCATTCTTTAAGCCGTATAAAACATGAGCCGACAAAAAGTTGACTTGTCCCCAGTTCCTTCTCCTTTGCATTTTTGTCCAAAGTCACCCAAAAATGTCAATGTGATGTGTGAATTTGGCGAACTAGCCACCTATTTTAATTCTCTAACTAATACAATATAGACTTAAGGACACTATAAGTGAAGAGTGATCTAACATAGACTTAAGGACACTATAAGTGTCATTGAACATCAGTTTGTTATTAGATCCAGTAGATTCACAACAAAAGCTATATTTTTGCTAAGAAGATTTAGAAAATTTATAGTGAGAGGAGAAAAGATCTACACATGGTTTATCGACTTGGAGAAAGAATATGATAGGGTATCAAGAAATGTCATTTGGTGGCATAGGAAAAGAAAGGACTTCATGCTAAATATTTGAATATCATAAAAGACATGTATGAAGGACCCTTCATTAGAGGGAGAAATAGAAGAAAACATAAAGGAGTTTCCTACAAGGCTATAACCATGGGTATTACACGAAGGATCCATATTGTGCTTGTGTACTTATTTACCCAAGTTATGAATGAACAAACCAACACAATCAAATGAGGTCTTATATGTGAATTGTTTAAAGGAAAGCTATAATTGAGTAAAATGTAAATTACTCATAGTTCAATTTAATCTCTACGTAATCCCAGAAATGACAGGTTGTTACACTTGTAATCTATTCATTCCCTAAACTTGAACTTACTCTCACTCTCTCACTATGGAATTCGTAATTTGAAAAATATGGTAGAGGACATGTGGAGTATCTTTTCTTATTCCACCCCTTTGCATCACCGTGAATGAGCACGACGTGTCTCCCTTTTCCACCCATTGTCAAGAAAAGAGAGCAGTACACATCTTTTTCTTGACACGCGGTCATTGCTTCTTTGGTCCAATTAATATCTTAACTTACTAAGAATAAGTCGGTAGCTTTTTAGTTTATTGAATAAAGGAGGCTTCTTTCTGTCAATGTTTTGTGCGTTTGACGTATAGTTTGGAAGTAATTAATTGGAGGCATAACTTTATGCTTCTCATTTATGTGAAGTTGTTTGGTTGGACCCTAAGTTTAAGAAACTAAGTCAGGCTTTTGATATGTAAGCCAAATATATGCAAAATACCAAAACTATTCTTGTTTGATAATTGATTACAATAGTTCCACATATCTTTTAGTTTAACTCTCCTTGCCTTGTAAAAGAATAACTTTGATATCAAGTGGGTCAAAGAAGACATTGATTACAGGTAAGACGGCAATGTTAAGATCAAATAATTTTTGAAAAGCTAAATATCTCATTCTTTCTCAGATAGCCTAGAAAGGAAAGCGTATCACACAAATAGGTAAGAGGTTGTTCTAGTAGGTTAATAGAATTATATTTTATTTTCACGTAGAATTGCGCTATTATCACAGCTACACCTCAACCCCACATTAGTTGGATTGTTATAAAAACCTCTGTTTCAATTCGGCTTTATTCAGGTCCTATTTTATACCAACTATGCCTCAATTCTAAAAACTAGTTTTGGTTGGCTATTTCTGTATATATTTGTACTTCTCAAAACGAATTAGAATTTCTAAAATTAACTTTGCAAATTTATGCTTATCACTGTAAGGACATACGAGTCATTACAACACCAATATACTCGGTGGAATCCCACAAGTGGGGTCTGGGAAGGGTAGAGTGTTCGAAGACCTTACCGCTACCTCGTGGAGGTAGAGAGGTTGTTTTCGAAAGACCCTCGACTCAAGTGTAGCAAATCCAAGTACAAATAGTAAGAAAATAGCGATGAAAAAAATATAGTGCGACAATCAAAACACACTAAACGACTGACTACAAACAGTGAGGACATATGTGTCATTAACCAGAACAAAGAACCTGTGACAGCAACCAGACTTGTCAGCCACTAGATTATTGACCACACTGACCAAATGTAAGTGTAACAACAATAACGACATCATGATCATATTATATAGATCCTTTGCTGTTTTTGCATTTTCTTCTTAGCTAAGTCTCTGTTGAAGCCTACCCTAGCATGCACAATTTGCACTTCTAACGAAGGTAACCTTATGGGAACCTAGTTAGGATATAATAAAGTAATTTACTGATTGCAACATCAAAAATAACTGAGAGAATAATGGTCGTCTCTACCTCAATTTTAAGAAAGAATGTGCTACTCGACCAAATCTTATCTGTTCAAGGTTTTGCATTCTGGCATCACTTCCCTGATTCTGTTTGACAGTGTGTTTATTTTTATTTTTGTCACAGTAGCGCAAGTAACTTAGACAATCTGCATATTATTTCACTTTACAGGTAACATGTCGGTTGCTTGGAGTAATCCTGGAGGAAACGAGCCCAGAGGAACTACAGGTTATTAAGTATTATTTTTGTTGATTGTGCATCCATTTAAACATGCAGTTGACAATGTTTATACTTTTCCTTTGCAGAAACAAGCTACTGTTCGATCCTCTGCGCTTGAAGTGTTGCTCGAAATCACCAAATTTTGTGATCTTTATCTCATGGAGAGAGTACTTGATGATGAAAGTGAAGTTAGTGCTCACTCTATTATATTCCATCTGTATGTTGATTAGTAGTTGCTAGAGATCCAATCCCTTTTAAACAAACTTATCTTCATTGCCTGACTCAGAGAAGATAATTTTGGAGGTCAGATGCCATTTGATGCCGTTTTCAAAATGAAAAGGGAAAAGGCTGTTATTGTTGATTGGCTTTGTATACCAAATAAAATTGGCTCTCTGAACTGATCCCTAAATTCAAAATCTAAAAAGATAAAAAAGACGTATCTTTGATGCTAAATCTTAAGTAACTCTAAAAAAATAGTTGCCTAAACAATACACTCTTCTCTCTCTGTTTTTATTTTCTTGGGAAAACTTACATCCCATTAATTAATCATCACACACATTAACCAACATTCATCTTTTACTTGTTTAGTAGAATATTTGTACTTACTAATCTGTATTATTTCACTAAATAGCTTTCTTTGGTATTAAGTCAAACTAAAATGAGATAGGATGACCATGTTTTAGCTCCTTCTGGATTTCTCCTTTCTGAACATCTGAGTATCTGACTTGTCCGCTATTTCATGACTTCATGAAGTTCTCATATTCGGTGCATGATTCATTTCTTAGCACACCCACTATCATAGTTACGGTGCATCTTAATGGTGGCTGCAGTGTTGATCCATGCTCATTCACTTTATATGAGTAATTTGCATGTGTATCAACACATTCTTTTTTTTTGCATACATATTCTTGAAATGTACGAATATTTGCAGAAAAAGGTCCTACTGGCTTTAGAAGATGCTGGAGTGTTTACATCTGGTGGCATAGTCAAAGACAAGGTAACAACTAATCATTGTTCAACTGCCCATGGAACTCAAAATACGTTTATAATACTTTCATGGAGCTCGTGTTATTAAGTTTGTTTTACAATGGGTGATCTCTGCAAATTTTAATCTCAACCGTGCATCTGTGAATATTTTTCCTTCTGTCTGCATATTAGTATCTCATCCTGGAAAATTCGAGATGATTTCTTCTTCCTACTGCTCTGCAATTTTGTATATGTGATCTTACATAAGCTAATGTACTCTGTTCAGGAAAAGTTAACGTTCCTTTCCTTTTAATTGTAGTACAAAACCTCCCTTGAGGTTTTGGTTTGTAAAATATATGTTCCTTGTGGATTTCTAGTACTATGACGTCCTAGTCCCTTCTTTAAAGTTGTGTAGCACAACTGTTCTTCTAATTAAACTTCGTTTTTTTTTTTTTTAATAGAAAAAAGACAATTCTCAGAATTTGCTGGGTCATGAATATAATCTTACCATACTCTCTGCAACTAAATTCCTTTGTGCTCTAACACACTTAAAAGATAGGCCCAATACATCGACGGAGCTTAAAACTGTCGCATTTTTTTCATTTTGGTACCTCATCGTCATACCTACTGAAAACTTAATGCTTCCAAAACTGTGCCTATTAAGCACAAATTTTACAGATCCACGCCAACAACAAATGTGACTCTCACTCTCTTTTGATCCTGCGGCGTGGCCAATCAAACCTCTAAAAAATACATTGTCATCCACAAAAAAATAAGGAAGAAACACCCAAACAAAAATAGAATTTGGTGTTTCAGCCAACCACTCTCATCATCTGCAACACCATCCATTACCTCTCCACACCATTACACCACCTCTAGACTACTAGATGTTTATCTTTCTCCACCGTGGCTTCACCAAAAACAGCCAGTAGACGCAGCAACAAACAATTCGCCAGCCTCACCCACCGGTCCATTTTCACAACCAGAAAATTGTGTCACACTCTTCCTTTGCAAGGTATATATACACAGGTCCCCCCCCCCCCCCCCCAGCACACACACAAATGAATCTCTCTGGGAGTTCTTGAAGAAGCTTTCGTCATTCCCTAAGATTGAGGTTCTTCAATCAAAGCTCTGGTCTACTACTCACGTTACACTCTATTAGTCAACTTTGTTCATATTTTATTGGCATAATACATAACTATGCCCTTTAACTTGGCTTTAAATTACATTTATGCCCCTTTAATTTTTGGTGTGCACAAGTAGACACTTAAATTTGTACAAAGTTGAACAAATAGACACACATGTCCTACATGACATCCTGCATGTCATTTTTTATCCTACATGGTGTCCTACGTGTATTATGCCTTGTAGGACTCATGTGTCTACTTGTTCAACTTTATACAAGTTAGGTGCCTACTTGTGCATACCCAAAGTGGAAGGACATAAACGTAAATGAGGCCAAGTTAAAGGGCACATTTATGTATTATGCCTATTTTATGTAGGGGCTCTCTTTCTAGTTACGGTCTTGCATGAAAGCAGATAATAGGCAGTCCTCAATTATCAGTGAAGAGTCATCACCAAATGTTATTGTTTTTTACTATGTAGGGAGTAACATAATGATTGGTTAAAATCTATATAGAGAGTAGATTTATCCCAGCATAATGTGAATTGAGTTGTATAAAATGATTTAGCATCCCAGCTGTCATAGTTTTGGATGTTTTTGATATAAGATGCAGCAGTTAAATTGATGGCTCAGCAGTCAGCTGCCATTTGAACCTTCACTATTTTTCTAATGGTCATCTTTCTTGTACAAGTGTATTATGCATTTATGTGTTACTGATTTGATTGTTATACAGGTTCTCTTTTGTAGCATTGAGAATGGACGAACATCATTTGTCCGACAACTGGAACCTGATTGGCACATTGACACAAATCCAGAAATTGTTTTCCAATTAGCGGTACTCCTTGTTTCCTTTGACTGTCAGCATGAGCATCCCATGATCTTATTTTTTTCTCTGTTTCAGAAAATATACTAATTCATGAAGACAAGTAGAAGTATGATTAAACAATGGATCCATCCGTTTATCTACCATGCATTAGTTAGATCTCTTTCCCAAAGGAAACAACTTAACCGCTGTTATATTTCCAAGGCTTCCTATAAAATTTCTGTTCTTCCTTCTTCTGGTATTAGGAAATTTGCAAGTTTAGCCTTGTAATTTCTTGTCTGTTAATATGAATGCCTTTTACAAACACATACAGTTACTCGTCTCTTCTTATAGTTTAAATGGCAGTGTGGCTATGCAGATTTTAGTGTTTTTCCTCTATTGATATCTGTCTGATGTGTTGATACTAACTGATTGCAGAGATTTATCAAATATGAGCTACACATTACGCCTACCAAGTCAGAAAGAACAGCTATAAATGTCTTCAGTTCAACGTCTTTGGAGCAGTTTTTCGGAGCAGCTTAGATGCATCTCGTTCTAACATGTTGGTTTGTTGTTTTAGGTCTCACCGTCCTCTTCAAGTTTGGGCTGTGAGAGTTAATATTTTTAACTCAATTACATCTTTTTCTGCTACCTGCAACTTCATAGTTTTGAGGTTCAAGGAAAAACTTTTGTATATTACGCTGTTGTACGCAGAACGCATCACTTCATCATCATATCATGTTCATATGATCATAAGTGAGAAGATTTTAACTTCAAAGACGGATTACGATTCTACCTCTTCACTAAATTTAAGTATTATAAAAAGAACTAATTAATAAAATGTTAAATAATAATTATATGGTATTAATTCATGGAATTCTAAAATGGAGTTTGGTAAATAAAGTGCTTCGTAACAACAAAAGACAATAAATTATATCCTTTAAAAATAAAATATCCTTCAACATTAAACAACAAAATGTTTGTTGAATATGACACATTTAGATTTTAGTTAGAAATTTTATATATTCTAATTTTAAATAATCTAATTTTCGTAAATGTTATGTATATCATCAATTTTTAAGTGTATATTGCTTACTATAGTCGTCGCGAAAGCCACTAATACTAACTATATTCGTCGCTAAAAGCCATGAATGTCGCAATTGAAAGTTAGTATTGGTGCCAACTTCAGACGTCGACTAAAAGCCATAAATGTCTGCCACTGAAAGTTAGTATTGGTGGCACCCTAAGTCGTCACTAAAAGCCACTGAAAGTCACTGGCAACTATAGTCGTCGCAACTGAAATTAGTATAGTGGCAACTATAGTCGCTGCTAAAGACATATATGTTGCCACTGAAAGTTAGTATTAGTGGCAACTATTGTCGTCTAAAAGCACTGTCTTGCCACTGAAAGACGGTATAAGTGGCAACTTTAGTCGCCACTAAAAACCACAAATGTCGCCACTGAAAGTAGGTATAGTGGCAACTTCTGTAGTCGCTAAAAGCTATAAATGTCGCCACTAAAAGTGACTTTCAGCGACGGAATTCAACAGTTTTAGCGGCGGTTTAAGTCGCCACGAAAAGTGACTTTTAGCGACCACGTTCATAAGTAAGAAGGAACTTTTAGCGACGAAATTCATGAGTTTTAGCGGCGGTTAAAGTCGCCACTAAAAGTGACTTTTAGCGACCACGTTCATAAGTAAGATGGGACTATTAGCGACGAAATTCATCAGTTTTAGCGGCGGTTAAAGTCGCCACTAAAAGTGACTTTTAGCGACCACGTTCATAAGTAAGAAGGGACTTTTAGCGACGAAATTCATGAGTTTTAGCGGCGGTTAAAGTCGCCACTAAAAGTGACTTTTAGCGACCACGTTCATAAGTAAGAAGGGACTTTAGCGACGAAATTCATGAGTTTTAGCGGCGGTTAAAGTCGCCACTAAAAGTGACTTTTAGCGACCACGTTCATAAGTAAGAAGGGACTTTTAGCGACGAAATTCATGAGTTTTAGCGGCGGTTAAAGTCGCCACTAAAAGTGACTTTTAGCGACCACGTTCATAAGTAAGAAGGGACTTTTAGCGACGAAATTCATGAGTTTTAGCGGCGGTTAAAGTCGCCACTAAAAGTGACTTTTAGCGACCACGTTCATAAGTAAGAAGGGACTTTTAGCGACGAAATTCATCAGTTTTAGCGGCGGTTAAAGTCGCCACTAAAAGTGACTTTTAGCGACCACGTTCATAAGTAAGAAGGGACTTTTAGCGACGAAATTCATCAGTTTTAGCGGCGGTTAAAGTCGCCACTAAAAGTGACTTTTAGCGACCATTCATAGTAAGAAAGGGATTTTAGCGACGAAATTTCATGGTTTTAAGCGGCGGTTAAAGTCTCCACAAAATAACGTTTAGCGACGAATTCAAAGGCTTTAAAGTCGCCACAAAGTGACTTTAGTGACCAAAATCATAGTAAGAAAGGACTTTTAGCGACGAAATTTATAGGCTTTAGCGGCGGTTAAAGTCGCTACTAAAAGTAGGTATTAGTGGCCAACTGTAGTCGTCGCTAAAAGCCATAACTGTCGCCACTGAAAGTTATTGCTATGGCAACTTCAATCGTCGCTAAAAGCCATATATTTCAGCCATTTCACCAAATATTCATGGGGTAACACATGGAAATTTTAGAACTCTCATAATTACTACAAAATGGCTCTCGAATGACCCAAAATGTCGTTGTAATGCTCCCTCAACTCCTTACCAAAGGTCTTTGTAAAGTTTTTTCAGAAAAGTCATCCAGGAGCCATTTCACAAAGTATTCACGGGCTAACATATATAAAAATAAATAAAAATTGCCGTATTCACATAAAAATGCTTCTAAATGCCCAAAAATGTCGCGGTCATAGTGAGACATGTACAAAATGGATCCTACTGCAACACATAATCTCACCATGATCCACTACATTTTTGGACATATATATATATGTACCATTTTATTGGAAATTAAGTGATTTTTTCAATTTTTCATGTTTGTTAACCCACAAGTATTTAGTGAAATGACTCTTTACAACACCCTCCATACTTCCTACAAGTGAATAAATCAAGTTCCCACACCTATATGTCTCAATTTTGTCAATGCAGTGTTATATGTAAATATTTGAAGCGTTGTGCATGATTTCAGTATAAATTAAGCAAAAACAATTATAAGAAATAACAAGTGACAATTATAGAGGTAATGGAAATTTATGTGCTTCTTTATAGACTAGCACACCCCAAATACCCAAAAGATTAAGAGACTCAAAACTACTGGCTGTACGAAAAATAATCTGGTAATCAAAGCTTAAAAACACCATTCACAATTTTTTTGGTTGAGATAACAACGTTTAGTATCTAAAAAGACTTGTATGTGTTGGCCAGACAGACCATAATTTCCAGTTCATTAGCTCTATTCCCCTACATATGCACCAGCGGTGTACAAAGTCACATCCTACAATGGCAACATCATACTGGTCACTATGCTAAACAATATCCACCTCCAACATCTCTTCATCTCGTCCATCTTCATCATCACCTGCATCATCACACTTGTACTGCAAGGAGAAGTCGAATTGTTCATATTAAATTAGTACTCTTGCGTACTCAGCTTATGAATACAACAAAACAAGGCAGGATCACAGATAATCACACAAATTATGAAATATAGATTAACGATTCAGAGATAGTCAAACATCAAGACTCGAGAACAAGGAGAATGCTGCGGCTTTAGGCAAGAACCTGAGGACTACAATGCAGTCTGCATGCTTAATTCTCGGGTGGGCAAAGTTCATGAATGAATCTTCTTCTTTTTACTTTTCACACAGTTTTACTGATCACTCACTTGTAGTTTTGCAAACCAACGAAAAAGCAGCTAAAAACTGATGGTGTTGCACTAAAGTAATTGCAAAGAGAAAGAACTTACGAGCACATACATTTGCATGCTAGATATGAACTGGTTCAGTTATTGAACTAACCTGCAAACTAGCACCTCGAGGAAGAGGAGGAGGAGGTGGTAGAAAAGGATATTCTGTGATACCAGAAGGAACTCCTTCCCAGCTCTTCTTGTAGCATTCCCAGCTACTTCAAGCTTTTCCTCTGTCTCACCAACTTCGGCATCTTCATCCTTTGCTTTTTACTTTTCACACAGTTTTACTGATCACTCACTTGTAGTTTTGCAAACCAACGAAAAAGCAGCTAAAAACTGATGGTGTTGCACTAAAGTATATTGCAAAGAGAAAGAACTTACGAGCACATACATTTGCATGCTAGATATGAACTGGTTCAGTTATTGAACTAACCTGCAAACTAGCACCTCGAGGAAGAGGAGGAGGAGGAGGTGGTAGAAAAGGATATTCTGTGATACCAGAAGGAACTCCCTTCCCAGCTCTTCTTGTAGCATTCCCAGCTACTTCAAGCTTTTCCTCTGTCTCACCAACTTCGGCATCTTCATCCTTTGCATGAGCGGCCATGCTGGTTGGTGGCAAAACAACAGCAATCTCAGAAGATTTGGGCTGCAGAATTTGAAGAATGCATTTATCATTTCTTCAACAGCAAGCATACGAAACAAAATGTGATCTAAAGATGTAATATCCTTCATTTTTATTTGCAGCATGGAACTAAGAACAACTACCATCAGGCATAAACTACAACTTCATTTTTCAATCTACAGAACACATCAGGCAAAGGACATGCCGCTGCAAAATTAATAAAATAATACAACTGGACATAGTTGCATTCTTCCATATGAAAAATGATATTCAAATTTAGTCATATGCCATATTCAGGGGACTACTGATGCATACTTCAATAATTTGAAAACCGAGAAATTCTCAGAATACCAGCGGTGAACTGTTCAAAACTCAGTGGACATTGGCCCGTCCATTATATTCCAAGAACTTTGATTTGCATCATAAAGTAGCACCTATCACTCACAAGAAGTCTTCTCTTTTCTGACAAGTGATCCCTCATATTGTTAGTTCATCCTATTTCCCATTAAGTCCACATGCTATTCCAAATCACTTTTGTTAATTTAATATAAACCATATCGAAAAGAGCATTAGAAAAAAATCAGCATAAGAATGTAATTGTATATTGCCCAGGATATGAAAGGAGACATCGTAACTCCTTTTTCAGTTAGGCGCAGTTCCTCTTATTCTTCTTTTTTTTTTTTTTTTTTGGGGGGGGGAAGCTATGAAGTTTAAAGTAAAAGGAGCACCTTGTTAGTGAAAGTCAAATAACAGTGGCAAATAAGATCTAGATGGAGTACAAATACAGTAAACTCAAACATGAAAAGGTTAAGACACAAGTAGGAATATGAGCATTGAAGAATTGATGTTTCATACCATCTAAACTGAAACTCAAGCATTTATCACTGAAATTAAGGATCTTACTCTTTTTTGTTTCACCTTTATAGTATCAATTTACAAGTAAAAGAGCATCTCTTATTTAGAAATTAAAATGTTGCTAAGGTAAGAAAATAAGGCTGCATCCGTGCATATATTTTCACAGCTTCATATTTTGCATAGCTCAAGCTGCCAAGGCTGCAGACCTGCATGTCTTCCATCCCTTTTCCAAGTTTCCAGTAATGTTTGAGAAACAGAAACAACACTTACTAATCAAAGGCATCCATAAAGATCAATATACCTGTGCATCTGCTGTTAGGATTCTAGTTTGTTTAGCTGGACAAGATTTTTATTTTTATGACAAGGAAAACTTGCAGCCGCTACCCTTTGTGAGCACCTTTGGGTGCACACAAGGTAAAACTCCACTCCTATGCAGGAGCTCGCAAACCACATAGGAGAGGTAACCCGCACTAGGCAAGCCCGGGCGACGAGCTCGACCCAGAAGGGAAACACCTTGCTTGCTTTCGCTGGCAAGGGGTTTCGAACTTGAGACCTCCAATATGGAAGTCCCAAGCCCAGTATATTCGATGATTCCTACTCTCTGCTTTTTGTCTCTTTCCTCCTCCCCACCCCACTTTTCTGTCTCTTCTACAGCCTTTCCTCTTCTTTAAGTAGCAGGTCTCTTCACCATCTGTCTAAGGTTAAAACAGAATTTCTGAAGATATACTAGGAGTATATGTGAAAGAATTGACTTAAACATCCCGTCTAACACAGAATCAATACCCAATATGTAGATTACTTCATAGATAGAACAGATAAGAGACCTTAGAAAATTCTATTCACTCAACTGTATACACCTCTATTCATGCACCATCACTGAAATGTACTTCACTACTAATTTCCAAATTGCAATAAATAAAATAATTGTCGCTCATAGACATGACAGAAACATCATGCTGCATCAGACCTACAAGAATGAAACTTATCACTTATCAGCAAACACAGAAATTTCGACTTCCGTGTTATCTACATCATCTTTCAAATCTAATAGTCACATTACACTTTTCAACAATATCAGTTGACCAATTTCAAAGTTAACCTAGACATAGATAATCCCCTTTTGAAAACAAAATTTGAGATTTAGAAAATATTACACATAATTTTTTCTTGGCTAAGTACAAGAAGAATACTTAGAAGTTGGAACGTTTAGCCAGATTGAAATAATATTTTACTATCAGGAAGTGAGGAAGTGATGAACTTTTTGGTACAAAGAGCATTAACTACCGTAGCTGTTGAACTCTTTATCTGTCTAGATCCAAAACTCCAATAGCCCAAATAATCATCACAATAAGCAATGATGATTAGAAAATCACAGTGCTGGATGAGAACTACAGTAACTTGTCACACCAAATACAATAATCAAAATTCATTTGAACTATCTATACACAACATCTAAGATATTCTTTTTCTTAGATTCAATTATTATTCACAACTTTATAGACTGACTGTCTTAGTCACTGACTTCAGTTGAGTATGGGGGGACTAAATTTGTAAAAGATGAGCAAGAAACAAGCCGTCATTTCTTACCTTGATTTGACGTTTCATCAGCTTCATGATGAATTCTCGCCTTTTCTTGGTAGGTGAAGTATTCTTCTGCTGCTCAACCAATGAGCTAAAATGATTGCCAGCCATCCCTCCATCACTAATGTTGATGGCAGAATCCTCTTCACTTGCAACAGTTCTGATGAAATCTGAGCTGAGTTTGTAAGCGAGCTTTTGAAGCTGAGCTTCTGACCTACAATTGCACTATCACCACTGAGTGTTCATGGAAACAAAAATTAACAGAAATTGACCAATAATTTTAGATGACAAGAATCTGGAGTGGATGGGGAGGAGGAAATCAATAGAAGAAGCAATATTGTTACAATACCTCTTCAGTTCAGCTTCCAACCGTGAGTGATTAGTATATGCTTCAATGAACTGCTTAGTCTTCGAAGTAATCCTGGGGGAAAATTCAGGATTGGATGGACAGGACGTAAGGAAAAGGTATATCCAGACTCAAATTAAAAGATTCTGAAATGCATTATAACAAATAGTGACCTTTTACGTTCCTCCTTTTCCTTGAAAAGTTCCATCTCTAGTTCCTGATTTTTTGAAGCTAGACTTTCTGCCTGACAAGTTGTCTCTTCAAGGTATATCTTCCAAGTTCCAAACAAAAAAGAGAAGTATTGAGGAATAAACTCGAAATTTTAGAGCAAGGAGCACAAGAATATGTTAAATAGAAGGAAAAGGGCACAGAGAAAGGAAGTGGAATAGACTGTTGCAGAAAGAACTAAGAAGAGAGTGAAATGCAGGCAAGTAAATATTAATGAGAGCCTTAAACATCTGCTAATGGCAAATGAATAAATAGATAGATGAGGAAAGACTTCTCTAATAATTAACATCTATTTCACTGCTATAAATTAGCACAAAAGATTAAAGGTTTGAGCTTCTAACTTAGGTCAGAAACTTCACTGTTGCTGTGATCAAGGACCAGCAGCAACAAGAGAGGGTAGCTAATTTAAGAACCAAAAGCCAAAAGGGTTATTCTTCCTTTTTAGTATAGCCTAGTCTTATATGAAGTGGGTCGAAAACCATGGTCTCAGGTTCACATCCCACGGAGGCAAAACCACCAGGTGATTTCTTCTTACATGTTCAAGTCTTGTTGGATGAAGTACCTAGTAGTGCTAGTGGGAGGTAGCAGGTACCCCATGGAATTAGTCGAGGTGTGCACAAGTTGGCGGCCTAAACATCATGGTTATTTGAAGAAGTGGCTAATATATGGCATAACAAACAACTTTACTGATAACCCTCTACTTGGAAACGGTATCACTGCCCGTCGCAACATAAGAGCTAAAATGTGCCCTATCTGTTAATAGGTTCAGACTTTAAAAAAGTGAAAAATACATGCCAGATATAGTAGTACCCCCAAAACTGGAAGTATACATACAATTTCAGAGCGGTAACTAGAGAAAGCAAGAGAGATTAGTTGGAAAAAAGACTACACAACGAGACACAGCTGTAGTCTGTTGGACTTAGTTCCTCAAGAACATAAAATCATATTGAACTTCTGATGAATTGAAGAGCCCTACTTCTCTTATAATATTTGACTTCTCATGAAATACTACTATAGCCTGATATCGATACATGGATTATTAAATCACCAATCTCATTATCTTTATTACACCTTTGCAATACACACGTGAAAAGGAAGAAGAAAGCATTTATGCATGTACCGATAAACACATGTACATGTTAGAAACATGTATTCATAGTCCAATCAGATTTGTTATGTATATATATAAATGCATATGATAATAAAATACCGAAAACATATCTGGCAAGCACTTGCTTAGAAATATAATTAAAGAAGGAATGCAGTGGAAAGACTATCTCCAAAGTTATGCAAGAAGCGACCAATAAAAAAAAGTCAATTTAGCCAACCTCTAGTTCTCGTTTTTCGTCATCCAACATATTGATTTCGGACTGCAACTGCCTAAGCTGCGACATGAAGGATAGACAGAAATCACTACAATGTCTACATATATATATATATATATATATATATATATATATATATATATATATATATATTATAATGAGGATGTAAGAAAGGGCAGGCAAAAGGAAGGGATGATGACCAACGCCATTCGCGAACTAGGATAAGAAACTTCTTCTCCAATCCCAGTACCTGAAGGACATCTTTGGAGTTGGACGATAAATGTTTTTTCTCCTTCACATGATCTCCTGTCCCATCTGACATGTTCAAACTTCCAGAGATGTCACTTTGACCATCCGAATGCTGTTTCATCCTGCGCTTTCTATCACTGCAATATACCATTTTTCTGATATTAGTAGAACATAATGGATTTTTTTATGACAGACATTATTCAAACATTATAATCATGGACATAGTATCAGGTCAAGGTAAAGAAGGATTAAAGAATTTAGATTAACCATCTGAAAGTTAGCAAATTGTCCTTATCATGAAAAGCATACCAAATTACCATTTGACCGATGATGCTCTCTAAAGGGGTTTAGAAATCTCAAGATCTTGGGAAGAGCCAATTAACCTCATTGCTTGTAAATATTCTCCCTTAGGGAGCTGCTGAGAGATTTCCCTTAATTAATTCAATAAGGAACACCTTAGGTCTTCTTACAGTGATCTTATAAACTGTATCAAAACAATTACCACAAATGGAATATAGCATATGCTACAAGATATAATTGTTAACTGGAGACAGAATAAATTCCTCAATTAAGGTTTATATATCTAACATAAATCGTAAGGAAATGGATTCAAGCTCAATCAGCTCCCAACTAATTTCTAAGTGACCTGAAGTTGGTTCAAGATTTCCATCTAAAGCCTGAGTATGTAATCTGTCCACAAAGACCTGTATATTATGTATCACTAAGTCCTAAAATGAAGTATACACAAGAAATTGATAAGCATTACCTCCTCTCAACAGACTCAGGAGGACTGCGCCCTGCAAAATAAATCAGAAGGAAATATTATATGAATGGACAAAACCATGAAATAAGGACGAGAAAGAGAACCAGAGAATATAGTAGCTCCTAATTATGTGAAACAATGGCTACATCTAAGCCAACAAATTCACATGATCCCCTGACAGAAATAGGACCTCCAGCAAGTATATTTCCATGGAATGAATACTCTTAATCACTCCACTATCCTTTCAGCAGATGAGCAGGAGTAAATAAGTCTATAAAGATCCGACAACTACAGCAAAGTGAAAGTGAAAGAAACAAACTCTGACCACGGGATGCATGTCTCTCTCTTGCATCTCTATCAGAAGAGTATCTGCCCACTGGAGAATGCCCTCTTTCAGAAGAGTATCTGCCCACTGGAGAATGCCCTCTATCAGAGGAGTATCTACCCACTGGAGAATGCCCTCTACCAGTGGAGTATCTGCCCACTGGAGAATGCCCTTTACCAGAGGAGTATCTGCCCACTGGAGAATGCTCTCTATCAAGCTTCTCTCTCAAGTCACGACCACGAAAATCTCGCATTTCTGCAATGGGAAGATTATATTTTTAATTGAACTGGATCCAGTAGTTGATTCAACATATTGATCAAATTCACACCAACTAAATCACCAAAGAATGAATAATGGAGCTAATCTTACCAATACATCAAACTACAAGAGAAACATAACAGCAAATATTTATACTGCCTTCCTGTGAGTTCCAAAAGGAGCCATAGAAACTACCTCTCTCATACAATGAACAGATATAGAATACCAGTTTTTTGAGCTTTTACCCAGAAGAGCTTCAAATATCATAGAACCAACAGAAGTAGTAGACATCCTTGCATCTTGTTCGGTAAAAAAATTGCTACAGCACATATATCTGCTAGCAGCCATATCAAAAGGATATGGATTACCCAAGCCGCATGACAATATATAGGATAATAAACAGGCCTTCTTGGACAAAAATATCATCCAACAGGTTCCTTTGAAGATTCATTCAAACAGAAGTCACAAGAAGGGAACACCATATTCTCGGGGAATATAAGGGTGAAGAAATTACTAGGGCACAGCATTCATATGGTTCATCAAGCTGGCAGATTTGTAAATAATATATGGAAGATACTATATCCAGAGAAACATATCCTGATCCCTCATGCGCTGCTGCTTCAAGATGCAATATGATAAACCAAGATGCTGAGAAAAATACCATAAGCAGCACAAAGATAAAGCAACCAGCAAATTCCTTTCTGATAAGAAATACTAAAACCTGTCAGTTGATAGGCTTTTATTCACTGTCCAATAGAATAACCTGAAGTGTGAAATTTCTCCCTTCAACTCAGTAACAACATTACACAGATACAACACTCTTAAACTGAATTTTAACCAAAAGATAGCAGAGAGGAGCCAAAAAAGCTTCATAATAGTAAAAACAGAAGTTGCAAAACAAAAAATGCAGAACAAGGTAAGAATACTAAATATATCTAATGAGAATTTATGATCAAGATATGGATAGGTTCCTGCTCCTTTGATAGGTGACTAATGCATTTCTATAATTTTAACTTATCCAGTTTTCTCACTTTTCTCTAGTCCCAAATTATTCGGAAATGATTGACAAGCAAAACGGGAGCTGACACGAAAGGCAAGAGAATATTCCTGATATGTGATATCTGATGTACTTATACAAATTATCTTGTTTCTCTTTCATTCCTTAATAAATTTTACAATATACTACACTATAAAATGTTAAATATAAGAAACAAACACAAATAAAAAATGAAGTGAAAATGCAAGATGAAACTTCATGAACTCTTTACTCTTATATTTATGAACAAGTCGGAAGAATTAGTTAGAGGAAGCAACGCTCTTAACAAACCGGCAAAGCTAAGAAGGTTTTGCTTGGAAATAATAGGGAGGGCAGGAACTGAGGAACATACTTTGGGGGGTTGAAAAAAAATATCAACAAAAAGGAGGATAGGTGACTAGAAACAACACGCTACCTAATGGATGCGGACTATGGAGGACTATCTTGGAAGGATGGGAAGCTTACAGTGGCATCGTTACATCTAGGAGTGGGAAGTAGAGTTAATTTTTGGGGCAACAGGTGGTGCGGAGATAGCACATTGCGGATTTCCTTCCCAACTTATATAAAATCTCAAGACAGAAAGAAGAACGTGCCAAAGATTCTGAGGACACAAGGAGGAGGAGTTCTGCAGGACATGATATTTAGAAGGAATTTACTAGGAAGTTGATGAATTCCAGGATTGGGGTGAGGAGAGCTAGAGTGTTTTCATTAATGTCATACTACCACAAGTTTTGTTAAGAGGAAAGTCTGGCTTTCCGCATACATTGATTTCGATTCTAAAGCACCCAGAAAGAGACAGATGTGCTTCTTCGCTTGATTGGCAGCAAGGGAAACTTATTTGACAGAGGAGAATTACATATGTAAATTGGTACTTTATCAGCAGCAGAAGAAGAAGAAGGAGAAGAAGAAAAAACCTGCCGAGGTCGCGAAGCAGAGGACTGAAGAAGAAAGAAGAAGAAGAGAGGAGCTGAAGTCGCGAAGTTGAAGGCCACAAAGTTGAACTGGATAGAAAAAGGGAGAAGAGAGCTGTGTTTGTCCAAAACACCAAATAAACCCTAATATTGCTTTTTAATTATCAAATCAGGTCTTCAAAAAAAAAAAGAGATGCCTTTGTCGCCACGCAACGTCGCCACGCGCCGTTTCAAGATCGCCTCGCTAGTAATGTCCAAAAAAACAAATAAAAGCCTATTATTGCATTTTAGTTATTAAAGCAGGTTGTTTTAAGAAAAAAAATAAGTGTGCTCGATAGTAATAGGCAATAAGGCCTTGCCTCTTGTCAAAAGCGATAAGGTGAGCTTGCCTTTCACAACCCTGGTATGATATGTGCCCCTTAGGCATCACATGAGTTTTGTTGTTTGAGAGAAGAGTTTTGAGATAAAGAAAATGAATGTGTCTTGGTAAAAAAAAAAATGACTTTTTGCAGGGATATCCTCTTATTCTTGGTGTTTGGTGCACTGATAAGGTTCTTGTTTATAGAGCAGATTGTTGTCATTTGTAGAGAACCATATTTTGTAGGCTCTTTATGTATACTACTTTAATAGAGCTTCTCCAAATTATCAAATGTTTTGGCTTCTTACAGGTTTCGACAATACTTACAGACAACCTAAAATGGAAAAGAAGGATTAGGCATTAAGTTTAAACTACAGTTCTTAAATGTACCTTAAATTTTTTTAAAGTATGGAAGACCTTTTGACACTTAAGCTAAATAAGCTTAAAATAAATTTAGCAGTGTTAGTATCAAGTAACGTCGTAGAAGAACATGTTCGTAAGGCAAGATGAAAAATATGAATATAAAGAGTCTGCTTCGCCCATGAATACTATCCCCAGTATTTGAAAATACTGAAGTTCAGTATTCATGTGATGTCCCATATGAACACATCCAGTAAGGCAAATTGAAAATGTGAAAAATTTAATAGCCTGTTTTGGCATGAGTATTACCTTGAATTATGAATTAATCCTATCCAATTTAGCTTGAAAGATTTATCAAACTAACTCTCGAGAAGCGAAACATGACAACTAATTTGAGACCGGATGCATTTTACTTGGATCGTATGCCAAAAATAGATTGTTTTCCAGGATAAATTTATTTATTTTTTATCCTTCGGGATGGCCCAGTGGTTCGGGCTTGAGACTTCCATGTTTGAGGTCTCAAGTTCGAAACCTCTTGCCAGCGAAAGCAAGGGGTTTGCCTGTTGATCTCGTTGCACTAGGTGCGGATTAATCCTCATGTGTGGTTTGCGAGCTTTTGAAGAGGAGCGGGGTTTTTATCTTGAGCGCACCAAAGGGTAGCGGCTACGAGTTTCCCTTGCCATAAAAAAATATTTTTTTTCCTATACTATCCTTTTCCTTTATAATTTTATTTCCCACTCCCTCCTGCATGACTTGAACCCTCCCTACTGATTCATGGTGGAAGTTCTCAACCACTTGAGCAAGCCTCACTTGTCCCAATATTATCCTTATCTTCAAAGGGTTAATTTAGTAAAATAAACCCTAAAAAATAGTTTCTTCATGGAAGTGTCAAAGTAAACATGGCCAAGTAACAAAAAGAAGATTTCTTCTCATCTATTCATGTTCATTCTAGGTGAATTGAGTTACCTACTGTGGGTGGGAGGTATCATCATACCATAGAATTAATCAAGGTGCACAAAAACTGACAGTCATCATCAGAAAAAAGAAAAAGAAAAACAGAACATGGGCCAAGTAAAACGAAGTATAGCTGTACATAGTATGTGTTAAACAAGTAAAGATAGAGTAATAACAAAATTACCGCCACCGGAACCGGAGAAGCGACGGAGCTCAGCGTTGCCATGAGCGAAAGAGCAAGTCTGACGATGGCAACGACCTCTCTGATAAAGCATGCATAATTTCGTTTTATACAGCTTCCTTTCCACCATCATCGATTTTGTATACAAAATTATTGGGATTGGGATTTGCAACAGAGAAATTCTCAAACGGATCGATACAACCGAGCAAAATCCAGAGTTCTCAGAACCCTAGTTTTGGATACCGATGGCTATAGACGGATACTATCACTTTATTTGGAGCGTTTTTTTTTCTATAAATAAAGTTACTCCTTTTATTTTCATTGGTCTTCAATATTTGCATCGGCCCGATTAAATTAAAATTCACGAAATAAAATATTTTATAATTTTATTTAAAGAAATTTTTTTTATAAATATTTTAAAATACCCCTTCATTCTCTTCGATGAATTACCATTCTCTATCTCATCACGCATACGAAATAATTAAAATTATAACATATAAATTTTGATATGTTATTATCTCATCACGCATATTAAATGATCCAAAGTAATAATGTGCAAATTCAATGTATTATTATTTTCTATCTCATTACGCACATCAAACAATTCGATTAGTATCTCATCACGCATATCAAACGATGGTAGTCATAACATACAAAACTTAGCAATAAAGTAAGGTATGACAAAAGCAAACAATAAGAGTGACACCATCTTGCCACGTGTCATGATCTGCTGTGTCCAAAGCAAGGTATATAAAAGAGTAAAATAAAAATGGTTACATGTTAAAATCTTCATGCTCCGTCGATTGACTCGCCAACTCACCTTTCTCAACTCGGCCGGGTCGAACGGGTTCAACTCATTCACCGGCTCACCGTACCGTTGTCATTTTCCGGTCGAATCTCTCCCCGTTAAATATTCCGTCGTAAGTCCTTCGTCTTTATCGATCTCCGTGAAGTGCAAATCTTCCTCCTCCTACTCGGCGGTCACCGGGAGGCGTATGCCAGTGGAGATGAGTTCTAGTCCGATGACGGCGTCGGTGGTGGAGGATTTTGTTCACGTTGATGGAGAAGTGGCTAATTTGAATTCGGAAGGCTCGGAAGCGAGTGTTGTGGAGGAGCAAGGAGTTGAAGAGGTAATTTCGGCGAATGTAGAAGGTGAAGGAGAAGGATATGAAAGGAAGGTTTTGCCGGAGGAATTGTCGAGGAGTGTAATGATGCTGACTTGTGATTCTTCTGCCAATGGAGGCATTTGCGATGTGTATGTTGTTGGCACTGCTCACGTTTCTTCGGTAAATTTACTCTTCTTTAATTGCTGCATTTTAGTATTCACACTTGAAGTACTTTTTATGCATAAGGCTTCTTAGCAGAGATGGAATTAGTTTAAGTATCATCCAACCACCCAGTAGCAGAGATGGAATTTGTAGATCATCAATAACAGTTTGCTGAAATGATGATCTAACAACATAGGATTATTATTAAATATCTTGTGAGCATTGTTGATGAGATATTGTTTAGTCTTGTATTTGACTCAACATCAGCTGGTGACGAATTGGATGAACACTTCTTGAAGTTAAGAAGTTAAATAACAGTAGAAGATGTGACGTAAGGCAATAGTTCCCATGCCTCATCATATAAACGAAGCGTGTGTTAATATGTACTTTCTTTATTTTCATACCTTGTCTTTCTTATTTTCTCCTTTATCTTGCTTAGGTTGATAAAGCTTGAAGCTTTATATGACCTATATATATAAATTGACCTTTAATCCAGTTAATTGTTCATATTAAAGGAACTGACGATGTAATACAGATTGAGCTGTAAAGGGTGTATAATCATCTTAACTTTACTATGCATGGTTACAGGAATCCTGCCAAGAAGTTGAAGCAGTGATCAATTTCTTGAAACCAGAGGTCGTACTTCTAACAACTGCCTGTGGTGCATGCTATATTTTTCTCTTTTTTATGTGTTGAACGTCAGTGTGATTAATACTGAATTGTTGATGACAGGTTGTCTTCTTGGAGTTATGCTCAGGTCGGGTGGGTATACTCACACCTCAGAATTTAAAGGTCAGTCTTTCTATTGGCAATCTCTCTTTTTATCATCCCAGAATGCATGCCGTTTGCAGAGAGCATTGGGAACAGAGAATTTATTTGTTTAGGAGAATATCCAGCATTTTGGAAACCATTGTTTAAAACAAGTAAAGAATTATTTCCTAGCTGGTATCAGGAGTCCTTTGAGGAAAAAGGATCAAGTTTCAGAGTTGATGTACATATGTATTCCGTGGCGTACGCAGTATTTCTCGCAAGCAATGTCGACATTAAAGAAGTGAAAAAATGGATACTACAGTGACGTCATATTTTAGGAAACTAAGTTTCAGTTACATTACAAAGTAAAATATAAATTCAAATGAACCGTAGATGAATTTAATTTTATAGAATCCAATCCCCACAAAAAAATTGATTAATGTTTTATACAAATTCCAACTAAAAAGGGATCTAAAAAGAAGTTACAACTAAAAGAGCAGCACGCAACACATTAAATCTTCAAAAACTGCAAAGCAACTGTAATCCCAAATATTACAAATTCTCTAGTCAAGTCGACTGGTTGGAGTGGCAGTCGCAATCGCAGTTCAAGAGTGCAACTGGGAAAATTTGGAAGCGAATCCCTAAAATTACCTTTTAATTTTCAAGACTTTCAACTAGATGTGCTCCTTTGGCTGGGTTTTAGCGAGAGAGAGAGTGTGTGAATTCCTAAATTTGTCGCCTTCTTAAAAAAAACAAAGAAAATACAGAAGGCGAGGCCTTTCTCGCCATGACATCCACTTTTGGAGATGCCACAAAGCTAATAGGCGATGAAGGGTCAGCTCGCCTCTCGCTATTGGCGACGAGGCAATCACCTTTCACAACATTGTTCCAAACAAGTAAAGGTTTTTAATAATGTCTGCTTGAGTTCCTTGGATGACAAAGGTTTGACATTCTTTGGGTTTTGAACTTTGGGAGCTGGTTTAATTAGATCGACTTTCAAGCTATATGAATCTCCAGGTTTTTCTCTTGTAATAGCTTGATAATCGGAATCAAACTCTGCAGAATTGGCTTTTGGGTTCCATTTGGTCAAGGCTTGAGCTAATTTTGGCTGGTGTTATTTTCACCATGTGTCCTTATTTTACTATCTTGAGTTTTTTATCCTGCATAACAAAGACAACATTAGATGTCTCCTCTCTCCCAACCCCCCAACAGAAGAGGATCTTTCAGCTGTGAGGAGGCATGCTCCTTATTTTCCTGTCATTATTGTTAACTTCTATGGATTCATCAAACTTGAAGCACATGCATGCATATGTAGATATCATCTGTTTGTGTCAAACTGGTGTCATTTATGATTGTCTCACTTTAGTATCCCGTATGCACATGTTAAGTCACCACTCTTCTCTTACCTTTATGTTTTGCAATTCGGATTCATTTATTGCAAGTCTTATATTAAAATTACTAAGGCATATGAAGAGATTAACATGTTCCAGTGGACTGGCCATGAGAAAAATCCAGATTCAATCAAGGGTGTATCTAATGTGTATGTTAACATAGATGGAAAGTGAAATGACCTTTCGATATAGGCTATACCAGAGAACTGTATTCTCATTTCTCTCTTTCTCTCTTTTGTGCATATGCTTTTTTGGCATCATGGTGTTAATGTCTTCATTTTCTAAGCGAACATATTAATTACACCTATTTTTTTCTTTCTATGTTATAGAATCAGGTAAGTATATTCTGAGATTCTGTCCTTGATTGATTTATCATTCAATTTGAGTATTTTCATTTGCTGGTGTTTGTATCATTTAGTTTTGATTTTTGTTTTGATGAAAGATGTAATGGTGGATCCATTTTCTCCTCTTTAGGTTTAATATCTAACGTACCCGACTCTGATATGGCCAGGTACCAACAATAGCAGAAATGGTGGAGATGTGGAAGAAAAATCAAAATCCGTTTGGGATACTTTACAGCTGGTTTCTTGCCAAGGCATGACCATAATCTCAAAAGTTGTCCTTACAGTTCAGAAGTGATATGTTACTCCTTAACATTAGTGCTGTGGAATGCTGATCACTCATTGAATCTATGTTGCGTTTTAGGTTGCTACCAAGCTTGAGGTTTTTCCTGGGGCTGAGTTTCGTGTGGCATATGAAGAAGCAATGAAGTACGGTGGTAAAGTGATTCTTGGTGACCGCCCCGTGCAAGTAAGACATTATCACTCATTCCATTATTAATTGGTCTGTTTGCTTCTGTCTCCAAATTGATCATGTGTATCTCTGCTTTAACTGGGTAATGTTTTTACATCACAACATGCCCCTGTGATCATGGAAAAGTTGAGATCGGTGTCCTGTTGTGTCCCGTAAACATCAGAGTTGATAAGTATGAAGCATTTCCTCCTCGTCTCTTTCTCTTCTCTCCTTTCCCTGAGATAATTACTAGAAAATATTAATCATCTGTGTTATTGAATAGTTTACTCTGCTTATTGTATAAGGGCTATTGGAGAACAAACGTGTTTGATGTTCTAGAAATTCATTCAGTCCAGATGAATGAGCAAACAACAACAAGAACATGCCAGTATAATCCCACAGATGGATCAGAAAATAAATCGAAATTCCTCCAGATGCTGCTGCACTTATCCTCTCTATTTCTCTCTATTCTCTATCTATCTTTTTCTAATGCACTAGAGTACAACTTTCATAGAGGCTGGAGCACATCTCTATGAACATATAGGGTTTCTTATGCATGATTTATCAGCTTACAATTACACTTCCTTTGGTAGCAGATTCCGCATGAAGAAAAGAAAAAAACAGTTGCATATTTACTGTTGTTTTGCTTGGTATCTTTGGTTTTCCGTTTGTTTTTCAGTATAATGAATTGTCATATCTTGTATTATGAATAGGTGACATTACGAAGAACATGGGCAAAAATGCCACTTTGGCACAAGACAAAATTGGTGTACTCTCTATTGTTCCAAGCAGTTTTTTTACCGAAGCCTGAAGATCTCGTCAAAATGGTAGGTTTGTTGCATAAGATTCTATAGGATTGTCCTACTCTGCATAAAGTAATTTCATTTATGAAGAAGAAAAATTGTATGTTACTTATGTTAAACTATTTTTGCTGGGCAGTTGAAGGATATGGATGATGTTGACATGTTGACTCTTGTGATTCAAGAAATGAGCAAGCAGTTCCCTACTCTTATGGATACCCTAGTTCATGAGCGAGATCAGTTAGTCCTCTCACTTGCATACTATCCCCCCCCCCCAAAACACACACACACGCACAACAGAAACCTCCTCCTCGCCCCATGCGAGATCTGTTTGTATGATACCAGTTTGTTTTGCTGCCTGCTTGTTCTATGGTTTTGTTTTGTGTATTTAAGGTGATTACAGTTGTTTGTTGGCTTTGAGTCTAGAGTAAGGAACATACTGTCAGGTCTGCCATTCGTAAAGATTTTAGAATTAGATGGCTTTTGTAAGACCAAGTCATTCCAAATCAAAACAATGAGAATGCTCTGATTAGTTACTTTTATGTTTTTAGTTATTCTTTCTTAGTATAGGTTGACATAACGTTTGATTATAGGCTGTTGGACAATGTCTTTTTCATGTACTCATATAATCTCAAATAATATTTGCTAGGGACTCATATTTCTGTGAGGTCTAGAGCACGAGAGTGTTGCTCTATCTCACTGTTGTGCTCCTTTAGGTGAAGGGTTAATGAATGTTTTCTCGGGGGATCTCCGTGTTTCATTGCTTGTCACTTCCTTTGTTCACTTGTCTCCCCAGAGCATTATTGCTTATCACTTCCTTTGTTTGCTTCTAGTTTTCCCAGAAATAAAGCCAGTGTTACTTTAGTACTCCCTTAAACTGAAATGAATTTCAATATCTTACGGCGGTAACAGACATTAACATCCCCCACCCAACAGAAATAAAGGAGGTAATGCCAACTGCCAAGAAAAAAGCCATTGATGTACTAGTTTGTGATTGTTTGGTTGGACTAAAGAATTGTTTGGTTGGACTAAAGAAAAAAAGTTATATCTTGCTTTTATAAGTTTTAGCTTAAATGTCATCTGTCTTTGACTAATCAGCTATAGTATTGTAATTACCAATGATTTGAAAGTCCTATGTTAGTGCTTTGGAACAAATGTTTCATTTGTCTAATCAAGCAGACTAGTAGTAACGTCATTCTTCCCGTCTTGTAAAACAAAAAAAATTAAATTGTAGCGTGAGTTTTTGAACCAACATGTTGGCTTAGACATTTTGATAATCTTGTAAGTAATTTACTTATTCCACCTAACAAATCTGAAGAATCTTCCCCTCTCTCTATGCAGGTTTATGTCATCAATGTTACTAAAAGTTGCCCGTGAACACAGCTCTGTTGTCGCAGTTGTTGGCAAGGGTCACCTTCCAGGAATCAAGAAGAACTGGGAGCAACCTATTGAGGTAATAGACATTTCTTCTTGTTGACAATTTCAATAAGACTTGGATATCCTCTGTTGTGCATCGCGAAATATATGAAAACGGAGCTTGATTAGTTTTTCGTGTTCACATAGTGTAAGACTCAATTTGAGCTTCCTACCCATAAAATTACTGAGAGCCTGTAGTGTACTTATCTGCTGCCACAGGTTAAGGAACTACTATCAATACCGTCACCCAAACCTCTCATAACTGTTTCGAAGATTGTGACAACCATTGGAGTTGCAGTTGCAGGAGTCGCCATAATATCTGGCATTTACGTTTCAAGCAAGAAATAATCATCAGCGATTTTAAATCCGACTGTCGTTAGGGTGTTGAATATGAACATCATCAAGGCTTTCCCTTGTGACTGTCAACATTTGAGAGCTATGAACTGTTACTACTTCTCTTCTGCATTTTCAGCATTTGAAGGGTTTAGTGTCGGTACACAGAGGAAAGGAAATTGTTGTTTTGCAAATTTTCCTGAATATCTAAACTCTAAACAGTTGGATGCTGCACAAATAATCGTATCACTACAGGGAAAAAAAAAAGTTAAAAGTTGAATAACAATTTATTTATTTTTGGCAAACAATGTGAATAGTACCAGTAACAGAAAAATCACTTACAAACTAAGAGCATCTAGTCCTCAGTATCTCTACGGTATATTTAATATTTTTATAAAAATAATATAATTATTTAATTTAAATATTAAATTGTATTATTTTAATAAAAATGTTAATGATTTTGTTAGATTAATTCCTGGATAATAATATCTATCATCTATAATTTATATGTTTATTTAATTTGATCATAACTAATTAATTAAATATTAGATGTTTTTATAAATATTTAGATGATCATTTTTCATTCGTTAAATTAACATTGGTTCAATAATAATTTGTGCTTTGAAATTAAATTATTACGTATTCATTAATGTTTCAATGCGCAAAACAAGTAAAAGATCTTTTTTAGGTATTTGAAAGGTTATTTTAAAATTTATAAGCAATTTAATATGGTTCATGTTATTAGCTTCATCCTCATCACGTTATCCAAGAGGAATTATTGATATCCTTATGCTTTTATATCATGATTTGTATCATTTAATTATTTAACTTTTGACTATGTATATTCTCTTATAATTTTTGGATTCATATTAAAATAAAATAAAAATATTATCATATCTCTAATATGGTATAATAAATTTATTTGAAAGTGATATTTATCATAAACATATTTATTTATTAGCTAAAATGTAATAAAGCTAACTAAACTAAATAGAAAAAGGAAACCAACATTCAATACTTCTTGAAGACAATTATATATATATATAAAAAAAAATTATGTGACTTTTTGCATACTAAGATTTTTTTTTCTATAAATTTAATTCTTTCAGAAAAAGTTTCTTATGTGCTACTCCTACAATCCTTTTCAGTAGGAGTTCTAAATTGGTGAAAATAATGTCATAATTTGGGGGGGAAATTGTGAGATCTTTCTTATGCAGTCATGAGGATAGATAAGAATTCAATTAGTGAAACATGATCTTTATCTCTATTTATATAGTTAAATTGTTGCTTTATTTATAACTTGCTTTTAATTTAGGATTTTTTTTTGTGTTCAAAAACAAATTGATTGTTACATTAGATTTCATTATCAAGACAAGATTAAAAAAGAATAATTAATCGCGTTGCTTATGTGTTTCCTTTTTGTTCTTTGTATTTGTATATCACCTTTAAAAATGAATTTGATAGAATAATTACTTTCTTTTTATTATTTAAGTTGAAATATATGGAATTAGATTAATGGTAGGTTCGATTAACATATCATCTTTGGTTTTCACAGAGGTGATTGCATACCAATAACGATCTTGAGTTTGTCCAGCAATTATAATTGGCATCATATCTCTCCATTGTTCAATTTTTTCTCTGATGATGATGGAAAATAACTAATTGAAGAATTTGTAGAAGGTTGTTGTTCTGTCATCTTTTTAAGAATGATCTTGATCCTCATCCTGTAAGTTAAAATTTGCTAACTACTAACCAAAGTTTAGAATATATAAAGATTTACATACAAATTATGAATCCACTATGGTATGTGTTTGAAATCTATATTATACTAAATCATATTATATTATATCATCATTAAGCACGAACTACCATAAGAAGTATGACTAAGCAAAATAAAGCACGAAATACCATAGGAAGATAATTACCTGAAAGAGCAACTTCAATTAACGGTTGGGGTTTGACGTTTCGAGCTTGTGGTGATAGGCTAATTCATTGTAATTGGAGAGCAAATAATCATGGGTGTAGGGCCTTTCAAAATGAACAAATGCAAGTTGACAAGGAAGCATTTACATATAACTTATTATTCTCAAATCTACTATAAAAGAACACATTTTAAAGAAATATTGTATTCTTTTACATCATAAACTAACATGTATGCATGTTTAATATAAAGTAACTATTATAAATAATAGTAAATTTACCTTAATTTATATTTCACTCTATAAATATAAGATTTATTATATTTAGAAACTTGCGTTTTTTAATATAATTTAATGTCTATTTTTTATCATCTAACATATCAGTTGAAATTGTATAGAAAATTTTGATATCAATTAATAGGAATATACGTGCAATGCAGTAATCAAGACTAGTTGATTAAATATGGCTGAATGTTGATAACATGATAATATAAAGTGAAAAGAAGTTATATAAGTATTTGCATTCCTTCATTTTCCTGCCAAAAAACATACATAACGAACTTTAGAATATTCAACGAATTCTGAGCCCACATGGTGGAGCTAGGGGTTAACGGAATGAGAGTCAAAGGTTAACGAAAGGTATTTCATTAGACTAATTCATGCATATTTTTTCGATTAAAAATATTTGACATTTGGAAAACTAATCTGAATAATTGTGATTTAATCAAATGATAAGCACTTTAATTGGTTATCTTCATATAAAAAACAAATGATACTCATATAATTCAATAGCAATTGATCAGAGAATTACTAACAGAATAGGGGAACTAGAAATTATATCAAAAGGATAGTTTTATTAGTTACAAGGTTAACGAAACAAATTTACAACATATACAATAAAGGTTCACGCCATTATAAAAAGAACAGAAAAACAAAAACAAATTATTCACGACAGTGATACAATACCCTTCATCACAACAATTCCAAAAGTTATTAAAAATTTGCAACAAAAAGTAAGACCAAATCAAAGTTGCTCTTAATTTCTAAAGGCACAATGTTTTCGAATTTCCCCTGCTTTCCCAGTTAGGACTCCAATTTGTCCCATTTTCACCATCGATTCACCAAAATCCTTGAAGAAAGTTGATCCATGTCGATTTAATTGTGATAACACATATTCTTTTGTTTGAGCATTGGTAAGAAGAGTTGCATCAGACGCGAATAATCCTCTTCTTTTGGCAATCATACTGTAATAATCAGTGTCAAAACTCTTGAAACTTCCAGGATCCATTTCAACAATTGTAGTCACATCTCCAGGTTTACATTTCATCTTCAAATGATTAATGTAGTTTTGATCCATGTTTGGATCCATATCACCTTTGCCAGTGAAATTATACAAACGACTTGAAAAGGAAAAACAATGTGACATCCCAATTGTATGTCCTCCTATGAAAAAAATAAGAGTAAGATTGTCGGTCAAGGATAGTCAGTTGAACACATATGTATATTAAAAAATGAAATTTACCTGATAGAACAACAAGGTCTTTAACATTTAGTCCCAATGCACCAAATGTAGTTTTAAGAGTAGTGAAGTTATCAAAAGGAGTTGGTAGGTTTTTTGAGGCCTCAGAGAGAATTGAGACTCTTCCATCTCTTCTACCTAAGGGGACTGGCCATGTTGGTCCATTTATCTGTATCATAATGAAATGTGATATATTATTTTGATCGGATTAAAAAAAATATATGACGTATAAATTGAGATGTATAGAGTAATTAGTTACCAGTGAAACAGCGTCACGAGCAGCTAAAGCTAAAATATCAGAGCAAGATACAATGCCAGGACACTCTTTCTCTAAAGCAGATTTTGCAGCATCTATCACTTGAAATCCTCTTAGGCTTTGATTTGGAATTGCATCCTGATTTATTTCCTTTTGTTGAATTTAGTAGCACTGAACCATCACATCCCTATAAAAAAAAGTAATAAATAAATAAATATATTGACGGTGTATATACTTCATCTGTCTCAATTTATGTGACATATTTTATTTATAAAGAGTCAATCTAACTAATCTTCGAGACTGATGTATTAAATGGTGGTGCTTACCCTAACAAAACAATCATGAAAGTGCATTCTTAACAAAGGGGCAGCCAAAGTAGGAGCAATAGAAATGTAGTGTTTTGTTGTTTCTTTAACAATTGCTTCCACATTTGGACATGTTTTCTTGTAGAATCCTACTTCCACACATTCACAATTATTAACAACCAAAAAAAATTGAAGAATTAGAAATGAAAGAAATTTTAATGTTGCCATTAATATTTAAAAAAACAATTCTCAACTAAATGTTTATGATGTTATTTGCTTGAAAGGGATGATTTGAGAACAACAATTCATGGCCTTTAAATAGGAATTAAGTAGATGGTGATGCATATCAATTCTTTGATTTATTTGAAGGGTAGATATGACATATAATTGAAAGTTAATTTTATTATTTAGTAGTTAGCACCTTCTTAACTAAGCAATTTTTAGTGTTCTTGAAAACAATATATAAATAAGATTAAGAGGAATATCGATTAGTAATGTTGAGATTAGTTATATTCGATTAGTTATGTTATGCTGTGCTTTTTTTTATCCATCATTTGATTTGGTGTATTAAAAGACAGTTGTATCTTTAATCATGTTTATTCATATAGTAATACTCTGTATATCATTTTATTACTTTGCAACCCCATATACCCAAATCTAACTTACTAATATTAAATTGAAAATCAATTTGGTATAGCTACAACCCCATGTTATGTTTGATTTTTTCCTCTCTAAGTTAATTGATGTCAAATGCATTAGGGGAATCTACAACCCACTCCCTTATTTTTCTCCAGCAAACTAAGATACTAATAATATACATGTATATCATTGCTTTTATACACTCTTCAATACTTAATTAGGATATGGTTAGAACATTTATAATATTCCAAATTTTCGTTCTGAAAGAATCTCATGAGTTGTAATTTTCTTATATGATTTCGAAAAATCCTTCTCATTCGAACTTGTTTTTAGGAAAATTGGAAGTCTTAATGTTTTTAAAATGGTATTCGAGCTAAAATTCAAATGTCTGATTTTGAGCGTGCCATGCATGCATGGATGGGTTATATATGTCGTATTATGAATTATTGTACGTTTACTATATATTATATATAGTAAGTCATAAGGAAATACAACTCGTATGATTTAAAAGCTGGAATGATAAGATTATGACTAACTAATAGTAGATGAAGTCAACAATATATTGAAATAAAAATTAAATATTTGAAAATAAAATATTAAGTAGTTTAGGTACATTAGTGTATATGGAATCATGGATAGAGTTGAGAGTTGGTACGTATGTATAGTAATGCATGTTATATAGTGCCTAAAATATGTGTTTAAAAAAAAATTGGTGCATAAAGCATATTAGTTAGTGTAGTCCGGCGAAGGATCGCAGCTCAAAAAGTATGATATAGACACTAGTGATATTTCTACAAATTGAATTTGTGACTTATAACTTTAGACAAAAATAAAGTCACCGTTATTCTAAGACTCTCTTTTAATAACTTCTTTTAATGGCTAAAATAAGTAACACAATTATATAAGTAAAAACATGAAATCGACGGATAGGGTTTGGTCCAAAAAATTGTGGGATCAAAAAGCAATGACCGTTCGTTAATTTTTATATTGGCTCACAAATACGTGATAAAATAATATTTTAAAATACAACACATACCTTTTTTAAAAAAAAATAAAAAACTAAGGGAGTTTATCAAGTTTTAAAGTACGAAATTGCAGTTGAAGAGTATAAATAAAAACGGGAGAAATATTTTATCAAAGAGCATATATGATCGACAGATCGAGTGATGTATAAAATTATTCAAAATCATATAAATACCTGGATTTAATTTAAATAACTACATTTTTTATGTAAATTAAAAAAAAAAAACTTCCTCGATTCTAATCAATCATATAGATCAGAATATTCAAGGCACCCAAATCTAACGAATGTATATAACTGAAGCAAAATTAATACATAAATAAATTACCTCCGAACAATTTACCAAATCTTCTGTTAGAACAATTTAATTAACAAATCAACCACACAATAGTAGCATGATTATTTATTAATTAAAGCTCTTAGTTGTCTTTTTCCTTTTTTTGTTTTCTTATTATTTCTTTTCTGGTGAGTCCATTTTCTATATGTTCAAAAATACTTATTGGGCTAATTAATTAGCCTGTTAGTCCCTCTTGCATTTTCTAAAGGATATCTAGACAGTAAAAAAAGAAAATTCATCATAATTATTATAAATTCACTTCCGTTGATTTAAAAAAAATCATAAATCTCCTAAACTAATATTTTCACCATCAAAATACTACATTATATATTAGCAAAAAGAACTAACATTAAAAAAAACTTCTTAGCTTAATTAGAAGGTGTTAAGTGTTAACTACTAAATATTTAAAATCAACTCTCCATTACCAACTCTATCATTTTAATAAATCAAAGGATTGATATCATAATTTGTTTCCTATTTAAAGAGCATGCATTTGTGTGTTCCAATCATCAAACAATTCAAGATTTTAATTTTCTCCACAAAAATAATATAATGGCAACATTAAAATTTCTTTCATTTCTCATTCTTCAACTTTTTTTGGTTGTTAATAATTGTGAATGTGTGGAAGTAGGATTCTACAAGAAAACATGTCCAAATGTGGAAGCAATTGTTAAAGAAACAACAAGACACTACATTTCTATTGCTCCTACTTTGGCTGCCCCTTTGTTAAGAATGCACTTTCATGATTGTTTTGTTAGGGTAAGCACCACCATTTAATACACAAGTCTCGAAAATTAGTCAAATTAACTTTTTATAAACGAAAAATGTCATATAAATTGAGACAAATGGAGTACATACACCGTCAATATATTTATTTTATTTTTATATTTTTTTATAGGGATGTGACGGTTCAGTGCTACTAAATTCAACAAAAGGAAATAAAGCAGAGAAAGATGCAATTCCAAATCAAAGCCTGAGAGGATTTCAAGTGATAGATGCTGCAAAATCTGCTTTGGAGAAAGAGTGTCCTGGCATTGTATCTTGCTCTGATATTTTAGCTTTAGCTGCTCGTGACGCTGTTTCACTGGTAACTAATTATTCTATACGTCTCAATTTATACGTCATATTTTATTTTTTAATCCGATCAAAATAAAATATCACATTTCATTTTGATACAGATAAATGGACCAACATGGCAAGTCCCCTTAGGTAGAAGAGATGGAAGAGTCTCAATTCTCTCAGAGGCCTCAAAAAACCTACCAACTCCTTTTGATAACTTCACTACTCTCAAAACTACATTTGGTGCATTGGGACTAAATGTTAAAGATCTTGCTGTTCTATCAGGTAAATTTCATTTTTTAATATACATATTTGTTCAACTGACTATCCTTGGACGAAAATCTTACTCTTTTTTTTTCATAGGAGGACATACAATTGGGATGTCACATTGTTTTTCCTTTTCGAGTCGTTTGTATAATTTCACTGGCAAAGGTGATATGGATCCAAACATGGATCAAAATTACATTAATCATTTGAAGATGAAATGTAAACCTGGAGATGTGACTACAATTGTTGAAATGGATCCTCGAAGTTTCAAGAGTTTCGACACTGATTATTACAGTATGATTGCCAAAAGAAGAGGATTATTCGCGTCTGATGCAGCTCTTCTTAGCAATGCTCAAACAAAAGAATATGTGTTATCACAATTCAATCGACATGGATCAACTTTCTTCAAGGA
Organism: Solanum lycopersicoides; assembly: GCA_022817965.1. Taxonomy (NCBI): domain Eukaryota; kingdom Viridiplantae; phylum Streptophyta; class Magnoliopsida; order Solanales; family Solanaceae; genus Solanum; species Solanum lycopersicoides. The sequence continues at coordinate 619,272 of CM040629.1, forward strand.
TTTTGGCGAATCGATGGTGAAAATGGGACAAATTGGAGTTCTTACTGGGAATGCAGGGGAAATTCGAAAACATTGTGCTTTCAGAAACTAAGAGGAACTTTGATTTTAGTCATTTTTCGTATTGTTTATGTTCAATTGAATAATCTTTTTTCTATGTCCTGATTGTACAATGTAAATTGTATGTTTTTATTTGATCATGTAACAAAATAAAAAATATTGTTTTGGTTTTACTAGCACGCATACTCAATTTGTTTTTTCTTATTTTTAGTGTATCAGACTGTGTTTTTTTCTTAATTTCAAAAAAGGTTGAAAAGAGCGCGCAGCTAGCATGAGGTAAATTCATAAATAACCACTTTAGAGTCGTGTTTGTGATCGTTCTATTGATTAGCTAGGTAGCTCAATTTTGTAAAAAAAGTATGAATAAACTCGTCAAGGTCAGGAGATCTCGATCAAGTCTGTTTAAATAAAGTATAAAATGACAATTTTAACTATTCATGCTAGTAGAATTGAACTTAACAAACTAAATTACAACAAAGGTACATTTACCACCACAAGATACATTATTGGTGAATTGTTTAAAACAAAACAAAAAAAACGATACAAAAAATGACGATAGAGAAATAACTTCACAAAATTATTCTTCTTAGTTTATAAAAGCACATTTTTTTCTAATTTCGCCCGATTTATCAGTAAGGACTCCAATTTTTCCCATATTCACCATTGACACCCCAAAATCCTCAAAAAAAGTTGATCCCCTAGAACTTAATTGTGCCAAAACATAATCTTTTGTTTGTTTATTTGTGAGAAGTGTTGCATCAGATACAAAAAGTCCTCTTCTTTTGCTAACCAAAGTGTAATAATCAGTGTCAAATGTTTTGAAACTTCCAGGGTCCATTTCAACTGTAGTTGTCACATCATTGGGCTTACATTTAGTCTTCAATTGGGCTATATATTTTTGGTCCATGTTTGGGTCCATATCACCTTTACCAGTAAAATTGTATATACGACTACCAAACGAAAAGCAATGTGATACTCCAAGTGTGTGTCCACCTTTATATATGAAAAAAAAAAGTTAGGATGAAAAAATAAGTAAAGAATGTAGAGTTAGTAGAATGTTCGATCTCTCAGTTATAAGGAAAAAATAAGAGTTTTCTATCATATATTGTGAAAGATACACCTAGATACATGTATTTTTGCTACCATATACACTAAAATAGAGAAAGGGGCGAGCAAGATAGTCATTTATCCAGATACATGCAAATCACACTAGATACATGTATATATGTGTATGTAACTTGTGTTATTCACTTATATCTAGGATGTCAGATAGAAGAGTAGCGAGCGAGATGAGAGGGAGGCGAGGGAGGTGAGAGAGATTTGTTATATATTACATATACGTGCGAGTCCACTTGGATAGAATGTATCTAGAACAAAGTACACATAATTTTGACTTCATGTTTCTCGGATATATGCATCTAATTAAACACACCAAAAACTGGTAAGATTAGTAATATCGCAAACTAAAATATATTTAATTAAGTAATTAGATCCTAAACTAATGTGATTTTCGTAAGTATTCCTTTTATCATAATACAAAGGTAGGTAGTAAATGAAATTATAAATTTTACCTGATAAAACAACAAGGTCTTTTACACTTAGACCTAATGAACCAAATCTTGTTTTTAGAGTAGTGAAATTATCAAAAGGAGTTGGTAAATTTGTTGTGGCTTCTGAAAGAATTGAAACTCTCCCATCTCTTCTTCCCAATGGTACTTGCCATGTTGGTCCATTAATCTGCCCAAAAAAAATGACATAATTAACATGTTCAAAGAAAAATTAATTAAGCAGAAACTTTATTTGATAACTCTTTAATTTGGACTTTTCACACGTCAAGTATAAATTCACAAAATTAAAGGACATTTTTACATGCTACATATCTTTCATTTAAAACCATAAGATTTAATAGTCATCATTTGTATTTTCTTAAACGTTACGTCAAGTTAAAATCAGATAACTAAACTGAAACGAAGAACATAATATATTATTTACCAGTGAAACAGCATCACGAGCTACTAAGGCTAAAATATCAGCACAAGATACAACGCCAGGGCACTGTTTTTCTAAAGCAGATTTAGCATCATCAATCACTTGGAATCCTCTTAGACTTAGGTTTGCAATTGCATCTTTCTCAGCTTGATTACTTTTAGTAGAATTAAGTAACACTGAACCATCACATCCCTGCCACAAAAAATAAAAATTAATTTAAGAAAAATAACTCACAATTATATTCATTTATCATATCACCCTTGGGCTTCTAGAAAATATAGAGAACTTCAAAAACTGGTACGAAATATATAGCTGAATCCAACTTATTTGTAACTGGAATGTGGTTATTGTTGTTTTTTATACTTGCATAACATGTTATAACGTGTTAAATATATGACATTATCACAATATACTAAATTCAAAACCATATGGTATAATAAATATTTTTGCTTACCCTAACAAAACAATCATGAAAATGCATTCTTAACAAAGGAGCAGCCAAAGTAGGAGCAATAGAAACATAGTCAACAACAGCCTTTTTCACAATTTTTTCAACATTTGGACATGTTTTCTTGTAGAACCCTACTTCAAGGCCTTGTGAATTAACAAATCCCAATACAATTGCAAAATAAATTATGAAAATAGAAAGAAATTTTAGAGTTGCCATTTAAAAAAATGGAAAAAAGATGAAGAAATTAATTAAGCTTTCTTAATTTGCTTGTCTGAAGTGATGATTAATTAGGGGCACAAATGTATGCTATTTAAATTGGAAGGATATTTGGTGACATGTCACTTCTTTGGTTATGTAAGCTGGTATTAATTTTTAGGTTGTGTTTGATACGAACAAAAATATTTTCTTAGAAAATAAGTGAGTTTTTTACTGGTAACTGAACAACAATATTATTTTTAAAATATTTATATAACCTAGCATAACACTATGTGGTGGGGAGTAGGGAGCAGGGGTGGAGTCAACTTTCTGTCTGGGGTCCATCTTTACCTCAGCGGAAAATATTATTATTTATATATGATTAAAATTATTTTTTATTTATATATAATAGATATCAAACCCCTTCGATTAGTTCGTGTATTTAGTTCTTCAAATATTAAATTTCCTAATTAAAAATTTTTACTCCTCCTTTGGACGACAGGTGGAATGGTCACACTATAACAAACAAAGAATTTAGCGGCAATTATTTAACTACAATTATGCAATTTTCGCTCTATATATATTTAATTGAGCGATAACATAACATGTGTATTTATAACAAACACTAGATTTATATACATAAATTTGTTATAAGCCTTAGCGATTCAGGATGCAATAACTTCGTTAACTCAATTGCCGCTAATACTTTTGCAGAAAATTTTACTAAAAAAATTAGAAAATATTTTTTAATTCATACCAAGCACACCCTAAATTAAAATTTAGTTTAATATTTGGCAGTTAGCACCACCCATGCAAAGAAATTTTTAATGTAATTTTTTTTAATACATGCAAAATGGACTGCCAAACAACCCTCAATAAAAACATAAGAGGACTAAGCTTTCTATGAAATAGATGTGGCTATTTTTAAAATTAATTTGATGTTGATAAGAGGCACAGCTAAAATTTTAATTTATGAATTTTTGGATTATAATTTGTTTTGCTTACTGAGTTTTGGATAGGTAAATTGTATAAACATGTTGAATAAATTTTAACACAAATTAAATTAAAAGTTTTACTCAAAATTACATTTTGTAGAACTTATTATTATTATTATTATTATTATTATTATTATTATTATTATTATTATTATTATTATTGCTCCGCCCCTAATTACTAAAATTTAATTTAGAACTAGCTACGACCTAGCTAATTCGTTGCTAATTAAATTTCTCATTGCTAACATGACTTTTTTTTTAATAAAACATCACTAATTTGTTATCAAATAAAATTAGCAATGATTTTGTGATTTTAATTAAAAAAATTGTTTGTCGCTAATATTTATTTTTAATATTGTATGCTAATGTTGTGAAGTTAATTTTTTTGGTCACTCTTGAAATGAAAAAGATAAATCGAGTACTAGACAGGTTATTGACTTAACCACATGTTACTTAAGTTGAGATGAGCTAGATCAAGATGGACTAAATATATAGATCATAACTTAGCTATTCGTTTTTTATAAGCTTATTTTTTTTTCTAAATTATTATGACCAAAAAATAACATATCAAACATAAAAATGTATATTTAAAAATATTTTGATAAAAAATAATTATTGACCAAATTAGAGGAATTAAAATGAACTGAATTAATAAATAATGCTTGCAACATGTCTCTGTAGATTAATTTTTATAACTTTTATATGTATGGCGGCACTAGAAAAATAAAATTCTTTTTTCAAGCCCTTTTCTTTGGAATAGTTACAAAATATATATTATTTTGTTGAATTTGGTAGTAATATATATAAATTAAAAAGAGTCCATTTTATATGTGTATAATTTGTACTGATGGACTCACAAAACCAACTTGCTGTTGGACTCTGCTTATCACTATTAATTAATTCACACATGGAAAAACAAATTAAACATTTTAGAGTATTTCAATATGAGAAAGTAGCTTGGTATACATTAGTTTTGTATATTAATATTTTATTTGGTTTACTTTTTATATGCATAATCAATATAAATATTAGTTATATACTCTGTTGTAAATTAGGGTATGTATTAATATCATGGATTTTTAGGTATTAGTTATGCATTAGATAAAAAATCAATTATCGCAAAAAATCTTTTTTACGTCTTTTTCATCATAACTATGAAGGATATTTGATAAATAAATATTTTTATATTTTATTTGGTCTACTTTTTATATGCATAACTAATATAAATATTAGTTATATACTCTATTGTAAATTAAGGTATGTATTATTAATATCACGGATTTTTAGGTATTAGTTATCATTAGTTAAAGATCCAATAATTATTGTCAAAAATCTTTTTTACGTCTTTTTCATCATAATTGTAAAGGATATTTGGTAAATAAATATATTTATACAATGCATCCAATTGTAATACACCAAATTAAACAATGCATAAGATATGATCTATGTATAATTAATGTAAGCATAACTAATACAAACATTAATAAATAATAATACACTCTATTTAGCATTTTTTTAATACACTTTACCAAACGACCCTGACTTCATTTGTTTGAGGTTTCAATAAATTTATTTTATTAGAATTTATAAGGTAAGATCTAACTCCCCTTTGTTTGTAGTTATTCATATTGATGATTTTATTTTATTAATAATGAGCATTAAACAAAGATGTTTTGTTTATTGATATAAATATGTCCCAGAAAAACGCAATCACAAAATACTTTCGTCATTAAGATTGTGAGTATAATTTCGTTTGTTTTAAAAAAATTCTCATTGAATTATTTTTGTGATTCGAAAAATGTTAGTAGCATATTTTTCGAATGTAGAATGATCCAGACCTTCTTGCGACGCCGAGTAGGTTTTGAGAGAAACAATATAACTCGACTTGGATTCGATTTGGGTTCAACTGTGAGCAACTAAGCTCTTGGGCCTGACTTCTACATAAAGTCCAGTCTATTTAGATGTTTTTCAAGTTAGCCATTTTCGAAGAATTTAGCAAATAGCCAATTTTTGAATCGTTAATTTGGAGTGAGCATTTGATTTTTTGGCTTGATATTTAACTATTCGATTTTAATTTTTAGTAATGACACCCGGCCTTCCTCACAATTGTTGATATAAAATTAGAAAACTTCGGTAAAAGTTGAAAGTCCTGATAAATTTTATTTTTTTTGCGATTGTATCATATTTCTTGTAAGGTTAGAATCAAGATTTTCATTAAACGAATTCAAAATATATATATAAAAAAATATACAACATCTATTTATATAAATATATAATCTATATCTAATATAATGTTGGTTTTATCTTCTGATATTCCTAATGCGCTCATACATATTTAATCTTTAAATACTTGAGATGTGTACTTTTGATCCCTTTGTTTATAAATATTCAAAAGAAAATCAAATTTATTTTTAGCTATTTACTTACTCCTATTGTATGTTAAAATTATATTGTCATTGATCACTATCTAAATTCTAAAGGGTAATTTACTTCTTAAATAATTTTAATATAATATATTTTCTATATAAAGGGACTAAATGTTCATTTTTTTTTTAATTGATAAGACATTAAATATGAAAATAGCAATTTAAAAAATCACTCAACTATTGTTAATAGTATAACAAACTCACTTTTTTTGGGTAACAAGATCACTAATTTTGGCTATTTCTCTTCAAAATTTACTATTAACATTTGGCTAACAAAATATGGCATCACATTATATTTAGTCAAAATATACTTTCTCCTTTTCATTTCTCAATCCACATAGCAATAAAACCCGACCCGACCCGGGCCATAGGCCCCCATATTAACCCTATGGATAACTTGGACCCGACCTAACCTTACTATCCTTAAACACCTCTTCTTGTTGAGTCGTTGTTAGACTTTCCTTTCAAATTTTGAACAGTTTCGATCACATTATCATAAATTAAGTTTCAACAGAATCTCATATCGCAATCGAATTTATTTTGATTTCTTCAATAAAGAAAAAATTAGTCCTTCTAGTTTATATAATTACAAGGACAAATCCAACCTTTTTCCAAAAGAAATATTTTTGTAAATACTCAATAAATATTTACCTTAGTTTTTTCCTAATAATTTTGAGTGGTAATTAATTAATAGAGAAACTTCTTGACAATACCTACTACAAAAAAAGTTGTATTGGTAAAAAATAACTTCCCAACTACCCCCCTTATTGGACCACATGACAACTACCATTCTTGTTAATTTGGCCTTTTCCTTCAATCCCCAGTCTTGTTTTTTTTTTTAATTCATGGCCACGAGGGTTCTTTGTCCTTTAGATTCTTTTGTAATCTTTGAGGACTTGTTTGGTACGAAGATGAGATAAATAGAGTTATTTTATGAATTAAAATATTTTATTGGATTAGTTATTCATATATATGTATGAGATGATTTAAGTTATTAGTATAGTATAAATAGTAAGATAAATAATTACGAGATTAACTAATACTTTGTAAATATCGAATGTACATGATAAAACAATTATGTATCTTATTTCGAGATTATTATCACTTATGTCTTATGATAAACGATCTGTTAGTGGTTGTTTGGTAGATGGGCGCTCTTGAAGACTTACTTGGTGTTAGGAATGGACTAGATAAAGATATTTTATGAGATTAGTTATCCTGCCATATATATAATATATGAGATATATAATTTATTTCATCATTATAATGTAATGATCGAGATAATAAATAATCTTGAGGCTAACTAATCCTCCCGTTTCTATTTAATTTATTATATGCATTCCTTACTGAAACTAGATGTTTTTTAATACTTGTCATTTCTCAAAACCTATTCATAAATAACATTACTCTTCCTATTTTACCCTCGAGAGTTATTAGTTTTGAAAGTATCAATTTGATCAACATAGGAAATTAAATGATTAATTTATGTTCATTTTGGTCAATTTAATAATTAATCAAAATAAATTAACTTATATGCATTTATCGTGAACTTGGCTTTAATAGATTATTACATAAAACTTACCTAGTTTCTTAAGGAAAGTGAAATATAAAATTATAATATGTAAATAGAAACAGGGGGAATATCCCTTAAGAAATGTCGGATGAAATCATACTACATCTGATTCCAAAATTATTATCTTTTATCCCTCGTACCAAACCAACTCTGCTATATTCATCTAGTCATGTACATTTTTCCTCTATATATAGTTTGGTTCTACCTATTCTTCTTTAGCTCTTCATTACTACGGTTTTTAAATATTTGCCAAGTTATTTCCATCTCTAATGGCTGATTTGGATAGTTCAAGCACATCAAATAATGCCTTCGTAGACTCCCCTTGTAAGTTCGTAATTCTCAAATATGTAAATTTTTACTATTTTATTATATGAGTACTCATATATTATGATAAATTTGTGTTATTACTTTATATTTGATAATAATATAATTTTAAATATAATTCCATTGTAATATATTCTTTTATAAGATAAACTTAAAATTTATCAATAATCGAAAGACTCAAAGTATTAATATTCCTAGGGGTGTAGCAAGGTAGGAACCTCATTTGGCTAAAAATAAAATATACTATTTATAAATAATTAAAAGTAATTTTTATTTATTTATAACAGATATTGAATCTCATTTAATTATTCATTTATTTACTTTTTTGTATCTTAAATTTTCTTAACAAAAATTTTAACTCCGCTACTGAATATTCGGAAAAATAATCTCATGTTATTGTTTCCAATGATGTGTCTAATTAGCATTTGAGACCAAAAAGGAAGAGAGCTCGAAGCTTGAATTTTCCCAAGATGAGGAAATCCTTATTACTAAAATGTTCAACTTGGTTGGTGAGAGGTAATTCATTATTGTATAATATTTTTATATTATTTAAATTCATATATTTGTACATTTTTTTTATGTAGGTTATTTTGAGAAAAAAATAATACTATGTCTTTTTATTTTTTATTTGGTGAATTCAAATTTGAGATATCTGATTAAAAATGATAAATTACTTGTCATTTTAAGACAATCTTGATTGGTGCTCTATCCATCTCGTTTTAAGTGTGTTTTAGTTTTTTTTATTCTCATTAAAATAAATAGTAAATATAAGATATAATTTATTAAGTTACTCTTATTTAATAAAGATTTTGGAATGATTTTCCTCCAAAATATTGTTTTACTTCTTTAGTATTAAGAATATAACGGAAAATGATTGTCAATTTTGATTTTGAATTTCTAAAGTGATAGTTATTTGATGGTTAATCTGATCATTGGGACAATTTTTTTGAACAAAAGCAACAATTAAGAGTAAGTATTACTTCAATAAGTATAAATTTATTCTTAACTAGAGGTTTTGGTTCGAGTCCCCTAATATAAGGAGTCACCTTTGTTAGGAAGCGTTTTATTTTTCAATATGGGACTTCTTAACGTGAATTCAGATTTAGTCAGGCTTTAATATGAGTACCAAACACTGAGTGGAAATAAATAAAAAAATAAAAAACCTTCACTAAGTTACATCGATTTATTTTAAACACTCGAATGCAATGACTAAATATTACTCTCTCCGCCTTATACTACTTGTCCACTTTCTCATGTACATCCCTAAAGAGATTATAAATAAAAAAAATACTTTTGTTAATTTACCTTTTATTTTTTTTAATACATTCTATTTAAGTATATCATTTTTATTCAATAAATAATGTTATTTGATTAGGTGGTCATTAATTGCTGGGAGAATTCCAGGGAGAACTGCAGAGGAAATTGAGAACTACTGGAACTCAAGAAATTCCAACAGCCAATAAAATATTTTCTTTTGCTATATATGGAGTTACAAAAGAAAAAAATAATTATTATCACTTTCTTCCTAATTATTTATTTTATTTTTCATTTGAGATGGTTTCAAAGCATAATATGAAGAGAAAAAAAAGTGAACATTGGATTGGAATAAATATACTTTTAATTTTGTGATTTAGAACGAATATATTCCTGATTAAAAATATATATATCCTTAACGTTCAACAAATGATATATATTTATCTTCGTTTTTTACTTAACAGGCTGAATTAAATAAAATAAACCTAAATTAGGGTTTATATATAATTTCAACCAACCCAATATAGAAATATTGAAAATAAATTATTTTTCTATCATTTTTCATTTTAATGTTATTTAGTGTTAGGTATACCTAATAGAACTTGTCACTTGGTGCCTTGCATCAACTAACAAAAATAATAATAATAATACTTTTTCAATATATATATGACAATAATCAAAATGGGAGGGGGAAAACAAGAAAATTGAGTAAAATTACATGAATACAAAAATTAAAATTCAAAACCAAGCAAAGATTGAAAATAAATTGCAATCATGAATTGAAATACTAACTGAAATGTATAACTATCTTATCTGAAAATTAAATTTGTCAAATAAACACATTTTCAATAATTTGATATATCTTCAATACGACTCCTCATGTGCGTGTCAGACTATATATCCTCTCATCAATAGGGTGAGTAGAGAAAGACAACATAAGATAACGAAGATATAAGGAGACAAAAGAAACCATAATCGGAAGACGAAAGGTTATTGCTCCCGGAACCACCACCTCCTCCACCACCACCCTTGCTATACCGCTGCCCCGTCACGGGATCGGAGTGGAGGCACACGGCCATGAGTATAGTAAGAACTATAGCCATTTTAGATGTAATTGCCATCTTCTCAAAACTTTGCAATATTTAGTTACATATAGTGTTTAATATATAGTTGTAAATTAATTAGTCAACGCACTACTATTTTGATTATAATTAACCTATGGACGGTGGACGTGTTGTATCATCGGTCTTAATTTAATTATGTATATCTCCTTTAGAATTGATATAAAATTTAAGAAAATTTTTTTTTAAAAAAATTATTGTCTAAACAATCTTTTGACATTTGTATGGTCATAAATTATTTTATAAAGTATAAAATATTTTCTTTTAGTTATTAATAAATGATATTTTTTCTAGTATCTTAATATTCTATGATATCTTCAAAAAGGTTTATTCGCATATGATCATAAAATCAAATACACACGACGTGTGTTGTAATACATGATTTTTTTATTAGTATTTAATTGCTAATAAATTATTATTTTTGTATTTTGTTTTAAAAGTTCTGATTATTATTTACAAAAGAATTTTAGGGCGGCCCTCATTGACATAGATATACAAGCTATATTAATCTTAGCCCAAAATAGTTAAAAGAAATAGTGTCCATCAATCATTTTTTGGTAAAATAATTATTGTTCTCATAACGTAAAATATCATAAGTGAAATTTTACGATTATATATTTTGAAACTCACTAGAATTATTTCAATTATGGGGACTTGAAATTTAGTAAATTACACCCAATAATTTTGAAAAATGATGGATAAATCTTCGAAGTTAAAAGGTCAAAACTTAAAAGGTTTCTTTTTGGGGACCAACATGTTAAAAGTTCAACAGGCTATCCTTGAAAATATGGCTATTTATGAAATTTTCTCCTAAATTTGTTTGGTTTCAAGATTGATCAAAAAATAGTCTAAGGCCCAACCACTAAATTAATACCTTAAGTTCTTTATAATTTACATAATTTCAGTCTCTAAATTTGATATTTGTATGTTTTAAGTTCATGTTGCATCCCGATCTATCGTTACACTATTTTTCCCATCTCAAACCGTCAGATTAAGTTCATAAACTAGTTATATAGTCCGACCCATTAAAACTTTAGTCTATTCTACATCTCAAAAATTCAACACAAAAATTAATATGTTTTTTCAACTCTACCCTTGTATTAATTTTTTAAATAATTATCAATTTTAACGAAACATCTAATAAATAAACTATAGCTTTAAATTTTTTTAAGGGCAACTTTCACATATAGCAAACATAAAATTCATATTTGTATGTTATAGCAAAGTTTACATAATCGCGTTTCATAGCAAACATATATATGTATAATTCGCTATACATATACAATTGAAGCGAATTGTATAAACGAGAAAGAGAAAGAGACTTGAGCAGAGAATTGTATAAAACGAAGTATATAAAACGAATTGTATAATTTTAAGTGTATAGGTCGATTATATACAATTTGAATTTGTATAAAACGAGAAAGGGTGAAAGGCAAAAGAGACTTGGACAGGGAATATACAATTGAATCGAATTGTATAAAACGAGAAAGAGAGAAATTATATACAATTTGAATTTGTATAAAACGAGAAAGAGAGAGACAAAAAAGACTTGGGCAGGGAAGTACTTTTATTGTATAATTATAAGTGTATCAGACGGAGATATATGTATTTGCATGTGTATATACAATTTTCTCTCACTTTATACAATTAGAAACACAATTTATACAATTCTATTGTATAAAGCGAGAGAGGCGAGAGAGGGACTGACAAACAGTTTGCTATGGAATACAAATAAATCAAACGGTAGCTATTATATTTATTTTATATTATTAGTTTGTCATTCTATATAATAATCCCTTTTTTGATGAGGTGAAATGAGTTACTAACATTCATTTATTTTATCATGAAAATAATTAACACAAGTGCCCGTATAGCTCAGTGGTAGAGCGTCAGTCTTGTAAACTGAAGGTCTGTAGTTCGATCCTGCATGTGGGCATTTTTTTTTTTCGTGATGCTCGATGGCGATCGATCAATCGTATCGAAATTCATCGTGATGCTCGATGGCGATTGATCAATCGTATAGAAATTCATTTTTTCATTGTAAAAGAACATATTAAGCAAACCTTTTTATTTGATTGAAATGGAAAACATGATTAGAATTTTTCAAAGTTCAACAGGTGTTGTTAGGAGGCGAAAGTAACAACTCAAAAAAAGCCTTTTTTCCATTTAAAAGAATTTCGTCCGTCGAAAATTTATCTGTAGTTAGTTCATGTGGAATTAATACTAACAAAAAAATAAAAAAATCTAGACTAGTGTAGTTGAAAATCATAGATACCTAGGAGAATATTCTTGTCTTGCAATATAAGAAATTTTATTTTTTATTTAATAATTAAAGCAAATCATCATATGATTGTGAAGGACCACGGAGTATTAAAAAAGTTTGGTATGCTAAATTTGCTTAAATATATATTCATCATAGTTAATAATCCAATGATTAATAGAATTACTAGCCGAAGTCAAAAGATGATTGACTAATTCTGATTTGAAGCGAAATTTAAAAAGTTATTATAATTTGTGACAAATAAAATAATATATCTTAGAAGAAAAGTTGAATTCCTAATTGTAAGTTTAGCATATGCTAGACTTTGTTAAACATATTAATCACAATTATTCCAATAATTAGACAACAAATTAAAAGACACAAGATTCTACAAGATTTTATGCTCCTTAAATCTAATTATTCTAAAGTTTGTTTGAATTTTTTATTTTTAAAAGATACGAAAACAATGAGATTATTCAAATCACAAAATGCTTAAAGAAGTAATCATCTTTATTAACTTTATTTTATACTAAAAATATTCTAATAAATTAGTTAAAATTTTTAAAAAGTAATACAATATCTAATGTTAAATTGAAAATTAAAAGTTAAAATTGTTTTTGGATATGAAAACACAAGTCAAAGAGCTTTTAATATTTCTTAAGATTGTTCACGGGTATACATAAAGAAAATAGGGAAAAGTTGCTTATGAAAAAGATATTTAATTAATCAATTTGCTTTAAATTAAACTAGCTATTATTATTAATTTGGCTTTAAATTGGCTATTATTGGCTAAATAAATACAGTGAATGGGTACATGAAAAATGACAAGTTGAACATGTTTATAAGTCGGTACTTATTGTTTCATTTGCGTGTCATTAGTGGTTACTACAAATTTGTTAATATTATTCTTAATCTATGATTATATTTTATCATGAAGAATTATCATTCACCAATCAAATTAAAAAAAAAAAGAAATTCAAAAGGTACTTATTCTATAGAGATATTTAGAAAATAGCGTATTTTATGAAGATTTTTATTGTACAAGATACCTCAATAAGAATACGTTACATGAGTTTTTGAATTTAATAATGATGTAACAAAACCGACAAACTTCTAGCTAGGCTGACAAACTTCTGAGAATGTGATTCGTATGACACTTTAAGCGATTCCTATATTAGAATAGAAAAAGGAAAGCGAGAAGATTTATAAAGTATAATTCAAGTTCATCACATGATACATACTCTTCTTTGAGCTCGATAAGCCCAAGCTAGGGTCTAATTTGCGAGACTTATCAAGCTAAAGTGGTGACAGGTGTCATGTGCTTGAGTCACGACAAATATGATATCAGTATAATGATATGAAAAACCTCACAAATTAAAGGACACTGATTCATAACATCAAAGTGGTGTATGTGATACTTTGATTGAGGACTGACTAGTGAGAGTGGGTCAAGCAAAACTAAAAAACTTCTAAACTGATAAACTTCTTAAAATGAAGTGTGTATATATATATATATATTACATACTTTTTGAGTCTTTGATGATAAAATAGCCCTAGAGAGGTAAATTCATGAGACATATCAGATCAGATGAAAACAAATAATACGTGTTATAAACTTAGTTCGATGGAAGTGACTTTGTCATTAATTTGTCAAATTTTACCTACTAATACTAAGCCGACATGTTATCAACAGCCCATGTTCCCAATTCTTGGTTGTTAACAATTTGATTGACTAATTAATTGTGATTTTCCCACCAACTTAAAGCTGATAATTACTTCATGGGATAATAAACATCTTCTTAATGGCTTTAATTTGATGCCACTAATTTTCTATCAACTTTATAATTTGATCAGAAAAATTCAAATAATGTGTGTGATCCCACATCTATCAAGTTTTGTCTATCTTTAATCTCTGTCATGCACTAGTGCTATAGATTATCTACAAACTTAATAATCGTCCGTCAAAATAATATTTAATAAACATAAAATATATATTTAATTTGTCTAACAATTGTCATTATTTTTATCGATCGATCGATCAAACTTGCTTTTCCAATAATGATGCTTGAAATTGACTTGGAACCTGCCATTAGGAGGCTTATCCAAGAAGATTAAATGGAATATTAACTAACAACCTTAATTATAATGTGGTTAGTCTTGGATTTTCTCTATGTTCATATTACATAGTCACTTAATGTTACATCACAATTAGATGGTTTTGAATAATTTATTTTTTCTCTAAACTCATTGGCTAAGTTAATTAATTATTAAGTTTAGTCATCACCACTAATGACTTTGACAAAAAAATTAACCATTATACTTTTTAGGGGTAAATATGATATATTATTAACCAAATTCCACTATGGGGAAGGAAGAGAAAAATGAATTGTTATATAATACAAAACACTTATTCACATGCATGGTATGAACAATTTTAGGTTTTGATGATGGTATCGCCTAAAGGATAAATCAATGAGTTTATTAGAACAAAGCTGATAGTATATGTCATGATGAGAATGTATCGTGAACTTCCACAAAAAGGATTGATAGGCTTTTAAATTGATAATCAAGCATCCACGATCCGTAGACATCTTAAGCAATTTTCATAGGAAAAGGTGAGATATATGTGAGGTGCTATATATATAAGTCAGGGTACAAGTTCACTTGATTTGGACATGATAATTATATAGATCAATTGAGCAAGAAACAAATATATGTGATTTATCGAGTCAAATCATAAAATTATGTGAATGAAAGTATAAAAAGTGTGAAACTTCAAGCAAAAGCAGTATGCTTAGCGTATTGTGGTTTGAACTCGATGATAACATAGATCAAGAGACAAAACTATGAGATTCAGTTTGAGTCAAACGAACACTTAATTTGATAATATTTTCTATAAAAAAATGTTATCCATTGTAGCTAGACTATATTATATAAAGATCTGCAAATGATTTTGTTTGGTATTTTGGAGTAATTTATTGGACATTATATTATCTTTAAATTAGTTGAAGTATTATAATCCATTTTGTTGTTAATTATGTCATCATTATAGTCATCAACTCATCATACGGATTATTTCTAAATTATGCACCGGGGTGATTTTGTAAAGTGAGATAGAATATACGTAAACTTTATTTCTATATTTATAAAAAAAAAAACTTATTTTTAATATATCATCCGCTACTATTTTATCTAAATCATTTTTCAATATAGACGGAAGAAGAAGTAAACTTATAGAATTAATAGCTAAGTTATATTATTATTATTATTAGAATTAAGTTACATGTCCTCACCAACTAAATATATGCACATGGAGGGGTCTTAAATTAATTAATTAATTTAAAATAATCAGTTTTTAAAATTTTTAAACTTGAAAATGACATTAAACATTTCTTTTTTTATTCTAAAAAATGATCAAATTTATCTTTTACTAGTAATTGAAATTGAGCCATTTTTCCTTGTTTTAAACGTTTTGTCTAATAATAATCTCAATGTTAGGAAAAGTCTCATCTTTTGTCTCCCTTTATTAATCTCTAATTAAGTCCAATCTGAGATTAATTTTCAACTTTAATTGAATTTGGACAAGTTGAGTGCACTCTTCTTTATGTTGGAGTTCTATTAATTTCAAGCAAGATAATTTATAATTTAAAAAAAAAACAAAAACAAAAAAACAGAAAGTACATTAAAAGAGAAAATTAAGTAATTCAAGATAGTATATATAATAATCGATTTCCTTCTGTTCATTTTAATTGTCATATTTATTAAATTTACTGGTCCAAAGTAGTTATTATAGAAATCATATAATTAATTAATAGCTTCCTGATGTACATTTACTCAATAAATACGTAGAGAGATAAATGTGGTGGAAGAAAAAATAGTACTATTTTAAGAATAATTTGGTCAAATTACACTTTTAGTATTTCTCAATGAGAGAATAGTATTAAATTGAGATCAAGAAATACATAAGAATAATTTGGTCAAATTACACTTTTCGTTAACATTTTGTAGAAAAAAAACATTCACAAATAAATTAAACCAAGTAATTAACAACTTTTACAAACTTATTGGAAAGTAAGAAAATAATATTCGTCAAACGAAAATTAAAGTATATTACCATATTATGCATAAATTCAAATTAGTTGGAGCCCTCGGGTAGATATCGATCATCGAATCGAGAAAAAACAATTCAACAATTTCATTACTTTCCTTCTATTTTTCCTTTTCTAGAAGAGTTTTTACAGGGGTATACAATGATGAAACGTCAAGTTTCACATACTATTCATTTTCTATGTCGTATCTGTGTCAAATTTAACAAAAAAATATTACTCTTGAAAAATTCGATACACATAATCTATTGATATCTTTAAAAAGTCCAAAACAATATAGATGAAGTGAGACATCGATATTTACATAATGATCTTTTATATACTTTAAAAAATAAAAGCAAGATTTTTATTTACATGGAGAGGAAAAATCAACCATGGTAGTTGACTAACATAGATAAAGGCACAAGACAAAGTCCTTTCTTCTTCAAATCTGTATAGCCTCTTTCCATTTTGTGCACTTCTTGAAATTGTCTTGAGCTACTTTCATTTCCCTACAATATCATCAATAATAAAAAATTATCAAAATATTTTTAAAAAAAACATATATTATTATGTGGGTACTTATAGTAATCGTCAATCGATTCATTTTTTATCCATTTTAAATAGAACATAAAAAAAAATCAATATAATCTAGATTAATCTAATCAAGGATCGTAATCTATTTTTCAACAGACCTGAATCCGTCAATAAATCATATTTATCGACTACTTTACGTTGATTTTCTACCTCATGAAAGATAGTAACTTTTAGTAGTGAGGTGTAAAGGGCGGGTCAGATACTTTATTTGCTTATGTCTGATTTATTTTTAACTTGTCCAAATTTAATCCTAGAAAAAATAATTAAAGTAAACCTCTTGTAGGATATACTACCATAAAATTTCCATTGCTATTTTTTGTTCTTCTGTAATTGATCTCCATCTTGCTTACCTATTGATAATCACACAAGATATTAATACAATTAGAAGTTGCACATAAAATTATTTATAATTAGTGTAAGCAATTATAATTGTGTTTAATCTAACCATACCCTATTTTCAACCTCTATAACTAAAAAATGGTATTTGTAATTACCTAGTTTCAAATTAATTAATTCCACGAGTAAATAAAAGTTTACCTTCAGTTAAATTTAAAACTCGATAACAATAGTTATTTTTCATATACAAGATCAAAAAGTGGCTAGTAAACAACTCATGTCTGCCATATATATATGGTATGATCAATTGTATCGGATCAGATTAAGAGGTCCGATTTTAAATTTCATTGTCATCCATAAAAAAACTAATATTTTCACATGTCTACTCCATCAAAAACAAATAACATGCTGAAAAATATAAATATATATATATATTTTTTTTAATACTGTTCTAAACATTCAGATGAGATGATCACGCAGTTCAATTATCGAGAAAAAATACCTTAGGACTATTGACAGGTGAACTTGCAGTGTCTTCCAAATCAGGATCATTAATTTTCTTGTTTCTTGGTAATTTCTTCAAATTCAACTTCTTTGGAGAGTATTCATCATTCATAACTAAATTATTGTAATTTATATTACAATAATTATTGTTATTCCATGGAGCAATATTAGAAGCAGCATCAGATAATAAAGAATAATTATTAGGGCTAAAATTATCATCATCATCATCATAATTTTCCCTTTGATTATTCATTAATGAAAAATCCTCCAAATAAGTTGTCCATCCACTTTCTTCTTCTTGTTCATCTTCATTTGTTGATGATGACTTATTTTCACTTTGGTTCATTTTTATTATTTTTTTTGAGGTTGGAAATTGGAATATGTGTTTTGTGAAATTGAGTTGATATTATATTGTT
Organism: Solanum lycopersicoides; assembly: GCA_022817965.1. Classification (NCBI taxonomy): domain Eukaryota; kingdom Viridiplantae; phylum Streptophyta; class Magnoliopsida; order Solanales; family Solanaceae; genus Solanum; species Solanum lycopersicoides. The sequence goes on from CM040629.1 coordinate 637,855, forward strand.
TGAGGGGATATATCATATAGTATATATATATATATATATATATATATATATATATATATATATTGAGGAAAATAGGAAGGAAAAGAAAAAGGGAGCACATGGAATCTTGGTGTGGGGGCAGGTGAAGGATGTTAATTAAAATTAATAGTTTCATTTAAATAGTTATTTACTATGTTTAGTTGTAAAAATTGAAAAAACAACTTATTTTTAAAGTAAAAAATGAAATTTAAATATTACACTTGTGTTTAATATAATCATGTACATATTAAAATGGATAATATTTATGAGTAATATGGAGTGTAAACAATTTTGTGGTGTTTTTAAAGTTTGAAAAGGTGTGGTACATAAATATAACCTTTTAATTTCATGATTTTAGTTGTATTTATGCTCTTTAATTTTGATTAGACGCGTATTATTAGATACTTCAATTTTTATTAAAATTGAACAAGTAGAAACACACATCTCATATGACACAATACACATACAATGCCATGTAGAATGTCACATATTGCATATATGCCTGCATGTTTAATATTATACAAATTTAAATATACGTGCATACTCAGAATAAAAAATATAAATACAAACTAAAGACAAATTAAAAATTATGTATATATCAATTATGCCTTTTAAAAATTATAAATTTTAACTGAAATTTTATGATCAAACACATTTTTTAAAGTAAAACTCCGAATAAAAAAGTTAAAAAAAGTTCATGGCCAAAGAACCAAAAAGAAAGAAAGAAAATGAAAGAAAAAAGTGAGAAGAAACAAAAGAGATAACGTGCAGAAATGGAAAAGAACTTTTCAAGGAAGATAGAGATATTTAGTTGACCTTGTTGATTAAAGTGTTACTATTTGCATTATTTTAATATATATTTCTCACCATCTTGACGATTAGTTTATGAAAATATAATTTGATCAATATATATAAATAAATTTGAGCGAGTTAATATCTAATATTTATTATTTTAGTTTACTTTGATCATGTCTAATTAAATTATATTTAAGAGTTTGAATTGATTTGGGCTAAATAAGTTATTTTAATTGACTTATGAATTTTTTTATCAAAAGATATTTTGTTTTATATATTAGATATAGTCATAATAATAAAAGAGAAAAAATATGAATTTGATAACAATACAAAATTACAAATTATAGAAAAGAAACAATCGAATTCGATGTGTTAATAGTAGAGTGAGCTAGGTTATGATCTACTGATTTATAGGTTATCTTGATTCAAATCATTGCAATTTAAGTAACTTTTGAACATATTAATGTTTTACTCATTGATTAACACAATTCATTTTGATCCGTTTAAATTCAATTAAATCATCATTTGATATGTTTATTAACAATGTGTATATAGCTTAATTAATTCTTTATTTATTAGTATTAGTTTGATCTACTTTCTTAAAATCTTTCATTTTGTCTTAAAGAAGCGATAGCAATACAATGAATGTGATATATTCTAAATCAAAAGTTAAAAATATTTCTTAAACACATATTATTACATATCTTAAATACCTTTAATTTAAAATTTTAATCAATATACTTTTCTTGAAATTAATTATTATCAAATCACATTTTATAAATTACAACGGAGGTCCTTCCTGTTGGTTCAATTAGTTTAGAGGGTGGTCAACCACATAATAATTCAGGATCGATCCCCTACGATGTAATTTGGCTCAAGTTTGTCATATAAGGCTTATCTAATGTAATTTAAGTCGAGATTGTGACAGTAGTTGTATCGATATGACGGAAGGAGTAATTGACAAAGACAAACATCTATCGGCCACATACTTTTCAAAATAAATAGTACCATTTCCAACTTGTCTAAATAGGAAGAAAAAAAAAGGTGCTAATGATCTTGTGACTCTTTTGTATAATTATTTTAATGTTTGAAAAGAAAGAAAAAAACACATTAGGTTTACTTGGGAAAAGCTTCATGAATCATGCCAATATTTTCTTAATTTGTGCAATTTATAATTGGGAAGAAACTATTGACTACAATGTATAAATAAGAGGAATGTTTAATTGTTTATTGTTTAATAGAAAAGATAAAATATATTAAATATTATTATAAAAAGATCTGATTAAAGCTTCTAAATAGTATATACTCATTATTCTCATTATTTTTACAGTATAAAACAAGTTAAATTAAATAATAAGAACATATCTAACATCACTATCCAACTCAATCTCAAAAAACAAAGAGAAGCATAAACAATTGTGTTTTCTTTGATCAATTAATTTTTAAATTAATGATGTTTAGAGTGATTTGGGCATTGTGAATTCGTGTTATATAAGAATATATTGAAAACAATCTTTTTATTTTATAAAGATAGTGATAAAATCGATATATATATTATTCTTTTTAAACAGAATATATATATGTTTTTTCGTCCATATTTTATGTTGGTCTCTAATGTATGTCAAGTTGATATTTCCGTATTATAATATTCCAGAAGTTATCTCCATTCGACATAAACTCGATTGCTTAAGGACATAATATTGAAAATCAGTCTATTTAAAAGACAAAAATTAAAGATTAATTTATTTAAAGGAGAAAAAATATAACGAAATATCCTCAAATTAACCTCATTATACGAGATTACAACAGATATATTGTCATTGCTTTTCGAAATCGCCTCTTAAACAAATAAAACCCTTAGGACTCTATATCAATCTACTCAAACACATCAATTAGACATTTTCCTTATCAAATTGAGATAGAAAAGTTGGAAAATTAACTAAAAGAATCCACCATTTTGCAAAGAAAATTGATTAACAAAACGTTTGTCATAATCATAAGAATTTTAAAAATAAATATTCCTATTTGAAACAATATTCAATTTTCTAAGAATATTTTAAATTTACCTAGTCTTGACAAACTTTAAAATGTCATTATTGAACTATGTATATTTTATGTTAGGATTGAGATCTTCAAACCTTTTGAGTTGGAACTTTTCAAACTTTAGTCCTAGTAGCCTGAAGTTATGATTTGGTAATTATATCGGGAGGATAAAGTGTATACAGTCCTAATTACTTTTATCTTAGCAGTAAAGAGGTGGTTTCAATAGACCCTAGTTCGCTCAAGGGGAAAATAATCCAAAAAAGTCATGAAAAAAAAGTAATCGAAGTACAAGAATTTGCAAATATACTGACATTTTACCCTGATTCGTATCCTCCTCAATCTTCAATTTATGGTCATGTTCTCGGTAAGTTAAAATTGTGTCATGTCCTATCTATTCGTCTCTCTCCAACACTTCTTTGACATATATTTATCTCTTTTGAAACCATCTATATTTAAGCTCTCACACCTCCACACTGAGACATCCCAACACATCTCTCTTCATATGGTTGAACCATCGTCATAGTTATGCTCCACCAAAGTCATTCCCACTTTCTCCGAATATCCTTATCTCTTATTATTTCTTCCTAGATAATATACCCAAACGTCCATCGTAACATCCTCATTTCTATAACTTTCGACTTCTGAATATGAAAGTTCTTTTACTTTTCTTTAACTTGGGGGGTCCTAAAATGATTATTTGGTTATGCTTTAAATAAGGACCCTTAAGAATGTGAACTATACTCTGTAAAAGTTTCAACAAGGCCCACATAAACAAAGCCCATTTATTTAAATACACTTCTAAAAAGCCCAAGATGATTTGGGTCTAAACAAGGTCCAGATAACTTTGATTAGGCCTTTTTTTTACATCCTTCGTTCTTATTTATTTGTCATTTTGCAAAATCTATATATAAATAACATTATATATATGGAAAAATTAGCAAATTAGTCAAATAACTTAACTTAATTAGTAAAAACCTCCATACTTTATAAATATTAGTAAAAATGTCAAAAATGTCATTATTTTAGAAAGGATTGTGTATTCTAATTTACTACCTATTTTATCTCATTTTAATTACAAATTTTCCAATTAATCCTCTCTCATATGTTTTTTAAAAAATGAAATATTTTCTCTCTCTCATATTTTCATCTTTCAATTCTTCTCCATTTCAAAATCTGCCTCTCTTCTTTTTTTTTCTTTCCAGAAAATATATTTATAAAGATATTCACACAATCCCTTTTATTAAAATATGATTTTTTATTCGTTTTTCAATATTTGTTTTATGATTTTATTTTTGTATAAATCGTTCAAAATTGTTGTTTGTAGTTGAAATCACTTTTTGGATTTGATAAACTCTAGATCACTCTCCAATGGCAGAATCTAAGAGAATTACTAGAGGTATTCAACTTAATCAACAATGTTCTATTTTTCAAATATCACAATTGAAACTTAGAACACAAATGATGATAATTTTGTATTTTAATTTATTTATTTTGTATTTCAATATCACTTTGTATACAAATAAGTTCTATCTTTTATTTTGTATTCATCATAATGGTATAACAACAAAGTCACATTTGTATTTCAACTGAAATGAATATTTATTGTGCTCATTTTGTATTTCAATCTTAATTTTCAATGACAACAAGTTTGTATTTCTTTTTCATTATGTTTTCATCATAATTGTATACCAACAACTTTTATATTTTATGTGTTCACTTTACAATTTAAATTAAAATTAAATATCAAATTGTGGTGAGTATTTACTTTGATCATTTTGTATTTAACTCTCACATTGTATTCAGAAAAGTTTGTATTTTTTTGTGTTCATCATAATGATATACCAAAAAAGTCAAATTTGTATTCCAACTGATGTGAGTATTTATTGTGCTCATTTTGTATTTTAGTCTCAATTTCAATGACAACAAGTTTGTATTTCTTTTTATTATGTTTTCATCATAATTGTATATCAACAAATTTTGTATTTTATGTGCTCACTTTACCATTTAAATTAAAATTGGTATTTTACTTGCATAGTGAAACTAAAATTGTATCCTAGTGATCAAAATTGTATTACATAACTGCCAAATATATTTTTCTTTTATTTGTATTACAAAAAAATTACGAATTGTATTCCAATATAATCTAGTCATTACATATGAATACGATTAAAGTAAGATACATGATTCTAAAAAAAGAATAACATACATAATGAAAATACTACAATATGTTGAGGTTGATACAATATTCTAAAAAATATAAATTTAAAAAACGCGATTTAATCGAATTCATTTCAACATAAATTGAGTATTATCAATGAAAATTTAAAAATCGATACTAGAAATTTGATGAACAAGTGGGATGAGTTTTTTATGTTTATTTTTTTGAATTTGTGTTTACTTTTGAATTTTGGTGACAGATGAGACTTTTAAGCAATTGTTCCTATTTTAAAAAATTATCTCCCCTAAATTTCTCCTTTTTCTTAGTTAAAAATTATATTCTTTAGATAAAATTTAAACAAGATACATAAATAAACTAAAAATTTGACATTTTTACTAAATATTAAAAGTGTTGCCAATGAATTCTATTAAATGTTAAAATATTGACATTTTAAAAAAATTCCCTTTATTTAAATACACTTCTAAAAAGCCCAAGATGATTTGGGTCAAAAGAAGGTCCAAATAACTTTGACTAGGCCTTTTTTTTACGTCCTTCGTTCTTATTTATTTGTCATTTCGCAAAATCTATATATAAATAACATTATTCTTCCCATTTTATCCTTAAAGAGTTATCAGCTTTGAAAGTATGAATTTGACCAACACAGATAGTTATATGATTAATTCATGTTCATTTGTCAATTTAATTAATCAAAATAAATTAATTTATATTTATTTATTAAAAACTTAACTTTAAGAAAACACTAAATAAGCATACAATAGTCAACTTACCATATTAATAAAAAACCGAGGGAATATTATTATTCAAGATGCAAGAGAAACCCAGGATAATTCAATGAAGTTCGATAACTCCCTACCATATTTGTGTGTGTAAGGGGAGGGTCATCTGAATCTCATTCGGCAGAAAATTATATATATCATTATATACGGTTATTTCTTAGGTATACATAGTAAATGTCAAACTCCTTTCGACTATTTCATATGTCTGTTTCTGCTGATTTTGAATCTCCTTATTGAAAATCTTAACTCCGTCACTAATCGTACCCCCAACAATTCACCTAATATAAATTAGAAGGAGTAATAATAGTAGTACTTGTATAATCCATTATCATTTTTAAATGTATTTTGTGCTAATTAAATGACTATAACATACACATGCAACACATATACAAAAATTATAAAAACACAGTATACAACTTTTTGACTTAGCTTGCTCTTCACTGACACTCGAACATGAATTTCTTGAATATTTTTTATCGAAAAATTATAAAAACACATAGTATACAACTTTTTGGCCATCTTGCTTTTCACAGACCCTCGAACATGAATTTCTTGAATAATTTTTATCGAACTTCGAACTTCTTTTTCTTTCGATGCCAAAAAAAGGACAAAAATTCCGTTACCGGGAATCGAACCCGGGTCTCCTGGGTGAAAGCCAGATATCCTAACCGCTGGACGATAACGGATCTGTGACAATAAATGGTAAACGATTAATATATTCCTACTTACTAGTATAATTTATTACTCATTCGGCTTCAATTTGTATTTGACTGGTATCAAATTTACGTAAAGAAATAACTTTTGAAACTTATAATCTAAATTGATTCGTAAATATTTATATTTCTATATAAATATTTTTTTCATTAAAGGTAGAAAGTTCAATTTGTATGTCATTTTTTTATTCTTTTTAAAACTGTTCCAAAAGCAAACAATTTCTCATTTATTGAGATAAATAGAGAGTACTCTATACTAAAATTCTTATTAAATCATGCAATGTATTTATTTGAAATTACAAGAAGAAAATTGAGTGCGTGGATATTTCAAAAAATTGTTTTTCATATTTAGTTGGTCCAAATATTTGAAAAATATTATTTTCAATTTTTTCTTAAAAATATATTAGGAAAATAACTTTCTTGGCGAAAGTAGCTTAAGTGATTTGAAACCACCATGACAAAAAAATTTAGTTTTTTTTAGGAAAATAGTTTAAAAAACAATCGCGAAAAACATTTTTCTTTGCACCAAATGCTCCATTAGTTTGATTTCAATCGTCTTGTAAGGTTAAATTTATTTCCTGTTTCATCAAATTTATATTTACTTCTTCCTTTTCATTTTAAATATCATTTCAGCTAAAAAAATTGTACCAAAATAACTATTTCTTTAAGAATCTAAGACTAAATACGATTTTCGGTTAAATACGCATAACTTCATAAATTATTTTCTCATACTTATTATTTCTTACTTGACGGTTAAAATAAAAAGTTATTATTTCTTACTCGAAAGATTAAAAATAAAAAATTCCGTTACCGGGAATCGAACCCGGGTCTCCTGGGTGAAAGCCAGATATCCTAACCGCTGGACGATAACGGATTTGTGATTTAAATTGGTTGAGTAAATTATACTAATACAAAACAACTAAAGTCCTATTAGATTATGCAATTTATTTATTTATTTAAAATTAATTCAAAAGATACTTTACGAGAGATTTTTACTTTTATTTTTTATATTTGTCTGATTAAAATAATTTGGATCATTTTATTTTTTATATTTGTCTAATTAAGATATTTTGAATAATTATTTATTTCATATTTGGTTGGTTAAATAATTTTAAAGAATAATTTCCTTATAAAAATAAATTTCTAGAAATAAAAAAATGACGACTTCAGTGAATGAAGTAGGGAAAACTAAGTTTTACAAGTGGCGTAATACATTAATTATCTCCTTCAACCCGCCGCTTTGGCCCATCTCGAGGTTCCAACTGTCATTCCTGCTGCCGCCATTTCCATTGTTATTTCCGCCGCCATTTCCATCGATATTTTTGTTGTCTTCTCGACCGACATTTCCACCGATATTTTTGTTGTTTTCTCGACCGACATTTCCATTGTCATTCCCGCCGTCATTTTCATCGATATTTTTGTTGTTTTCTCGACCAACATTTCCATTGTCATTCCCGCCGCCATTTCCACCGATATTTTTGTTGTTTTCTCAACCGACATTTCCATTGTCATTCCCGCCGCCATTTCCATCGACAATTTTGTTGTCTTCTCCACCGACATTCCTGTCGCCATTTCCACCGATATTCCTAGCCGCCACTTCCGCCGCCATAACATTTGCAATTATTACATATACATATTTTTTAAAACAAAATATATTTTTGTTTACTTGTCGAATATCAAAACCTAAATTTTAAAACTATCAATACACCAAAAATGATCTTTACTAGTAATTAATTAACAATAATAGTCTAAGTGCCGCTTAAATATGTTATTTTAGAGACAATTAACACGTTTTGTAGATGTCTTTAAACCTATAGTGACATAGGATTCAGTGACAATTAACTAATGCTAAATATTTTAACATTCTTTGTTAATGTGCATATTTATTACCTCCAAAAGTTATTTTTGTTGCAGTGATAAGTATTTATTTTTCAACAAAATATTTTCTTATTTTTTTTTAATTATTTCTTCAAAAAAACTTTACATCATGGCTGATGCCACAATGACCTCATGCAAAAAAAAAAAAAATTCTCAACCAAAAAAATTGTCTTGTTTAATAAATAAATTGGTTGCACAATTGAGTCAATAGTCATATAATTTAGTTACAAAGTCATTAACTCACAACTAATTTCTACTGTCTTTTCTCTCTAATTTCTTTACAAACTCATCTCTAAGACTCAAAATATAATGCTTAACTTGGTTTTTCTTAAAATGGAGTTGGGAGATGGTTGGAACTTTTGGGTTTATATTAGCACAAATATCGAGGCTGCACCTTGCATGAAAAACACTTGTTTAACTTTGACTAATGACTTTTAACCAAAAACAAACAAACTAATGACTTAACCAAAAAGGAAAAAACAAAAAAAACAAAAAAAAACTAACAAGTTTGACAATTTTTGGAAGAAAAAACAATTCGAAGTGCACAAGGTCAAGTTTGTAAAATTTATAGATAATTATATTTAAATAGATTAATTTTTTCAAAATAATTACTCTCTCCGTTCATTTTTACTTATCTGATTTGAACTTTGTATATTATTTAAGAAATAGAATTACTAATTTTTGCACTTATTTTAGACTTTTATGCGATTCACACGTGCATAATTATTACATGCATATTATAGTCAATTGAGTTACGCATGTATTTTTCTCGATTAGTAACTCAATGTACAAATCATAAAATTAAATTATTGTGCTTGTTTAGGCTCTTTCACACGATTCATAAGCACGTGTGTAGTCAAATTTTATTTGAACTTAATGTACGGATTACGCAAATTAAATTTCATGCGCATTTTAACTCTTTCATACGATTCGCACGTGCATAGTCAATTTCTTCATTACTTCATTCGTGTGTAGTCAATTCTCTTTTACACGTACATAGTCAATTTTGTTACGCATGCATATTTAATCTTTTTCACTATTTTCCTGAATTAGTAACTCAATGTACAAATTATAAAATTAAATTAGTGTGCTTGTTTAGGCTCTTTTACACGATTCATATGCACGTGTATAGTCAAATTCTGTTTGAACTTAATTCACAGATTTTAAAAATTAAATTTCATGCGCATGTTTCAAATCTTTCATACGATTCACACGTGCATAGTCAATTTCATCACTACTTCATTCGTGTATAGTCAAATCTCTTTTACACGTGCATAGTCAATTGAGTTACACGTGCATATTTAATTTCACTATTTCACTGGAGTAGTTCAAACTGAATGTACGTATTACAAAGATTGGATTCTATATGCTTGTTTTGACTCTTTCACACGATTTCGATGCACGTGTGTAGTCAAACTCTTTAATCATTTAATGGTAAAAACATTTGACACTAATTCGAGAACTCCAATTAAAAAATAATAATCATACTTCGAGAAGTTTCTTAGTCGTAATCTTCACATAATTAATTCAAATATTGTGTTTGACCGAACCTAATAACTTTAGTCTAAATTTTTATTTTTCTTAACGCGTTCAGTAAATATATAAAAAAAAAACAATCTTTTTATTTAATTGAGCAACATAAAAAGTTGACCCGAATTCTGAACTTGGTCATACTTACGCTTCCAATTCTGAATCGCTCACAATACCTACTCACATAAACATATACTCTTCTTACTCTTTCAAAGCAATTTCACCATCTCTACTTCACACCTTGCAATTACTCCTCTTTTCCTTAATTTTTATTTTTCTCTTCTTCATAGCTAATTTCTCAAAAAAAAAAAAAATTATTTCCACACGAGGGGTAGCCCTATACTATTTTTATTTTTAATTTGTCTTTTTTCATAAATAGTCAAACTTATTTCATGTCCAAATCTTGACTTGTTTCACTATAAATAGAGCCTCCCACTTCACTCTCAACACACAAATCTCAATAGCTCCTTCTCTTGAGTGCTTCAATAGCAACAAGAAAGAGCTTCACTCCAAGTATGCATATACATCCTTCCTTCATTCCTTTTAGATTCATTTCCTTTTCTCTTTTTTAGATGTGTTTAATCAGCCAACCTCAATTGTTTGGTACTGAAGCGTTGTTGTTGTTGTAGATGCATCTTAATCGAGCTTTTGTGTTATCATGCTTGTTTTAATTAATTTACACACACCATATACATGTATATATGTGTGTATGTATATATATACTTACTCATATGGATCCTGCAAATTCTTTTTCTTGTAGCATCGATTTGATTGTATTTTTTATATTTTGCTAATGGTTTTAAAGTTGGTGGATAATCTATATATGTATATATCCATTTTAAAATCAAGAAACACATGAATAATGAGGAGTTGGGCAAGGATCCCAACACACACACACACAAAAAAAAAAAAACATGGCTAAAAAACATGGTTGGATTGCTCAAGATTTGAGTGGAATTCATTTTAAATTATTTATTTATTTATTCGCATCGAACTATCTTTTTTTTTTACTTTGAAGATTCTCTTAATAGAGACGTCTACAACTAATTTCAAATAACAATAAAACATAGTCAAATCTACAAAGATCTTTTTAAATTAGTATTTTTTATTTTTATGAAAATTCTTTGTTTCATCTTTTATGTATGTTACATATCACTAAGCATCCCGACTTTATATCGGGTTCGAAAAAAGGCCATTTAGAAACTATTTCTATGACTCGAATTACATTCAATTAAGAAACAATTGACACTTTGTCATTTTTATGAGTTTATCATTGACTTTCTTAATTATGTTATTGTTTTAGGATTCAGAAAGTGGAGGATGCCGGCCATACATTCCCGTCCGGCAAGTTGGACACCGCCGTTGGTTGAAAATGATGGAAATGATACTGAGGTTCTGCTTGGTGAGGTAAAAAAAATTATTTATATATATCGATAATGTAGATTATTTTTCTTAAAATGTTATGACATATATAAGAACGCTAATTAACTTTTTTTTTAAAAAAAAATCATATAAATTGAAACAAAAAATGAATCTATGGTCACATAAAATAGTCTTGACCTTTTTAAAGTTTTAATTTTTGATGATCTCTTTTAATTCTTGTATGATTTTCCTATTTGATTAAGATCTTCATCCATTTTTACTAATACATATTTGATTTGATCTATTCTTTAAAAAAGCATTTTTTTATTATATTATTTTTATTATTTATAAGTAATTTAAATATCAAAAAAATACAAAGTAAGATTCAACAAGACAAAGATTTTTGCTACTTTCGAGTGAAAAATTCTTCTTGAAACTAGGGAAACGTGTCATGGAATTGTTTTATTTTATTTTATTTTATTTGTATTGGTCAAGAAATAGTTGACTAAATTTCAAAACATTTTCATCATTGTTTCTTATTATATACTTATTAAGTCAAACTAATTAAATAGATTTTTTTCACTTAAAAAAAAAGGACTTATGTCCCTTTCCTTTTCTTCTTATAAATTTAATTATACTTCAACTTGTTCTTTCTTCGCTTTCTTTCATCAAATATAAAACATATAACATTTTCAAGATTTTAATTAGTTCAATTTTTTTAATTTAATTTAATTTATTTGTGTTATTACAGCCAAGTAACATGATGGATAATCAACCTAATTCAATGGAAAATGTAACAAATACCTTGGATACTGAAATGGCTCAAGACCTTGGTGGTGGTGATGATCATAATGATGATCAAGAAGAAGGTGAGACTTCTACTAGGAAGCGAAAGCGCTATCATCGCCACACTCAGCATCAGATCCAAGAATTGGAAGCGTAAGCATGAATTTTAAAAAATATTTAATTAATTATTATATACACTTATAACATAACAAGATCTACGACTAAGGATCATTTCTTTTCGGTGTTTAGGTACTTTAAGGAGTGTCCCCACCCAGATGACAAGCAAAGGAAGGAGTTGAGTCGCGAGTTAGGGTTGGAGCCTTTGCAGGTTAAGTTTTGGTTTCAGAACAAGAGGACTCAAATGAAGGTAAACAAAATTACATTTTCAAATATTTTATGTAACACTTTTTTCTTTAGTCGTTTTTTTTTTTTATAAAAAAAAGCAAATTAAAAATGGTTTTCATTTAAATTATTCTATCTTACCCTTGATAACATATTTTGTTACATAAATTATACATTAATTATATACTGTTATACACACGCCTTATTTTTGGACATGAACAACCTCTTGTTTCTATACCCTAGCTCCGCCCCTATAATATATACTATTTGAGTTAAAACTTATTTATTTTTTATTTCAGAATCAACTTGAGAGGCACGAGAACACACAACTTCGCATTGAAATTGAGAGGATGAAGTCAGAAATGTTGAGGCTCAAAGAAGCTTTGGGCAATCTATCTTGCCCTACTTGTGGTGGTCATCGTATCAACATTGGTGATCTGTCTTTTGATGAACGCCAATTAAGGAATGAAAATGCAAGACTCAAAGAAGAGGTATATAGACTAATAGTTATATAATAAGTTAAATTCGTTTGTCATATAATAATTTTTTTTTTCTCTCTATAGATCGAACGTATCTCATCTATGGCTGGAAGAGTTGTTGGAAAATCTGTATTTCCAAACAACAACAATGGTTACAACTCAACTCATCCTGTTGATTTTGGAGTTCTTCCTGCTTACTCGACGCCACAACGTGTCGATGGAAATGGTGGATTTGAGGATGTTCCAATAATGAGTTCAATGATAGCTGCACCAATTAGTGAAATTGAAAAGCCCTTTATCATTGAACTTGTTATGGCAGCTATGGATGAATTTATTCAAATGGCACATATACAAGAACCACTTTGGTTCCCTAGCATTGAAAATGCAACATTTATGCTAAATGAAGATGAATACTTTAGGGTTTTTCCAAGGGGAATTGGACCTAGACCTATTGGATTTGTTACTGAGGCTACAAGGGATAGTTCTATTGTTATAATGAACAAGCTTGACCTAGTTCAAATTCTCATGAATGTGGTAAGTTTTTTATTTTAAATTTTATTTTTTTTACGTTAATATAGTTAGATTTATGTTATATATACTGATAGTGTAAATAATTAGGTTCTAATCATGTTGTGAGTCAATTTTACTTTGATTGATGTGCACAAAACATATAGTCTGTTTTCGATAGATCTTCAGAAAGAGAGTTCTGTGGATTCTTACTAGCTTATTACCCCTACCTTTTATGGGGTACAAAGACTGTTTCCGACTTAATAATTCTTTTATTTCTTTTGTTATCTATAGAATCATTGGGCCAGTATATTCTCTGGTATTGTCTCAAGGGCTTCAAGTGTTGATGTGATATCAACTGGAGGTGCTGGAAATCCCAGTGGAGTAATACAAGTGGTAATACATAATATATATGTCATGTCATTAATTGTCGTAAAAAATTCTTTTATACTGTCAGTATATATATATAATTGATTTTTTTTTTGCAGATATTAGCTGAAACTCAAGTTGCATCTCCACAAGTTCCAACTAGGGAATTCTACTTTGCTAGGTATTGCAAGCTCAGAGTTGATGGAACATGGGCAATTGTCGATGTTTCATTGGACCAGTTACGCGCTGGTCCAGCTTTTAGGTCTCGAAAAAGGCCATCTGGATGTCTTATTGAAGATGCACCAAATGGATGCTCTAAGGTACTAATAATAGAACTAAAGTTTACTGTTCACTTTTAACGTAACTTATATTATGCTCATATTCCAATTTTTGTTTAGGTTACTTGGGTTGAGCATGTTGAGGTTGATGCTTCAGCAGTGCATACTATTTACAAGCCACTAGTGACTTCTGGTCTTGCATTTGGTGCAAAGCGTTGGCTCGCTACTCTTGATCGACAATGTGACCGTATTGCAAGTGCTATGGTCATACCTACTCCAATCAATGATGACATGGGTACGTTATTCTGTCTCAATTTACATGACATATTTTTTTTTTTAATGATCAAACTACATATGTCACATAAACTGAGACAGACTGACGTAATTTAATATTTTCTTCTTGTAGTGCTAACAACTGAGGGAAGTAGAAAGAGTGTGTTGAAATTGGCTGAGAGAATGGTTAATAGCTTTAGCTCTGGAGTGAGTGCAACTGTTGGTAACCAATGGACAACTTTGTCAGCAGGAAATGGCACTGATGAAAATGTTAGAATTATGACTAGGAAAAGTGTTGGTGATCCTGGTAGACCACCTGGTATTGTCCTAAGTGCTGCTACTTCATTCTGGCTCCCTATTGCTCCGAAAACCGTGTTCGATTACCTCCGTGATGAGAACACGCGTACCGAGGTAACACTTTTTTTTTTAATTAATGTTTTTTCGAATAATAGAGTTTTAAGTCATACACATTGACTGACTGACATTGATTTTTTCGCGTTTTTTTTTATGACAGTGGGACATTCTGTCCAATGGAGGTCTGCTACAAGAAGTTGCTCAGATTGCTAATGGCACTCAGACAGGCAATTGTGTCTCTTTACTAAGTATTAATGTAAGTCCTCGAAATTTACGTGATCATCATTTCATTTAAAAAATTAAGAAGTTATATCCTTTTTAACACGTCTTTTCACATGCTATGACATCATGACCTGAGACTTCTGTCTAGTCTGATATCATAGAAAATGTAAAAGTTTAAATTGAGAATAACCGTTTTTTTAATCGTGCAGAGTGAGAATGCTACCCAGAGCAACATGGTAATTCTCCAAGAGAGTAGCACAGATCCAACAGGATCTTATGTGATCTATGCACCAGTTGATATCTATGCAATGAACACAATTCTTAATGGTGGAGATCCAGATTATGTTGCTCTGCTGCCTTCTGGTTTCGCGATTCTCCCCGATGGTCCACCAGGAGGCAGGGGAGCTTATAATAATCATGGCTCTGGTGGATCTCTTCTCACCGTCGCGTTTCAGATTCTGGTTGATTTGGTTCCTGTTGCTAAGATCTCATTGGGATCTGTTGCTACTGTCAATAATTTGATTGCTTGCACTATTGATAGGATCAAGGCTGCTCTCTTAGCTCAGCCAACTTGATCGCGTTCGCTGTAAGTACATATTTCTAACTTCCTCTTTATCACATTTTACCTTGTGAAATTTAAAACTTTATATTTATCGCAAAACTAAGAACTAAAAGCACTAGTCATAACATGTTACATTAAATTAATAACGTTATACTGTCAGTGTATATATATATATATATACTAATCGAATATTTATACATTTTTTTTTTGTTGGTTATTGCAGGGTAGGGTGATAATAAGGAATGAGGGGAAGTCAAGAGCGCACCTTTCAACTTTCTATTACAAGAAGAAATTTTTTTTTTTGTTTTAGGGTAAAGAGGTTCGTGAAATGACTTCTTGTGGCAATATTCCAAAGATAGGAAGTAATATAAAAACTATATAATAGAATAATAGGGATTTCCCTAATGATGTTATGTGACTTATTATCAGTCCATCAAAACATTGTAGCAATTGGCAGATAGTTTTGTCTGTCTTTTGCAGTATTATGGTAATGAAAAAAAAAAAAAAGTTTGAACTTCATGTGGTTTTATTTATTTTGAGTTTTTTCGTTTTTCGGTATTTCGTAGGTTATATTTGCTTATGGTAATTTTTTGGAGATCGATATAAACGTCTCAATTTTTCAAGTACGTTTTGATACAAACCAACTTTTTCTAGTCAATCGCATCCTTTGAATTGAATTTGTTCAGTTCAATTTGTGCGTACTCTGACTATTTCATTTATTTACTACATAACTTTTTGTTTCCAAACTAACACATACATCATCTAGTGTGCCTCAATAGATTGTTAAGATTTGAACCTTGATCTTCAATGTTCTCGATCATATCACTTTATTGATTGCTAGATCGAAACCAATGGACATTGTTGATTAAAGTAACTTTTTTAAAAACTAGTAAATTACAACACCATAGTGCTTCAAAAGAAAAATGAGAAAAAGAAATGGAAATATTTTCTCCAATGCATAAAATGGCATATGAAGACAACCCGAATTTTCACTAGGTGGAAACAATTACCTAGTGACCGGTTGGCTATGTGAATCATCATTTCTTTTTCTCCGAATCTTTTGGATTCTCTCATATCTATCTACTATTAATTTTAAAAAAAAAAGCAAACCTTTTTTTTTCTTTTTTTTTTTAATTACAGAAAATAAGAGAAATTAAACCTAAAAGTCAATGATAGGTTCACCAATTGTGAGATTTCTCTCCAATGACCATGGTAAATTGAAGAGTTTAGCTGTGATGAACTTGAATATCTTGTTCACATTAATGTTGTATGTTGCACTTGAGAAAAATAATGGTGCATTTAGTGCCTTTGCATATGTTCTTGCCTGTTCAAAGTCACATTGTATAATATAAGTATCAAAATAAAAAACATTAAACTGATACAATAACAATAATATATTCAGTATAGTTTCACATGTGACATGTGTTTGAAGACGTGCACACAGTTCTTATTCTTATTTTTTTTGGGGTAAAGAATGAGGGTGATTCGAGTCTCAATAGTCCATCGACTCAAGAAAATAGTTTTTTTTTCTTCAGAATAGGTTTGAAAGAAATGCAAGAGATAAGAAAGTTCTCAAAGCAATCGAAAATGTCACTCTTTATTGACACTAGTTTTTAATTATTATATGTTTAGCTCAAAACTCACAATGGTATAGCTACGTAGAATGAATGGTGATCATTTAAACATCCTTCTTTGAAAAATTATATTGCATAAAAAAAAAATCATGTTTATACTTTATATATTAAATTTTGAACATTTTTCACAAAAATAATAATTTAACCACTGCTAATACAGACCTAGATCGCTTACCGATTCAAACCTTTTAGATACTAAAATTTAAAATTAAGAGAAAAACAATTCACATCGTACGCTAAGATCCGTAAGAAATAAAAAATAATGAAAATGATATATACCTGACTTGCAATTGTCCATTGAAGATCCAATGGCAATTTCACAAAATCATCAAACTTTGTCCCAATCATTACAGGAATTGCTGTCTGATTCCATTGACGTGCTTGTTGATGCCAGCTAAGGACACTACACGAAAAACGACACGTTAAATTATACTGATAAATATAAAAATTACATATTATATATACTGTCAGTGAATATAAATTAAACGTCATACCTACTGAGTGTACATCTACTCGTGAGATCAAACATGAAAAACATTGCTACAGAATCCTTACAAGCCATTGGAATTTGAGTAGGGCCAGAAACATCACCTGCATTATTATTATTATTATTAGTTAAGATGAACAGTTCGATATAAAAAATATCTCATGTTAGCAGAGTCCTAAAAAGAATCGCAACTCAAATTAGTGCAATTTAAACTATCTATTCTAATAAAAGTATTGATAACTACTGTCACCACGATTCGAACTCGTAACCTATAGATTAGAAATAGTTTTTTATATACCTTTAACTTCCCACATGCTATATGAGATTCTTGTCCCTTTCACACATAAAGTTTTGTCCATTTGATTTACTCCTTTGGTTGACAATCCTTCATCTACTTGCTCTTTTCCTACATATTTTCTCTTCAATTGGAAAGAAAAAAAAATAAACACAAATAAAAATTAGTCAAAAACCAAGATTAAAAATGGATTAAAATTAAAACTACAAATACATAATCCAATAATATTGCTAATAACACTACTAAAAAATATAATTTTCCATGATGGTCCGGTCAAAAATCAATCAGAATTTTTTATCCAATGAATTCCATTGAAAATTCATTTTTAAAAAAAATGAGAAATGAATCTTAAACTAAACTCGACCTCAAAAGATAGTCTATGAAACGAAAACTATCTAAAATCATATGAGAAATGCAACCTTATTTACTATATTAATTTAGTTGAATCCAATAATTTCGATACAAATTATGTATACTTATTACTTAAAAAATTAGATTTTTTTTTTTACTAAATATTAAATTTTGAACTCATATTTTCAAAAGTTCAATGGGTCCAATGGTAAGAATTTAAAAATTAAACTCATCGGTTAAATCAATCCATCTTTACAAACCACACATGTCAAAATCAAACATTTAGAGCATGAAAAAACATAACATAGAGGCTCAAACATCGAATATATCAACAAAAGAAATGAATCTGACTTTAACCCCACATACCCAAACCAAATATCTAGAACATGAAAAACACAACATGGAAGTTAAACCTCCGATATATATAGCAAGAATAGAGATGAATCTGACTCTGACTCTGACTCTAACTCCACACGTCAAATCAAACATCTACAACATGATAAATACAACATGGAGGTTCAACCTCGGAAGATGAATCTGACTCTGATACCTCGTTTGAAAATATAAATCAAAGAAAAAAACAAACTTACCAAGAAACTTGTCTTTCCAATTTGATTATCACCCAAAAGACTAATCTTCAAGGCAACAACATTCTCAGATGAATCCTTAGAATGATCACAACAACATGTGGATGTCATATTCTCCGAAAACCCTCCGGGGGACGCCATCCCCGCCCCAGCTGGCGGAGATGGCATCCCCATGGCGGCGGTGGTGGTGGTGGTTGGAAAAGATTGATTATGTGACAATTGTCTATAATTAATAGACTTACCTAACCAACAAGCAAGAACTTTGTTCCAAAATGAATTCAAATATTTTTGTAAAATTGTAAATTTACATATAATTTTTCTTTTCATATTCAAATGAACCATTCTTCTATAACAAAGGAGCTTAGTCATTTTTTTTTCTCTCTTTTTTTTTTTGATGATTTAATTTCTAAGGAAAATAAAAAAAGGCCTCAAGAGGGAGCTAATGCTTATAGTGCTTAGCTTCTTCTTTTGGCCTTAAAAGAGAGGGAGAAAAAAAAAGACAAGACTCTTTTGCTGAATTATTAATCATAATTTCTTTTTATTTATTTATTTTTTCTTCTTCTTTCTTTGAGTTTGTTTTTTTGTGTGGAATTTAAAATAATTTGAACTTTTACCATTCATTTTATTTTTTTCTATTTTTAATGTGTGGTTAATGGCTAATTAAGTTTGTAACTATTGCCGTGTAATGAGGGACGGTTGACCGTTTTAAAAGGTTTAAATGAAAATATAAATTTATGTAATTATTATTTTCAAATATAGTTGTCTATAGGTTGGTGAGATAAAAAAATAAATATTTTTATTTTGGTTTATTTCATTATTTATATAAGCAAATTTTGTAATAAACTATAACTTTATCTTTTGACTGTCTTTTTGATCGAGTTCGTTTCACACAATATGTTTAGTGTGGTTTTAATATAACTTACGAATTATGCTATTAAAATGAGATTTATCTTGTGCGTGCATATGAAAGATAACGAATGTAAATTTTCTTATCATATAAAAAAATACATTTTCGGTCAAGATTGCAATATGGGGCATGTTTAGTACGATTTTAATGTAATTTGCGGGATTATTATATACTGAAGCAAGATTTATCTCATGCACACCCGAAAGATAACAAGGTTCTCTTATCATAAAAAGTAAAAAAAAAAACTTTTTGATCAAGCTCGTCTCACGAAATATGTTTAGTGCAAGTTCAACATAATTGTTATATATTATACTGTAACGTAATTTATTTCATATACACCAAAAAGATAATAACTGCGAATTCTCTTTATATTAAAAATGGATAAATTAATACTAGTAAATTACTTAAAGAACCGACAAATATATGAAGAAAGGGTCAATTTTCACGTGTAGCCAAGTTAGCCAATAATCATGCAACCATGTAAGGTATCTAAATTGGAAAGAGGAACCCCACTCATTACTCAATATTTATTTTATATTATATTATTATATACTATAAAATAAATAAAAATCTTCTTTTCAAGAAAAAAAGAACAATTGATTTATAAGTTTGGAAGTAATGAAAATATCAACCAACCAAATTTTAAGTTTTAATATGTACCATAAAATTTTTTCGTAATGACGTTATTTATATATATATTTTTAATTGTGATAGCGAAATATTACTATACAGAACATATAATATAATATAATATAATAATTGATTTAATTTTTTAAAATTGTTAAATATTATCACAAAAGATGACTATTATAAAGAGATTTGATTGTATCTTATTTTTTTTTTCAAAATAAGTTTTTCATATTTTTAAATGTTAAAAATACTAGAATTAAAGTTTTGTGGTTCTTTAAGAATTATATGCTCCATTCCGCTTTATATGATACTATTACTGCTTTTAGAGACTCAAAACAAATTATTGTATTTACGATAACTTCTTTTATATCTTTTAATGTATTTTAAATTATATAAAAAATTGTAACTTCTAGTATACTTTTTATCTATTTTCTAATTAGGTAAAATTTCATTTCATAAGAATAAATAGTGGTATTATTTTTCTTTTAAGAAAAATAGGAAATGATATTTAAGAAGTTTAAAATATTTGGAACCAACAATAATACATATTTTTAATTGATAGCGTGTTGATTGAGGGACCGCATGAGTTTGAAATTCTCATATTCCACGT
This sequence comes from Solanum lycopersicoides, assembly GCA_022817965.1. Lineage (NCBI taxonomy): Eukaryota > Viridiplantae > Streptophyta > Magnoliopsida > Solanales > Solanaceae > Solanum > Solanum lycopersicoides. The sequence goes on from CM040629.1 coordinate 658,822, forward strand.
GTATTGAAAAACATTAAAATTATTTTTAACACTATAAAATATCTTTAACATGTCTAAGAAAATAGGAAGATCGATGATGATGTTGTATTGAAATGAAATGGATGAAATCAAAGTTCGTATCCGATATCCTATAAAATAAGAATGTGTCATTAAGACGTACGATAGGTTTTATAGAGCGATTTTCAGACTTGATATATTATAGGAGGTAAAGTGTTGGTCAGTCAAAAATATACTAGGAGAGATAAGAATAATATTGATAATATGTGGGGCATGGATTAAGAAAGGCATATCAGTGGTGAACAAAATGAGAGAATTAAGTGAGACTAAAATGGTTCGACATGTGATTAGAAGGAGCACAGAGGCACCGGTGAAGACGTGTGATAGGTTGACACTGCTAGATATAAGGAGAGACAAAGATATTTCGAGAAAGAATTGAGAAGAGACGATTAGACACGACACGACATAATAAGATATTTCTAAAAAAAATTGAGAAGAGACAATTAGACATAACACGATACGATATATCTTAACGATCGAAAACATGAACCTAAATAAACATATATAAAAATTGAGAATTACAGTAGAAGATTAATTAATAGGTGGTCGAGTGATTTCAAAATTATTTGAACCCCGCAATAATACGTGTTTATCAATTGAGAGCGTGTTTAATGATTAGGTATGGCCCACTACACCTAATTAGGAGACATTAAACTGATTTAATTGATTAAAATAATTGGTGGATATTCGTTTGGTTTGGGAATTTTTAGGCAATTTGACATTAATAAAACTTTATAGGAACAAGGTAGCAACCACATATAATAATTTACATATTTAAAAGTATATATAGCATGTGAGGTTCACTCATTCGAAGTTTATTTATATATATATATATATATATATATATATATATATATTTAGGAAGCGTGGTATGACTGTTTCATTTTACTTGACTCGTGTTGATTTGATCTTATTTTTAAAAAAAATATTTATTAAGAGACTATTTTACTAAATTATCATAGTAATTATGTTTCGGAAATCGAAATTTGACTACTATGATAAGAAACAATAGTACTAATACTTTATGTAATTGTTTAATTAATCTTCTCTTAATCTGTTATAATATAAGTAAGAAGGATATTTTTAGTATAAGGGTCAAGTAAAACGAAACGAAACGAGTACCTTGGGTCCCTCAATTATTGATGAAATTTAATTTTTAATCCGTGTGATATATGATTCGTCATATTTTCACCTTCTAAGCTTCAACTAATTAAAATGAGTATTTTTTACCTCTTAATGTAGAAAATATCTTCTAACTAAATTATTTTAGAAGTATATTATCCTCAAATATAAAATAACAATACAATTCTAACATAATACTTGGTTAATTAAACATTTGAACAATATATTAATAAATCTAAAAAATTATGAATATTCATAGGAGATGAATCAAAGTTACACATCTCAAATAATTGAAAATTAGTTATGTTTAGTTTAATAATTTAAAAAGTAGAATTATTTAAAAACAAAGGGACTGAAAATGCTAACCACATGTCATCTAATCAAATCTCATCATCTTTCTCTTTCTCTACCAAATTTATTTTTAAAAATTGGCTCTTTTTCATACCTTATGGTATAATAATAACAATAATAATAATAATAATAATAATAATATCATGGAATATAATCTTAACATGAGCTAATAATAATGTCCCATGTGGGTGCACACATGTACATGTTTCATGGTGAGTTTTTTTTTTTTTTTTTAAAAATAAATAATAAAGAAGGTTCATTGTTTCTTCATTATGTTTTTTGGTATTTGCAATTAGGTGGTATTTGTTTCAAAAATTTGTGGAATAATACAACCAGAAATTCGAATTAAAATATTAATTCTTTTCTGAATATATATTTTTTTCACTTTGCTACCCCAACATTTGTTTTGATTCTTGCTACCTAGCTACTAGCTAGTTTGATACTAACATTGTATTCAAAGAATTATAAGAGACTACAATTGTAATATTCCTCTAAAGAAGGTTGATGAATGTTGAAAAATTTCATGTTTATAATGATTATTGATCCACTTTGATGAGAATAAATTATATTCTCTCCGTTCCATATTAGTTAATTATCATCTTATTAAAAATAGTTGTCTCATATTAATTGTTCACGTTACTAAATTAAGAAAGCAATACCTTTTTAAAGTGTTAACATTTGTTTACAAAATTTCCAAAAAGTTTTATAGAATTCATTAGTAAAATTATCTTATTATTTATGATTTCTTAATATATGTATATAAAAAGAAAATGATCTTCTAATATGTAACAATGGAGGTAAGGACATGAAAATAATAATTGTATATACTTACAATTTCTTGTGTGTAATGGAATGATAATTGACTTTGATGAGATTTATTATGGCATAAAAACAATAATTGTAAATGTTGGCCAAGCAAAATGTTCTTCTTGGAAACTCGTAACCTTGATTCTGATACCATCATGTCGAAATTTATATATTTAACTAATAATAACGATACAATTTTATTTCATAACAAAACATATCAAACAAGTCATGACTTTGGCATGTCGCATCCTCGGCTCATTTACATGAATTTTGCTATAGGCAGGATATTAGTGTTACCCAATAATGAAATCGAGCTTCAAACTCCCTCACTAATTCATCCACTTGTATAGATATTTAACATACATGTACTCATATCTTCCTAGTCATCATTACAACAATAAAAATCAAGGGCAAGTTACATCTTAAATGGGTGGGAAATATTTTTTGGACCTTGACTACAATTTCTATATCAACTTCATAATCAACTTGATTGAAAAATTGGTACTATTACTACATTATTAGGTTTGTGGAAACCTCATTTGTTAGAGAAAACATGGGAAAATCCCTTAGCATGAATCTCCTTTTTGTCCATTCAAAATTCATCTATTCCTCTAGAATTGATACTTTCTTCTCATCCCACTTTTTCAACCTACTCTGAGCTGATTCCACCTGCAATCGAAGACGAATGTAGAATTTATAATCAATAAGATTCAGAATGAGTGTAATCTACGCGCGCACACAAGTTTTTTTTTTTTTGCACGATTTCCCTAGTGGATTAGGCCGATAACGAGTTTAGTTGAACCATTGAACCTGCTCTAGATCCGCCTCAATTCATGTTTAGTTAAAGGAAAGGATGCTCGCGCCATATTTTTGTATTCTAAGAGCCAGTTCGTCTGGATGTGTTGTCTTATAGTGATAATATAACTAGTAAAAAGCATAGATACTTTTCAAGATTGGTCTGGCATATTAAGGAGAACCTCCCAATGACTAACTTACATTTGAACTTCTGTATTTTTGTTTTTCAAACTGCTTTGATATGCGTTAATTGAGTTGAGAGACTTTCGGAAACAGTCTCTCTACCTCCCTGAAGTAGGGGTCAGTGTACACTCTACCCTCCTTAGACTCAACCTATGAGATTACATGGGTATATTGTTGTTGACTAACTTATATTTGGACTTGATTTCGTAGTTATGCCAACATTTCCAAGAAATGATCTTAAAATAGATAGGTAACTAGATGACTTTATAATTAATAAGCATAAGGAGAACCAAATAGTGTTTTGGAATAATGTTTTCTACTTCTAACAGGATGATTACAAGCACTAGAAAAATTGAAGAGTTTTACCTCTTTATTCCAATCAGTTCGAGCGGTGATCCATATTAAAATGATTGTTTGCATCACTGTACCTCCCAGCATTCCTGACCATATTCCCTGTATGCACCAGAATAATGTTGTTATCTTTTCTATTATGTTAAGACTGGGACTAGAAATTTGGTTGTGGAGAATGTTAACGGAGAATGGTGATATTACCTTAGCGCCAAGTTTGAAGTAAAAGCCGAGAAGAGCACCCAATGGAACTCCGACAATGTAATAGCAGCCTATATTGACATAGGCCACGAAGGTTTGCCATCCACAGCCAACGGCCACACCTTTTAAGATTTAAGTACATGAATTTTGTCAGATATGTCAACAAAGCAAGGAGTTGATTTCTCAAATAGTCACTCAAGTAATAGTGACTTTCTAAGATAATAACTATAAGTTGAGTCACCATCGGAGGGTGTTATTCATATTCAGACCTAAATACAGAGAAGCACTTAGATGGTTGAACTTGAGTAGTAGTACCACAATTGCCAATTTCATCAATTCCCTAATTAAAGATGTTCACTCTTTTTCTTTAACGAAATCTTTTTCCTCTGCTTGTGCTTCGTTTTTCATTTGCCTTCAATTTGTGTATTTTTGAAGGGTCATTTGTTATTTGATTTGTTCAAAGAATAATCAGTTGATTGTGTTGCCTTTAGAGCACAGTCAGAAATCATACATTTGACAGTGTTCGACAATCAAGTAGAACTACACAAGTATATGGACATATGTTGAGGAACTCGAGCGCCAAAGATCCAAATTTTGCACTGAAACCATACAACTTCCAATTTCAGGTGACAATGATTCTGTTATGATATGTTCTACACTTGTTCCACAACATGTGCAAGAAATTTATCACCAACAGTCGGGGTAACTATTTCATCTCTAGTTCTCTACTTAAAACTCTATATATATTGCTCCTAAATCTGATTCAAATTCAATATAGTACCTATGGTCCATAAGAAATAATGATCTGTTCTCAGTGATCAAACTAAAAAGGAGATTCAAAGAATTGCTTGTGGCAGAAGCAATTCATAAAGTGTATTGCCCACAGCATATTGTACATTTAAAGGGCACATTTATGTATTTCAAGTAAGGTTTCAAATTGTAAAGAGGATGCTTGATGAACCTCATACCTGACAAGACGGGCTGAATTCCGTTGAGAATGAGAGAAAGCGCAAGCAATGGACAAAGATCCGAGACAGCTTCAGCCACGACTTCGCCTTCAGTGAAGGCATAACTGATGAGATTACGCAATGCAAGAACGATGACTGCAGCAATCACTGAGAGAATGAAAGACCACGATGTAACCACGACAACAGAAAACGCTGCTGATTTGGGATGCCTTGCTCCTAGTTCATTGCTCACTCTCACACTGTTCATCAGCATGTCACATTTAAGAAAGTCAGAAAGGATATTCCCCATTTCAATCATAATTATCCTTATAAATACATCTCAAGTTCAGCAATTTGCATGACCATTTCCATATAAACTCAAATAATTCAGTTTTTGCATATAAACTTGATGAATGTCAATTTCCAACATGCGTCAGAAAGTTTGGAAGATATCGAGAATAATTAATACACAAACTTGCGTCATTGCACTTCCATTGTATGGTACAAATGAAGTATCGCCAGAATTACCAATGAGCAGCAGTCAACATTAATGAGAAGGCATAATACATAGATAAACGCCTCATGGCCTCAACTGGCAACTAAACATTTCATCTTTGAGGATGCACATCTAGACACCTCAACTCGTCTTCATTGTGTCAATTGAACACTCCAACTTCCAAAATGATCATCTAGACACATCAAGGTTAGGGTGCCGAAAAGACAGAGTGGGGACAAGCTGAGGTGTCTAGATGTTCATTCTCAAAGTTGGAGTTCATTCTCAAAGTTGGAGTGCTTAGCTGTCAGTTGAGACTAAGTTACGGTATCTATCTATCTATTCCTATTCATTTACAGAAACAAAAAATAGATTATCTGCCTCAAACGCCAATCTCAAAAAGAGTAACAAACAATGAGAAAAAGGTAAGTTGAAACAAGAACTGACCTTGCTGCTGCATTGAATCCAACTGATATCATGAAGACCCAACCAGAAATTGACATGCTTGAGTTATTCACCACCAAACACAAGGAGAAGGCAAAATGGTTAGCTATTGAAAATTTATAACATACCTTAGATTCTACAGTTAACAAATAATCAGACTTATATCTAAATAATGAAAGAACCATCCTTTAAGTAGTACTTTGCTATACTTCACTGATGTTCATAAGTAGGTTAACTTGACATTTTAACTAAAAGAGAAGTTAACTTGACTTTCGTAACGGTAAGGATGTATGCGAACCACTTTTGTAACAAGGTGCATATCAGGCCCTTTTCACTAATATATATCAAAACTTTTTTACATCATTTCTTCAAATCACACTCACCATGTGATAAGTTATTACACTATCAATATATATAACTTAAATCCTTTTCAAATATGAACAGTACTGCAATCAAATAAATTATAAGTATTAATACTCTAGTGATACAAATTGAGTACAGAAATCTAGATAAATATTAAATAAGCTGCACTGTCAGACCTGAAATTAGGTCTGTGTTTAATATTGTATCTCTATTGCTATACCATTCTTTTTCCAAAAGGATTAAATCATTAGAAAAATTCTGTCTTCACAGAACATGACAAGTTATACATGAATAAGCGAAGTTGTTTTTCAAAAACTTAAGTGTTCTTTATTTTTTAATGACAAGATTATCTAAGTTAAATTTATATTTATCAAATAAATTTAATAGTAATTTTGAAAAATCTTAGTATTAGTGAAGTTTTGAATCCCCACCTTGTAATCCACCCCACCTATTTTCATCTTATCCCGTGTACCAAACAACTCTGAATGTGTTAGATGAATTGGATTAGACAGAACAATTAAAAGCATGTCTCTAACTTTTGTGTGGGCTCAAACTCAAAGCAGTAGGTCAAAAGCCTTTTTCCATGCAATCATTCAGAAGTTCTCTCCATCTCCATTATTGTTTGGTTAAAGAAAAAATGGATCTGAAAGTCTATTTTCACAATTTGCAATCAGACCAAACGTAGTCAAGTAGATATTTTACACTATCATTCAACATGTTATGACATGTTACTTTATCATTTGTGTTGGATTACCAAATCAAACAAAACTAAATATAATTACTTTTCAAATGATTTAACTATGTAAACATTTTCTACGTCAAATAAAGAAGAAAAAAACGCCGCGCTAAGAAGGAAGAGATGAAAAAGAGGATAAGCGCAATAAAAAAGAAACTTATCGTGAAACTTGATAAAAATAACATGTATTTTTAACTTGTGTTTGGACATGTGATACGAAGTCATCGTCTCAAATCAGCATTTGGATACGTGATTTCATATTATAATTTAAAATTTCAATTTTTTTAAATGTTACACTTGACTCATAAATTTATATTTTCTATAAAAAAAAAATCATTTTAAATTTTATATAAAAAGACTCATGCTCAGCTCTACACCATATGAAAAGATCTGACAACTAAATCTTTATAAGATTATATGTATTTAAAATTTGTAAATACGAATATTTATTTATAAAAGAGACACTACATCGTAGAATATTTTAATATCTTAGTTATTAACTATGATTTACTCATTTAGTAAAATTGTATAATAATAAGAGTAAAAGATCATGAACCTAAATATTCAAGAGTTTAAGTTTCTCCAATTGGATTGTACAATCTTTACTAAATATATATTTAAAAATTACTTTTAAAAATAAACAAAGGAAAGTAATAGTAAAACAAGCAAATTTGCTCAAATTTAATGGGAAGGGATACAATTTTAATGGGAATGGAATCTGAGAAAGAGTAAAAAGACCGTTAAAGTTACTTGTTTTACCTTTTTTTTTGTTTAGTCTATACTATATCAAAAAGAATTTTTTACATATATTTAGTAACTATTTAATTTCATCATTCTACGTGATTTATTTAAAATTATAAAATAGAAAAGATGTGCTGGTACAATATGTCTCTTACACAACTCTTTTTCTTATCAAACTAATGGTTTGTTTGGTCAAAGCTTTTGCAACAATAAAAGTGTATATTTGTTTTTTCAAAAAATGCTTATTTTTAAAAAGTAAGGTATTTAGCCAAAATTTTGGAAGAAAATAAGTACAAATAGCAGAAGCTAATGTAATACACTTAAAACACTTTAAAAAATTCAATTAAACACTAATTGGCGCTCAAAAGTGTTATCTAAATATATTAGTCAAACACAAATCGTTTCTGGCAAAAATAATTTGCAGGGAGTTTTGTTCTTACCAAATAGAAAGAGCATCCAAAGCCACTTCAGGATTTTCAAGCAAGCCAGCAAGCAACACCACAATCTGAAAGTACCAAGTCTCCAAGCACAGCATCACTGCCGAGGCCGCCGATAACTTGAAGAACTCCGGCAAGCCGGTAAACGCCATCCAACTGAACCCTTTCCATGTCTGTTTACACTTTTCACTCTTCACAATGTACACAAATTGGCCTATAACAATTATCCACCACGACAAACTCAACACCAATGACGCCCCAAGTAACCCGAGCCCCATCTTAAAAATCACCACCCAGCTCAACACCAAATGCAACACTAACGTAGCAGCGGAGATGTATGCACTCGGGGCTACAATGCTCTGAGCTTGAAGGAATTTCTGAATCGGAAAATTAATGGCGTAGGCAAATATCTGAGGGATTAAACCGTACACAAATAACGCTGCTGCTGCTGCAATTCTCTCAGTTTGGCCTATAAATATTAGAATCGGCTTGCAGAAAATGTACACTATGGTGAGTAAAATTCCTGTTAGAGTTAACAGAACTGTCGATCTTTGAAGATAAACACCAAGCATATCGTATTTCTTTGCCCCAAATGCTTGACCACATAGTGTTTCCACTGCACTTCCCATGCCCAACTGCCATTTACAAACATACGAACATAAATTACGAGAGATCTTAGCAACTCAATTGATTGACTATATGTATTTTCACATAATTGATGAAAGTTTGACTCTCCACCATTCGGGAAATCTTAGTTTCACATAATTGATGAAAGTTTGACACCCCACCTTATGGGAAATCTTAGTTTAAACATAATGATGAAAGTTTGACTCCCCGGGAATCTTAGCAGCCCGACTACTTGAACTTTCACATAATTGATGGAAGTTTGACACCCAACCTTGCGGGAAATCTTTGTAGCTTGACTATATGAACTTTGACATAATTGACGAAAGTTTGACTCCCCACCTTACGAGAAATCTTAGTTTCATGTAATTGATGAAAGTTTGACACCCCTTAGTAGCTCGACTATATGAACTTTCACATAATTGATGAAAGTTAGGCTCCCCGCCGTACTGAAAATCCTACTAGCTCAGTTGATTGACTCTCTGAATTTTAACGTAATCTCTTCCCATTACCCCATTTTCGAGAAAAAAAACATATTTCACGAAATAGTACAATTTCACCTAAAATTAGAATATAACTATGATTATTCCAAAATTTGTTCGAACTCAATAACTTCTACACAGATTCAGTATTTTTATTAATAAATTCATAAGCTATATATAAATATGTGATTGTGAATCGAATATACGAACTCATAAATTTTAAATCATGAATCAGACTATATTTCTTCCTATTTTCATCATTTTTTCCAGAATAACTTCAATTTTGTCACTCAGACAATATATCAAACATGTTATCTGCATTAACGAAAACCATACCATTAGACCATAAGCAAAAACTTGAATCCCTGTATTTCCAAGTGAAGCAGCAGCAAGCTCAAGATTACCCAAGTGACCGGAGAATATCTGAGTCGACATAGACATGATGTAATTAATCATGTAAACCATAACCGCCGGAGCAGCAAGGAAGAATAGGAGCTTCATTTCGATCCATGTTGCTAATCGGAGTTTACTCCAGAGAGTTATTTCAGTGTCTAAAAGCACAGTTTCGAGCTCGTTGCTTGATTCGAAATTGTGAGTTTCAGATAATTGTGGTGATAATGATGTTACATTGTTTTGTAGAAATGGCCGGTAAATGTCGTTTTCCGGCGAAGCCATGAATTCCGGTGACTGAGGAAAGAGGATAAAATTGGGGGGAAAAAACTTAGGAATGTAGTAATATTAGTGAGTGTATATATATATATATATATATATATATATATATATATATATATATATATATATAAACAAACGTAAGCGCTTATGTGATTGACACATTTTTGGAGTATAAATACACCAAAATTTTTGGCGGAAACAGAATTTTCACGAACAAATTCGAAACATGAAACAACAATATACAATGGAAAAAGATTAACAAATTCAACATCTACCGTCTTTATTAAAAATAAATATTTTTATTAATATTCTCTTTGTTCATATTTATATATCGTCTTTACTACATGTTCCTTGATTCTCTCTCCGTTCTTATTTATACGTCGTTCATATTAAAAATAGATATTGAATAATACTTGTCATTTTACAAAATCCATACATAAATTCTTCATTATTCTTCCTATTTTAAACCCTTGAGAGTTATTATGCTTAAAAGTATGAATTTGATCTGATATAAAAAAAGTTAAACGATTAATTCATCTTCAAATGACAGTTTTATTATATAGTGAAGATCTCACATCAGCAGACAGCAGTCTTAATCTACCAACTATGCAGTTTAAGTCCGTATTTTAATGGTTCGATTAAAGGTAAAAATATAATTATATTTTAATAAAATTTATCAAGAAAGATAATAAAAAAAACAAATAATTTTAGAAATATTTTTTTTCTTATATGAGCTGAATGATTATCAAAGGTAAAAATGTAATTTCATGTTATAGGTCATTTCACTACAAACAAGTCTACAGTTTTATTTGTTTCTATTAAGATTAAGAAATCTAAATCTGAATACACATCTAAATATTAAGATTTGCATTAAGATTTAAGTGTTTAGATCTGAATATAGATCTAAATATTAAGTTGTGATCTCTAAATCTGAACACTAAATAATTAATGTTGTTTGTTTTCAATATCTGAACGTGCATGTGAAATTAACATTAAATTAATAAAATATCATAAAAATTTCATTTCAACTAAATTTATCACTTTTGATAAAATAAATTTTTAAGACTTTTGATAATCATGATTTGGAGTATAAATTTTTTTATTCAAAAACCTTGATAAACACCAATACACCAACAGTGTTCTTGACACAGTCAATACAAGAAAATTATTAATATAAAAAAAACTTGAATGGATATATGAAAACTTACCAGTTCAAGAGGAAAAAAATGGTTTTTTGATTGAAAAAAGAGAGAGTTTTTAGTTATGAGATAAAAAGGCGAGCTTAAAATAGAGAAGCGATGGTTATTATTTGATAACTTATTAAATGAGTCTGAATGTTGTTAAGAGTCTCCTACAGATCTGGCTCATTCAGACATCTTCAGACCATTAATTTTTTTTAAAAATAAAACGAATAAATTTAATGGATTTAATCTGAATGATTCAGGTTCGACTAAAAATCAAACTTAATAGCTGAATCTTAATGATTAAATCAGACCCCCATTAAGTGCAAACAAATGAGGCCTACCTCTTGTTTGAGGGAAACAAAAATGTGATTTGAGAACACAACATACCCACAGTGTACGAAAACCTTACCCCCTCCCTACCTTAAGAGGTAGAGAGACTGTCTCGATAGACCTCCCAAAAAGACCTTACCCTCCCTACCTTAGGAGGTAGAAGTTATTTCCGATAGACTTCCAAAAAGACCTTACCCCTCCTACCTTACGAGGTAGAGAGGTTGTCTCCGATAGACCTCCCAAAAACCAATCAAAAAAATGATGAAGAGAAACAAAACATGAAAAGCAACCAAAATCTTCAATTGATGTAAAGCAAGTTTTACAAATTTCCAGACAGACTTTATTCCCACAAGATGATATACTGCTACTCATCTCCAAAAGATTAGCTAGACAGTGCTTACTGAAGTAACAAAATAACCTCGCCAACAATGGCGTTAAAAGATTTATGATCCTTCCTCCTCTTTCCACACCGAAACAGTCATCTGAGAAACGTAGCTACTACATAATCAGTGCTGTGTCTCATTGCTGACTCAACTGTCGAATGACGTATGGGAGGATACCACCATGGTTGAAGTAAGCCAACTCCACCTGTAGAAGGAAATCAGAGCGCCAATACAATGTTAAGAGACCTAAAGATGGCGAAAGGATATCTTAATGGGAGATCTCTACTGTAAAATATTTTACAATATCTTACATACTACAACTTCAACGCACTACGCATGTGAAAGTTATATACCTCAGTGTCAAAGCGCACTACGCATGTGAAAGATTTTCCAGTGTCAGTTTGTACAGTAACATCTTGACCTGGGCGGATCTCGCTAATGTTGTCTGGGAGATCAATGGTATATCGCTCGTGACCTGTCAATCCAAGTGAATCTGCATCCTCACCAGCTTTGAAACATAGAGGCACAATTCCCATTCCTACCAAGTTGCTACGGTGAATCCTCTCGAAGCTTTTAGCAATTACAGCTTTAACTCCCTATCAAAGTTCTCTTGATAGAAAATCCTATAGGATACAAACAGGAAGAAATCAACACAAATTCAAACAGAAGCGGTGAAAGTACTCACCAATAACATGGGGCCCTTAGCAGCCCAATCTCGGGAGCTTCCACTTCCGTATTCAGCTCCAGCCAAGATTATTGTGTCTTGCCCAGCAGACTTGTATTTCTAACATATCACGCATTAAGAAATGTTACAATCATAGAAAATCTCTGAAGTATCAACTACTCTGCTACGAATTTGAAATGCATTATGGGGACTATCTCAATGTCAACAGATTATGGAATGGAATGGCACAATAGAAATGTAAGCAAATGGAAAGAGTAAAGTACCATTGCAGCATCAAACACGGAGAGCTTCTCTCCAGAGGGAATGTGAATTGTCTTTGGGCCAACTTCACCATTTAACAGCTTATTAACAATTCGGATGTTGGCAAAAGTACCCCTAGCCATAATTTCATCATTACCACGACGACTACCATATGAGTTGAAGTCCCTGCGATCAACCCCATGCTCATTAAGGTACTTAGCAGCAGGGCTATCTTTGTGGATGCTTCCAGCTGGTGAAATGTGATCTGTGGTAATACTATCACCAAAGTTCAGCAAACAGTAAGCATCCTTCACTCCATGAGGCCCTGGGGGATCCATGGTCATATCCTTGAAGTATGGTGGCTCATGAATATACGTAGAGCTAGTGTCCCAAGAGTAGAGCGAGGTAGCTGGTACTGACAATTGATTCCACATGTTATTCCCCTTTGTAATAGCTTCATACGTACTCTTGAACATGTCTGGCAATACACTTGATTGAACAACCTGAGGAAAGATCTCATTTTCAGTTTACTCTTTTCTTCATCAATTGTAGGTGCACAAAGATAACTAACTAGATACCTCGGCAATTTCTTCAGTCGATGGCCAAATATCCCTGAAGTAGACATTATTACCATCCTTCCCCACTCCAATTGGTTCTTTCTCAAAGTCTATATCAACCTGAAAATCATTTATAGTTTTCAGTCAGTCTCTAAACAACATGAGCTGATGATTGCATATAATATCCCCGTATGTTTTTCGTGATCTTCTTAGATCTACAATGAAATCATGTGTGCACAATCACTCTAGAATCTGGAGTCTACATTTTGAATTCCTTTTTTTAACAGATTTCTGCTGAAACTCAGCAGCTTGGGCTAAGCTGTGTTGGAATAAGCTATCGATGGTCCAACTTATGAAAGATGCTCATGACAAGGACACAACCAAGATCGATCAGTTGATACAACACGCCAAAAGAGGTTCTAAAAAGTAAATACCAAAATTTCACCTTCAAGGCTTTCGCAATTCCCATTTTGTACCAAACTGTTAAGTAGTTGCGCTTAACACGAGTTTCCAACGAAACCTCAACTATTTTACATTTCCATCACACTGCCAGCTTTTCTCAAACATGTTCAACTTAGCCTTTGAGCAGATTTAATATTACTATAGACATCTAATTGTGAAAAAATTGTTCCTGTATTTATGTTGCGAACTGGTTCGACCCGTTCAAAATAGGGGTGCGAGATGTTATAATATGCTTCACGATGATATAAACTCCCATTTCAAACTCAGCACGTCTAATTTGACTCTTATTCTGAGTAGACATTTCTGATTATCATAGATTTTCATCTTATTTGTTCATTACAAGTATGTTTTTACTACCTTATTCCCACTATAATGCGTATAATATATAGCAGAAGCAATTCCCAGGACAAATAAAATATGACTTGGTTCATTCACTTACAGTGCCAGCAAGAGCATAGGCAACCACTAAAGGAGGTGAAGCAAGGTAGTTAGCTCTCGTCAAAGGATGAACACGCCCCTCAAAGTTTCGATTTCCAGAGAGTACCGCAGCAGCAACGATGTCTACACAGACAAGAATAAGTCAAATAATCACCTAAAAACAGACTAGACAATGCTACACCTAAATACAAACAATCATAAGGAGTTACCATTTTCTGATATAGCAGAAGAGACTGATTCATCCAAATCTCCAGAATTCCCAATACAAGTTGTGCAGCCATATCCAACAATATTAAAACCTTGCTCATTTAAATACTTCTGCAGCCCACTGTTTCACAACAAATACCACATTTCACATAGTGTCAAGCACACACAAGGATGGGATAAATAGAAACTCCCTCGAGAAACTACAAAGAATACCTCTGGAGCAAATATTTAGTAACTACACCGGAGCCAGGAGCAAGACTTGTTTTAACCCATGGTTTAACCTGGATATCAACAGGATGACATTAGAAAATACAAAGAAATCATTGAAGAAAAACAACTATATATACCAGAACTGACATTTAGACCCAGGTCGCAAGCCTTTTTTGCAACAAGGGCTGCTCCTAGCATAACACTGGGATTTGATGTATTAGTGCAACTTGTGATAGCGGCAATAACAACACTTCCATGCTTGAGCTCTGCATCTTGTCCGTGGAAAGAAAATTTTACCACTTTTTCCTGCGTATCTTTCGGCACAGCAAATCCCTACAGTAAATAGAGCCAATTCAAATTAGCATTTCCGGAACTCAAAGGTTGACCTCATATTAGTTTGAGTTGCATGTTCATATATCACGAAGAGATTCAATGGTATTAAGTAGAAAGAGTACTTGCTCACCTTGAATCCAACCTTGTTATCAAGGCAAGAGTGCCAATCAGACTTCATTTCTTTCAAAGGCACACGGTCATGAGGTCTATCAGGGAAAGAAAATATATATTAGAAAGTTCTTACAATGTTTCTCACATTCAATAGATTGATTAACAAAGACATGAAATATACCTTTTTGGCCCCGACACACAAGGCTCTACTTCAGCAAGGTCTAGGTACAAACAAGAAGAGTACACTTTCTCATGTTGAGGCTGAAATCAGAATATGACAAGTTTTTTAGAATATGGTAAAGAAAAAAAAAAGGACACAACCTTACAGATTGGTATTGGTTCTTTTTGACAGTGGGAAAAGAAGGATAATGATATCTAGCCAAAATCTTTCATTTCTCCCTTCAAGAGATTGTCATACTTAAATAAGAGACACTCACAGCTGAGGCTAGAAAGGATGACCAACCTCATTATAGTCGACAAACATATTATTTGCGCGCAGATATGCTTCGATCATTGACACCTAAAATTTTAGGAGTTAGAAAATACAAAAATAATGTACATCTTATCTTTCATGTGTGATGCTTATACGTGTCTAAGCACTTACTGTTTCGTCACTTCTCCCTGTTAATTTCAGATACTGCAAAGTAACATGATCTACAGGGAAGAAACCCATTGTAGCACCATATTCAGGAGACATGTTGGCAATGGTGGCCCTGTCAGCCAATGATAGTTCACCCATTCCATCACCTAAAAAAAGAAAAACAAACAGTCAAGTTTTTCTCGGGTGAACCAGTTTACCAATTTGAAATTATTATAGCAAGTAATTTGTCCAGTTTCCCCATATTTACCATAGAACTCAACAAACTTTCCAACAACACCATGCTTCCTCAGCATTTGAGTGACTGTTAAGACCAAGTCAGTGGCAGTTACACCACTGCGCAATTTCCCAGATAATTTGAACCCAACGACTCCAGGCAACACCATGCTCATAGGCTGGAAGTATCCAGAAAGTAGCATTGGAAAGAAGACATTGAAATTTCAGTATAAATTCAGATGTTTTAGTACAATTACTGTAAACTAGTTCGGCACAACTGGACTTCCAGAATTGTACAACAAATTTAAAGAACAATAAGCAATATGGTAGAGCCACAAGGAGTTTCTGTTCTCTTAGAGTCAAGGGGAACACATTGCCGTGATTCAAAAGAAGTAAGCAAGCAAACACGTGAATGCATCAGCCTCCATCGAAGCCTAATCGAAACTTCAGGAAGAGAGCTGAATACATCCATGTGAAAAAATGAGAATGTACATCCATGTAAATTCCAAGTGCACTCACTTCCACCTTTTTTCAAAGAGAGATGAAAATGTAGAATTATCATGTTGAGACGAATGGACCTCTATATAAATGGAGCTAACTATGTCCAATTCCATGTAAAATTCTAAGTGAACTCACTAACCACTTTTACAAAGAAAGATGAACTGTCAAATTCCAGTATTTGTGTGTATCATGAAAGATAAATTTCAGATTAAGGAATGTAGAAATTTCAGCACAGACCAAAATAAAAGGAGTTAGATTTGGATCAAGGAGTACATTGAAGGAAACTTAATTGAAAGAAGTAATATGAAGTCTGTTGATAAGAGGCATAAAGGAAGCCTAACATCAAAATACATCACTAACTGTAGCCAGAACAAGAAAAGCACAGAAGATTATTCCATGTTTCAGCATGATACAGAATCCCTTATGGTATTCATAGTTACATACCTGACCAAGCATTGTAGCTTCTGCTTCAATACCTCCAACACCCCAGCCAGCAACTCCAAGCCCATCAATCATAGTGGTGTGTGAATCAGTTCCGACAACACTATCAGGATAGAGCAAACCTTCCCTATTGAAGACGACTCTTCCAAGGTATTCAAGATTCACCTAATAAAATTGTGGTGCCAAAAAGCTAATCAGTTCCGGAATATCATATCCTTTCTTTTTTTCCAGAGGGGTAAATAGGGATAGTAAATCCACGAATATCAATGCATTGCCTCTATGGAAGAGAGATAATACAGTATAAAGAAAAGAAACATGAAAAGAGCTACAGTCTAGCACATATATTACATTCACTATGCACACAGTACAACTGGTCCCTTTCAATTTTCAGGTACAATACCTGATGCACAATACCAGAACCTGGTGGAACAACAAGCATGTTGCGGAAAGCATTAGAACCCCACTTAAGAAAGGCGAACCTCTCCTTGTTCCTTTGGAATTCAAGTTCCATATTAGCTTGGACTGCATTTTCTGACCTTGCCACATCGACCTGAACTGAATGGTCAATTACTAGATCTACCGGCACCTGAAAATATACCCAATAAAAAAAAAAGATAAGATTACTGTGAAGTCGAAGAATCTATTCGAAGACCAGTAGATACTGATGATGAATCTTCACGATACAGAAAACCAATAGAAGAGCATTAAAAATGACCTCAATTTTTTTTATATGTAGATACCATGACCTCAAACTTATAATAATTAGTGATGACTAAGTCCTTGATACATAAGCATTACAAACAAAATAAAAAAGGAAGCATTTCAATGATAATATATCCAAAATATAAATCCATGGACTGCACTAATAAGTTGTTGTTGCTTTAGAATATTGAACAACTTGTTTTGGAGAAGTTCCAACTTTTTTGCAGAAACTCTTTTCTAAACAAACACCAAGAAACTAACTTCTCTTTCTTGGTGTTTGGTCGAATCCTCTTCAAAAATTTGAAAGAAACACCACCATAGTTGTTTCAAAATTTACCATGAAAGGGGACTAACTACACCGTTTAAGAAATTTTGCCAACATCAGCTGAACTTAAAAGAAATGAATACCAATGGATTAATCTTGTCAGCGTTGCTGCCAAGTTTGTTCATGGCATCGCGCATGCAAGCAAGGTCCACAACAGCTGGTACACCAGTAAAATCCTGACAAAAACAGTAAAGATGAAAGCTGTTACATTTCGAATTACATTGTTTTTCTTTTTAATTTGGAGACATGACATACTTGCAGCAATACTCGGGCTGGCTTAAACGGTATCTCCGCTAGCTTCGGAGAAGTATTTTCCCAGTCGATGATCTTCTCAACATCTTCCTTTTTGACTTGAAAGTTGTCACAATTACGGATTGCTGATTCAAGAAGAATTCTGATAGAATATGGCAGCTTGTCTGTTACAATGATGAAATCAACGAGAAGTCAAAAAATTGGAAATTAAACTTAATAAGACGCCAGAAAACTGTGGTAAGCACTTCAACAATGCAAAAATCGTTAATTTCAACCTGAAAAGGAAAATAAGAGATGGAAAAAAAAAGAGGACTTTGTTTAACTAAACATAGTGGTAGGGTGGAGGTAATTAGAAAGTGGAAATAAAACCCTCACCAACCAGGTGAAATTTTTGGTAGCCAATCAACTGAATTACTAAGATTCAGCGGAAGAAAGAGGACTTTGGAAGAGGTCTAACACCAAGCCTAGACAACATGCAGAGGGACTTACCATAATTCTCGAATAAAGAAACATGATATTCTAAGTGACAATATACAGATCAACAATTCAAGCAATGAAACATGTCATTTATTCACAACACAAATGAAAATAGAGTAGTAGTATATATAACAAATATCAAAGTTCTGATGAAATTACCAATTCGGGGATCATTCAGAGCAGGTAGGCTATAGTACTTCCCGAATTCACCACCTTCAGGCTTGGGAAGACTGGTGAGGATTCCCTTAAATGGGTTCTCTGAAGCTGAATCCATTAACAAACAGTATCAGATTCTTGATTTTCTTTTGGGATCAAGTGTCTAACAAGTCATTCACTGACAGCAGCTCTTGAAAGTTACCAGAAACAATATTAAACCATTTAAAGAAACACCAAACAAAAAATACAAATGTCTAAAGAATAAATGTCTTCAGTCAACATCAACATCTATCATTCAATTTTCCACCTTCCTTAAGTCTCATTGAAAAGTATTTAAAATAAAAAAGAAATCATCTGGTCCACTTTTTCTCTATTTTAATAAAAGCCAAAAAAGCTTAACTATTTCTAGCTTTTGATGGATCCATGATTCCATTCTACAAATCCTAGCTTTTTACAACACACTTTTATATATCATTTACAACGATATTATCACAAGCTAAGTTGGACAAACTCTTCACTTTCGATTCTGCATGTGTCAGATTCTCCCAAATTAATGTCTTTTTTTTTTAAGAATCCGACACTCACTCATTGACATTTTTGAAAAGTCCGAACAAAATATATCACACCGATCCATTATATAAACCTTAACATCAAATACTTCATATTCACAAATCACAACAATCCAACGATTTTTTTTCCAATAAAACCTTCTCAACCAACGCTTCAAAATCACAAACAACATTAATATAAATCTGAAAAAAATAAATAAAAAATTTAACGTTTACAGCAAACCCAAAAAAGCTTTTTTTTTTTTGGTTTTACAAACCCAATGAAAAACAGTGACAGTGACAGTGAAATGACGGAATTACCCATGGTAGTGATTTTTCGATGGAAATTGTTGAGAACAGGGGTAACGGCGGCAGTTCTGATCTGAGCAGTAAGACTGATCGGAGATTTCCAATCAACACCGTATCTCCACCGCAGCGATCGGAAAGTGGAAGAGAAACTCAAAGAAGAATACCCACTAGAGCAATAAGCACCAGTGGATTTAGAATGAGTTTTAGATACCGAAAAAGAAGAGAAAAAATTTGGTTTGATGTGAACAGAAGAAGAAACGTACATTACTGCATAAGCCTATATATATATATATAGAGAGAGTATACAGTAATTTGGTAGACGAAATGGGTAGGTGGGTGGGGCAAATGGGTATTTGGTGGGAGTGGGGGTGGGGGTGGGTGGGGGTAGGGCGTGTGGAGGCGGCTAAGGGCTGTGTATCTGTAATTATTGAAGAAGAAAACAGAGTATTTTTTGCTGTAACAAAAATGGAAGAGATGAAGATGAAGATGATGACTATGATTTTGAGGAAAAAAAACAGAGTAAAGAACAGAATAATACTTTAGAATTTTGATGAATGAAACTTTTTTTTAAGGATTTTGTGACGTGAGTTCAAAGAATTATCGCGAAGAGGTGATTATATACTATATAATATGATATATATGTATATTATGATGGATATTTATGTTTTTTTTTATTGTTTAACGATTTAAAAGATTATTGCGAAAAGATAATTATACATGACATAATAAATTATATATATATATTACGATGGATATTTATATTTTTTTTTATCATCTATCGATTTGAAAGTTTAGATATTATTATGTAAGTAGTTTGATAAGGATAATTAAGTTAACACGTCACAATTGATTGTTGGTACAATATATGTGGTGCCATATTGACTTGACATCACATGTATTATTTCTAATATTAGAAATGCTTGTAAATAAATTATTTTATCATCAAATTTTTTTTTGATAGAAGGGACTAAAGGTTGAAAATTAGAATAAAAGATTAATAGATTTAGATATAACGTTTTATTGTATTAGATATCGGCAGGTAGATATATGATAATTTGTAGTATGTCTAAGCTTAAATTGAAATAAATATTTATATGTATCTTCGAATTATTATAGATATAAATCGAAATAAAATAGTAAAATATATTTATATATGCCATATTTTAGAGAGGCTATCCTTTAAATCTTATCTAAGTTGTGACATAATTTTTATTTTTTTTTATCTATTTAAGTTGTGACATATGTGTTTTGCTATATTTCGTTGATGTTTATAAATTTTTATTTTTTTATCTATATAAGTTGTGACATGATGATTTTTGCTATATTTCATTGACGTTTATAGATATTTATTTTTGTAATCTATAAAAGTTGTGACATGATGTTTTTGCTATATTTCGTTGATGTTTATATGTTTTTGTAAATTTTGGATATGTTTGAATTCAACCTTTCATTACGTTTTACGAAACGTTGTTGTTCCGTGTTTTGGTTAAGTGGGTCAAGGCCCATGAGGCCCAAATTGAACTGACCCGGGTCCATCACTATGAAAGAAATTCCAATTTTTCAATTGAAATTTTTCTTCTTCTTCTTCTTCTTCACTCTCTGTATTGTTTCACTCTCCTCTAGCGTATAAAGCAAGCTGAATTTTTTCTCATACATACAACAATGGCGGAACCTAAAGTCAAATATGATCGTCAGCTCAGGTGAATTTTTTAGTGTATTCTATTTTTTCTGCTTTCAGTTCTGTTAAGAACTCATCACTGAATGTGTAGCTCTTATATATAGTTGGATTGAATTCAAAATTTTAGTAGTAGAAATGAGGGAAAACAAAAGCATCTTTTTTTATGTGATATGCTACGGTTGTGGGAAAATATACTGATGAAATATCTATTGAATGCTAGTAAGGTCTAAGTTAGTTGAGGTTGGGTATATTTAGGGTCATTTTATTTAAATAGTGTGTAAAGTTGTGTTTTTGCGGAAAAGGTTTGTTTTTTCTAAGTTTTGAGTGGTGAAAAAGTTTGGTATTTAAGTGGAAAAAAGGCATGAGATGAATTGTTAGTGGAAAGGCAAGGTTGTTGTTTTAATGTGCTAAGGGTGTGTTTGATAGGAACGAAAATGCTTTCTTCGAAAAAAAATGATATTTTAGACTTAATTTTCAGTATTTGGTAAGTAAGGAAAAAAATATTATCCTAAGAGTATTTATATGTAATCTAGCAATACGCTATTGGAGTGACACGAGATGGGAAATAGGGGTGGCGGGGAGGAGGCGTTGGGTAGGTGGGGTGAAGACAATGAACTTGGAATGTCACTTATGGAGTTTTTTTTCCTACTTTCATTAGGGAAGTCATATTCTTCATTTTAACGGAATTTCCTAGAAAAAACGTTTTCCAAAACATTTTGACCAACCAAACATGGGAAGATCAAAATATATATTTTGGTAAGTGTTTCCTCCCTACCAAACATGCCCTAACTACTACATGATTTCGCATGATACTAGAGGGGAGAGAGAGAGAAAGTGTGTGTGTTGCTTTGTGACTGCCTTTGTTTGTATTAGAAAAGTCCAATCAGGAATGGATCAGGGATGATCATTCCTATCCTAATCTCCGAGTTAGTCTAGTATTAGAAAATATGATGATTCTTGGTTCTGGATGACCATCATAAATTTTCTTGCAATGCTATATCATGGAATGCGTGATGAGATATGCAATGCAACATTGATACCTTTATCACAGACTTTACTTTTTGACGCAAGTTAAATTGATCAACTTATGAATTTCAAGTACATATGTGACTTAAATGTTCACAGCTTTCAAATAATAGTTATACACAGGCAGAGACAGAGATAAGTTTAATATCATTTGGCCTCAATAACAAGGGTTTTATATCATATGACTATTATGGGTATTCATGGATGTTTGCAGATTCCAACTTGGAATACACCATTCCTCTGCATTCACATGTTCGACAATTAAATTTCTAGGTTGGGGTAGAGATAATACTGATGCTGTTTTGCAGGATATGGGGTGAGAAAGGACAAGCTGCACTGGAGAAAGCCAGTATCTGCTTACTTAACTGTGGTCCAACTGGTTCTGAAACTTTGAAAAATCTTGTTCTTGGTGGGGTGGGAAGCATCACTATTGTTGATGGTTCTAAGGTTGAAGTGGGTGATCTTGGAAATAATTTTATGGGTATGTTACGCTGTTGTGCATATGCATCTACAGTTTTAAAAAACCTTGGCTTCTCCATATTCTTATTTTTCTCTTGTATTTATGGTAGTTGATGAATCAAGTGTTGGACAATCTAAGGCAGAGTGCGTGTGCGCATTTCTTCAAGAGTTAAATGATGCTGTTAAAGCCAAGTTTATAGAAGAACATCCCGAGGAACTGATTGAGACTAATCCATCATTCTTTTCTCAGTTTACCTTGGTCATAGCTACACAGGTCTGGAGCCGCAAATTATCTTGTACTCATAAAAACAATTTGATCTTGGCATAATTCTGCATTCCTACTTTTTTAACTTAGTTTTTGTTATCATAAAACCCCTGCCTATCTGCATATGGTAAAAGAAAGCTCTTGAACATGTTCACTTGACATTATGCCACATTTCTTGGTAATTCTACAACATGAAACTGTCAAATTAGATATTGTCACCAATCAGGCAAATAGCATGTGTTAGTGTTCTGCAAGGTCTGTCTTTTATTCCATATGAAAGAAGTGATACAGAATGCTCATCTTCTTGTCTTATTTTTCATGCATACAAAAGAATTTTAGAGAGATTTGTCTCCTATATTTCATTGTCCAACATACATTGTCACTATACATATTCCCTCATAAAGTCAAATTAGTATACAAACAGCCAATTCTATCATTTTTTCGGTGTTTATTTTGAGAGAACTTCAGTTACAGTCTCATTCTTGATTGTAACTGAACTACTGAAGAGTCTCTATGTGTAGATCTCAAATTTGAAGAGTCTCTCTGCCTCTTCAATTGCAATTTATGAGCTACAATCATTTCAACACATCTTATCTACTGTGTAGTATGTAAATTTTTAAGTGTCCCTGTAGTATGTCCATCAATACTCAGAATTATGTTGACTACATGATATTTGTCTTTTATCTCCTTCTCAATAGATGTAGGGCCATGTTGATTTGAAAGAGCAAACAATTAGTTTTGCTATCTGCATAATTATGAGCAGCAGCTTATCCACTCTTTAATTTGGGAAGCAAGGCTAGACCCCCACCCCCCAAAATAAATAAATAAAAGATATTTTTTGAAAAATAAAATAAAAAGGAATAAATACAAAAAGGTTCAAGCAAAAGAACAATCTGTTTCCTTTGCCATCCAGCTCAACCGATCATTTAAATTGCATAACATGGCTAATTGTCTATCAGCAGTTAGCAGTGCATTGGAATTTCTGACAATTTTATCTTATGCCTTTTCGGTTCTATCTCAGTTGGTTGAAGATTCCATGGTGAAATTGGATTGTATCTGTCGGGAGGCAAATATTATTTTAATATTTGCACGATCATATGGCCTCATGGGTCTTGTTAGGATCAGTGTGAAGGTAATCTTATTGCTGCTTAGCTGTTAACTGTGAAATCTGTATTGATATAGAACTCGTGGGTCTACACGAGTGACTACATTAACATGGATAATGTGAGGATCTATTTCATTGTAATACAAGGAACTACTGTTGTAAAAAAGAAAACCATGAAGCCATAGGAATAGAGTGAAACAATGAACGAGCAAGGAAGTTACAATGTGTTTGTTTGATAGAGCTCTTATCAAATGTGATATCATTTATGTTAATCATTTGTTCTCTTCTATCTGCAGGAACATACAGTAATTGAATCAAAGCCTGACCATTTCTTAGATGATCTACGTCTTAATGACCCATGGCCAGAACTTCGGAGGTTAGCTGTTTCTTTGTGCTTCCTCTGTGTTTTGATATGTTATAGTTGTTGTACAATGGATACTGTTCACTTTAACAATATCTCTTATTTCTAACACAAGTACCGTTTTGGCCTTTTTTTTGTTTTGTTTTGATGGGAAACAAACACCCTTGTGGCTATGTTTCAATTAGGATGACTTTGAGTAATATGGAGCATATGCCAGGGAGTATGGACTATAACATACACCCCTTACTTCCAAATTGCGGATGCTCCCACATATTCTTGGCGTAGCATAATATAGGTTCCTTTATGTCTCAACTGTTCTTTACATCTTTTTGAGTTGCGACCCTGTATGAAGGACGTGATTATGTCAAAGGGTTGTGGTAGATTATCACCCTTATTCCCGCGGTGGAATCCCCTATTTAAGCTGACATTTAACTGCATCTAGAAGTGCCTAAGAGTCAATCCAGATCCGTTACATCTTGAAATAACATTCAGATTTCAGGCTTGTGTTTTTGCTTTACCTTTACTTTTTCTCTATGCTTAAGATCCCCTAGGGAGTTGCTAGAAAGATATACTTGACAACTTCTGAGCAAGAGTTGATCGATTATCTTTTGGGACAATGCGACTCCTCTTAGCAGGGAGGTTTGAAGGCGGTCTCTGGTGTATGGTAAAATTTCTATAAGTGGATATTGGGTGCAGTAGCTTTTCCCAAATGGATAGTAAAATGGCTGTGGCTCTTACATGGAGCACTCAGTTTGGCAGAATGTCTTCTTATAGAATGATTGCAATGCTGTTATCTTTGGAGAAATGAATGACCCTGTTCTTCATTTGGCTTCTGTGAGCAATTTAACTTTGTCTACCTTTTGGATGTCTGTTTTTTTTGAATTTGAGATGCATAAAAAAAATACTATTGTCCGGCAATTATCTACCTTGACCCACTTAAAAATAATTCAAGGTAGATAATTGCCGGACAATATGAGGTGGGAGACAATGAACCAAAAACTTGATAAAAATAAACCCTGCATTACTAATCCATGCACTACTAATCCCTGCATTATTGTTGCCTGCATTACTAATCCCTGCGTTATTAATCTTTGTACCAAACGACCCCTAAGTGTCTTCTTTTTCAAAACTTCATTCTACTAGATTATCTGTTCACCCTCTCCCAGTATCTTCCTTACCGGGCTCTCTTTTGTTGGAATAAAAAGCTCCTGAAAAATATCATAGTTTAGTTATCTGGTCATGATTCAAGTAACATTGACAGCTTACTGATGTTCGGATGACCTTAGAAGTTTCAAACCATTGAGGGGTTGTACAAGATGAGAAATAATCAGATGCATTTGTTTTTGCCTTCTTTCTTTGCTAAGGAAGAGTGGTATAACTTGCTCTGTATTTTTCAGGAGGCTTGTCGTTTCCTAGTATGCGTATATGCTGCTGAGGATTAAGCTTTTGGTAATGGTAGAAATTGTAAGATTTGTGAACCATCTCTGCTAGCAGTGTGATGCATATAAGTAACAGTAACAAAATTTGCAAACCTGGTAGGTTATTTATGGGTTTTGATATATTCTTTTAAAGAGTCTTGGTGTAAACCCATACTTCATACCTGTGATACATTTAGATTTATCTTTAATGGGAATTGGGATTTCACTAATGTCAGCGTCTTTCTACTGGGATCCGTCCTTTCCTTAGAGCTTTCACTGTTTCTCCTTATTTCACATATACATTTTCCTCATTAAAAGGAGGAAAAAGATAAAGAAAGGGGCTGATTTCATTCATTCTTATGACCACAGGTTTGCAGAGACAATTGACTTAAACACAACTGATGCTGTAGTACATAAACACACACCATATATTATTATCCTTGTTAAGATGGCAGAGGAATGGACAAATATGCATGGTGGAAAGTTCCCTTCTACCAGAGAAGAAAAAAAACAATTCAAGGTTGAAATACATATTTGTCAAATCCTTCTTAAGTTTCATCCTAAATCGTTCCATTTTGGTCCATCTAAGGTGATTTGGTCAAATTATTAAATGTCATAGGATTTGATCAAATCCAAGATGATCACGGTGGATGAAGAAAACTATAAAGAAGCCATGGAAGCATCATTTAAGGTCTTATCCCCACAAGGGATTGGTAAGTATATCTATGATTTGTATGCTGTATCAGAAATTCATACTAGTTTTTCGATCTTGTCTAATAATATTAGTGGTGACTTATTATATTTTTGTCGAGTCTTTGGGATGGATTCTTAACGGTTAAACCCCTGCTTTTGTGGAGTCCTTAATCTAGGAAGCAGTTTCGTTTGACTGTCATTGCACCTGCATTAAGAACAAGAACTCTCATCAGTCCATTTATTAACATCCATAACTGATTTATGTTTTCCAATATTGCTTTAGGCAACCTTCAACTGATGTTATTAGCACAATCATATGCAGCTTCCTGAAATGTAAAAAAATTCATAGTAAGAGAATTAATTTGAATATTTTCTTCTGTGAGATCTCTATAATCTGTAGGAAGTACATTGAAATACCTGCAACATCAAGTTGAGGGTTGCCTAATAACCAGATTTGAAATTTTAGTTCATGATGATTTTTTGTTTTAGTACATGTCAAAAGCTCCCAATTTCTAGTGAAGCTGCTTCACATCTTTCATCTTTTGGTTCCCATTCTTTTTTAATAATCGGCAAATTTGTCTTTGCTTAATGAATGAATATTTTCACCTAATTTTGTGTGTAAATCTAGAGTTGCTTGTGATCTTTGGCAGCTATTTATTTCATTATCTGATTTCTTTCTCAAAATTTGAATAGATTTTTTGCTTTGTTTTGTTTCCAAAATATTACTTGTCCGTTTCTGGTTGTCTTTTTCTTTACTTGATCAGAATGATGCCACTATTTCTCAAGATTGTTGAGGTAGGGACATCTTCAATTTACTGAGAAACATGCTTTTGGTGTATTGTCAATGCGGCATTTAACATAATCAGTTACGATGTTACGAAATTTTAAAATAAACCTTCTGTCTTTGTACTTCAGGAGGCTCTGCTATGACTTAAAAAATAAATAAATTGGAGAGGCTTTGCTAAACACCAATATACATGATTTGCTTAGATTTGGCTGCTTGGAGATGGTTTATGAATTTATATTGGTTTTTATGTATTCATCATATTGTTTCTCTTATTGCGAACCAGAGGACTGATTAAGGTAACATGCAGTTGCAACTTTATACGCCTTGACGGACATTGTAGTCTTAGTCTTTTATTTTTTTGGATTGATTGGTTATTGCTTCAATGCAAGAGGATAACTCTGTGGAGAAGTCTTTGAATTGATAAATATCCTAGAGAATAAGTGGGTCTAGAGTTGGGTTAGAGACTTTCTTTTCTTAACTTGTAATCATAATGACTGTAGATCTTAGTTCATCAAATAAAAAGAATACTCACGGAGTAAAGAATTCTTTCTGGAAACTTGACATTGTATTGGTTTCAATTTAGTTAGGTGGAATCTTAATTTGGAACCCAACGATGAGATCGGAAATTTGTAATTGAGTTTTCTCTTTCGTATACTAGGTCCAAACTTACAGAAGATTATCAATGACAGCTGTACGGAAGTTGATTCCAATTCATCTGATTTTTGGGTGATGGTAGCAGCCCTGAAGGTAACTTACACTTTCTAAAGAAAAAGCATACACACAGAGGAAAGAAGCTGGGAAACAGTTTCTGGAATTATTGCAGCTTTGTTAGTTGATTTAACTTTATTAATAGAAGAATTGACTATAGCATGATTTTACATTGCTGATGTTTTGTTATTCTTGCTCATTTCTTTAGCTTAAAATAACAAATAGACATTTTATTAGTCCATACATTTGATGGCTTTTAGTTGATTGCAAAGATTGGAAGTACCAGTTCCATTGGTTCTTCTCTTGGTGAGGTTGCTTGTAGTAGTTTCTTCCTTTGAATCTTGCTTGTGTGTATCCTTTCGAAAGAGCGAGGGGGAAGGCAGGGATGGAGGGAAGAGCCTTTTTGCCAAGTTCTACATCTGAGTAATGTGGCAACAATCTATAGGCCTAAGGCTCTGGGTCTATCCTCTATAATGCGATGGTCCTTCCATCTCTTGTGTCTTTGTTGCTTTTCTGCATTTGCACAAGAAAATTTGAGTTACTAGATGGATTAGACAAATGTAGCTTAATTGGGCACTAACTGAGATTTCTGAAAAATTATTTTTCCTGTGTTCATGTCATTCTTTTAATTGGTTTATATCTAATTTGTATATTAATTATTTTTTTAGTATGCACGCAAAACTATTACATTGTCGGTCTTCATCTTGGTTAAAATGTTCGTTCTTTATCCTTTTCAGCAAATACATTTTCCTTAGTAGCCCTTATCAGACAACCTGCTTAAATTACCTAATTGATATATTTTCTTGCATTCTAGGAGTTCATAGCTAGTGAAGGTGGTGGGGAGACACCTCTTGAGGGATCAATACCAGATATGACATCATCAACTGAGTTAGTGGTTTAAGTTTCTTCACAACTCATTAAGTTTTTGTTAAGATCTATGGGAGTTTGTTTATTGATGTTTGGACTGTTAACTCTATTGCAGATTGTACGTAAACCTGCAAAAGACCTACCAAGCCAAGGCCGAGGCTGATTTTCTAGTTATGGAGCAAAGGGTCAAGAATTTACTCAAGAAAATTAGTAGGGATCCAGCCAGCATCTCCAAGGCGAATATAAAGAGCTTTTGTAGAAATGCAAGGAAACTTGCTGTAAGGGCATTTCATGTTTTCTGTTTCCTTAGTTTGAAAGTTCGTCCATCTAGAATTATTTCTTTGTGCTACGTGAATCTACCTTTTTGACACTTTACACATCGTAATTCTTGCTATATAAGCCATATACTCTCTCGGTTTTATTTTGTGCGTCTTAGTTTTGACATGCAGTTGAAGGATGTAAAAGGATTTTTGAATTTTAATGTCTTAAACTAACATACCAAAAATACCTTTGAATCTTGTGGTGTCAAAGATGCCACGTCATTGCTATAAGGGAGATACATTAAGGTTAAAATGGGAATATTGGAATTAAATACTTACTAGATATAGAAAGATGGAATTCTTTTTGAAACAGAGGACACATAAATTGGAACACTGAGAATATTAATCTGTTTGACCCTGATGAAAAGGACTCTGTTTTTAAGCTTGCTGTTTTTGTGGTATGAGTCTGTTATCCTGTCTTGTCTCTTCTCTCAAAGCTCTCTTGTATCCAACCTCTTTTCTGCAAGTGGTCAAATTTGGGTTCATTCTAAGGAGCCATCCAGAGAAGGTCCTAAATTATTAAACGGGTTATCTTGCTTGGCACATGCCTTGTAAGTACTTCACTATGGCTGTGAAAGGGGGCGGGGGGAATTCTGTCAGGCCGAAGGATGCTTTGGGAACAGATATTTCCTGGTGTTGCTCCCCTATTTGAATCGGCAGTTGTTTGAAAATCCTCAATGGTCTCAAAAACTATATGCTACACAAATTGTGTTCAGCTATGCTCTATGTGTGGTGTGGGTGGGTGGGTGGGGTGGGGGATAAAATCCTTCTCCTATTACATGCATCATTTTTGTGGTTGAATTTGTTGTTATCTTGGTGATAAGCTACGATGATAGTGATTAACATCATTATTTCTGGCTGGATGTTTTAGTTTCCTGTCATTGAAATTTTATCTTCCATTATGTTAGGTTTGCAGATATCGGCTCGTTGAGGACGAGTTCAACTCTCCTGCCCAACCAGAGTTACAGAAGTATCTGACAGATGAGGATTATGGGTATGTAATTGCTTACCATAGGAATATGGATTGACATGGTCGATTGACCTCGAGTTGGAAACATCATCTGAGATATAAATCGAAGTAGGAAGGGCTTCTTGGGATAATTTAGGCTCTTCGAACCAACATGATCCTTTCATGATACTTTGATTGTTTTGTGATACCACATAACAGGACTTTGCAAGAAGCCAACACTCTTAAAGTACTTCCTGAAAAGTAAGTCTATCCCAGTTAAAGCCCCCTGCCATTTCATGGTGGATATTCTTTTTGTAAATCCTTTTCCCAAGGGCTTCTAGTGAAGTCACATATGAACTTCCAAATTTTGAAAAGTAGATTTAGAAGCCATAATTTAGGTTATTAAGACATTTTCTGTTGAAGTAGGAGTATTTCAAGTTCTTTTAATGAAGGATCTCTCTTTTTAAGGTGTCTGCATGCTGGACTTGATGAAGGCACTATTTAGTCTAGTTGCCTCTATGTTATTAAGCTAACATTGAATACTGCTAACTTTTCAAGTGATGCAAAGGACAAGCGAAGTGGAGCATAAAGGTAAATAAAAAGAAATTAGGATAAAATTCCCTAGTAATGCTAATCAAAGCGTTAGTGGCAGCTTGGTCAGAATAAATAAGTAGCTTTGAGAATGAGAAGTTGGTAATTCATACTACATAAGTCTTTTTGATTAGATAGCTACATTTTATTGAGCAAGCATTAGGATGGAGTTGCTTCTGAAAATTTACTTTGTTCTAATTTTTGTGATTTCTTTACAGTTTATCTTAAATTTCTTTTGAAGATTGTTGTATTTTCTAGTTCTTTCAGATTGTAATTATGCTGATGGTGCATCTGTGTGCCATTTCTTAATATTTGCAATGGCATCTTGTACTGAGGAAAAGGTAAATAGATGGTTAGCTGGGATAAAGGAAAAGAAAAAAGTACTTAAATATTCATATGATAGACATGGAACTGCAGCCATTTAGTCATTCAGAAGGTTTGACAGGAGCGGCCCTACTGCCATCTGTTTTTCAGCCAAAAGATATTTGATAGTCAATCTTTTGTTGGTCTTTGGGTATCAAATGTTCGAAAAAATTAGTTTGAATTGCTTTTCATGATGAAGGTAAAAATTTGATGTGGAAGCAAAGAAACACTGGCTAGAATTATAGTATTTAATGCTGAGTGGAAATAATGATAAACACTCACCCTTTGAAGCAATTTAGCTGTTGGGATGGTGTAAACTGGATTTTTGTGTTAAACAGTTGCTTTCTGATGTGTCTCTCGATTCTCTTTCCATTAGTAGATCATCTGGCATGTAAATGTAGGGGGGAAATAAAGAAATGCGAAGTTAAAAACTTGTTGCTGAGATTAATAGTTTAATACAATACTTTTTGACAATTAAACAAAATGAAGCTTAAGGAGAGTTTGACTTGTTCATTTAGTTTGACATTCTTAAAGACATCAGATATTCTGAATGGGTGCTCAATTTTTTTCTTTTCTTTCTGAACTATTAATATTTATGGCAGTACTGCTGCGGGTCTTTATATTCTTCTTCGAGCAGCTGACCGCTTTGCTGCGAACTATAACAAATTTCCTGGACAATTTGATGGGTAAGGACTTATGCTTTCTCGTCCATACAATTCAATTTTTTAAGGAAAAGTAAATTTATGGCCGTCTGACCTTAAAATTTCTTGGTAGTGAGATGGATGAGGATATATCCCGGCTGAAAACTACAGCTGTTGGCCTACTCAATGACCTTGGTTGCAATGGTTCTTCCGTATCAGAGGACCTTATTAATGAGATGTGTCGGTATGGTGCTTCGGAGCTTCATGTTGTAGCTGCCTTTGTTGGAGGAGTCGCATCACAAGAAGTGATCAAGGTTTGTGTCTCCTTCAATTTTGAACTTGAATCTTGCTTTTATTCGAAACTTCTACTTTACTGTATATACAGCCATGTTTGATCGGAGCAGTAATCTAAGTTCTATATGCAGCTCATCACTAGACAATTCATTCCCATGTCTGGAACTTTCATCTTTAATGGCATAGATCACAAATCTCAACTGTTGTTGCTCTAGTCTCTGAATTCACAGGCATGTTCTTTCTTTCATCTTTTATTATCTTACTGTTGTTACTGCTTATGTCTTCATAAAATTTTGGGTTTTTGCTTTCTTTGAGACGAGTGTCTATCGAAACAACCTCTCTACCTGCCAAGGTAGGGGTAAGGTCTACATACATTCTACCCTTCCCATACCTCACCTGTGGGAGTACGTGGGGCTATACTGGGTATGTTGTTATGTTTCATTCTTTCATTCACCTTTACGTGGTATTCTTAGGTTCACCGAGTCTGATAGTTTTTTTGCTTTCACTCCCCTTGGCAGATAGCATTTCTTCAGTTTTCAATCTTCAGATGAGTTCTACAGCAGCATGTGAAAAGAAAAGTTTGTCATACTTCCTTTGATTTGCAGGACATTTAGGATCAGTGAGAGATTTTTACTTGACAAGCGCCTAGGACGCTGATCCAGTGGTAACAGCGCGACACATGATGTGTGGTTTAGGTGCACGTCACGAGTTTGAACATGTTTTAACCTGCAGTCTGCAATTTGATCTAACTAATGCTCATTTCCCTTTATATAACATTAAGCTCTTATCTCTTTACTCTGAGTCTTAGTCCATTTTGTTCCTTTAGTCATGATCAAGTGATACACTTACGTACGAGAGACGCATATTTTACTTTCAACGTTAAATATAAACACCAGATACGAGTAAATTTGTACCTTCTGAATAATTACTTCCCCTCTTGAATCACCACTATCTATCACATGATTCCTGGTGAGTGGTGACCACTTTTAACTTGAGTTTGGAGCACACTAAATATTGTTGACTTATCTCCTTGCACTAAACATGTGATTAATCTCCCATTAATTCTACTATTCCATTAAATGACACATATTAAGCTACACTTATAGCCTTCTTTTATGAATTTAGGCCCTATTTGGAAACTACATTTTAATTATTAGGTTGTGTAATTATCATGATAGTAATTATTTCACTTATATTACTATACAAAAATACAGATTTTATTTTATTTCTTTACTTGAGCAAGTAAAGGGAGTTTTCTTTTTCTTCTAAATACTACCTTTATTATTAAATAATAGTAGTCAAATTCAGAGTTTTTCAAAGCCTCGTTAATAAAATTAGTTTAATAAAATAGATCTTTAATTAAAATTTTCTTAAAAGGTGTGTATATTACTAGTCAACAAGAACGAAGTAATATGAAACAAAAGGAATATCAAACTATATACTATACTCAGATCCAATTATAAACGACTTTTCAAACAAATCCTAAAGAAAAAAAAAAGAGAAGTCCCTCATGGTGGAGAAGTGACAAGCTCCACAACAAAGCATAACTAATTGTCCCCCCTCTTTATGAAAATTAATAACCAAAACTTGTTTTTTCTTCATTATATTTTAAGGTCAACATGTTAATTATATAACATGGTCTTGGTTTAAATAATACTTTTGAAAATAGATAGACCTTATTTTGGTAAATTTGTTCATAATAATTATTAGGATATTCAGTGCTTCTCAATATTTATAAGATGATTTAACTTGTAGAAAAGGGACCTGTGCATTTTTTTATTTTTCTTAAGCGTTGACGTATCTAAAAGAAAGTCGTTAGTAATTGTTATTTGACATCTAAGATGTCACAAATTCATGTTGTGAAAACAAATCTGGTGACGTTGAATATACATTTATTGGTGATAGTTAATAAAGTTACACATATAATAAAAGTTTAATGCATTGAGCTATCTTTAACTATTAATTTATATACATTTTCACTTCACGAAAATAAATTAACTACAATAATAAATTTATATGATTTTTAATAAATATAAAGACCATGTGTCAATCTCTTTGCTGTTAATATTTTGGTATCTAAAATAAAAAAATAGAAATAACAAAGAAAGTTTGTGCTGTTACCAACTCTTCATAATCATTTAATGGGTTGCTTCACTATTTTAAATGATTTGCTCAATTCAATTTTTTGTTTGCCTTCAAACATTTCACAATCAATGAATATAAATGGCCTATAATAATAGTTTAATTATTGAGAAATTTGCTATATATATAAGTCTAATGGTAGAAACTTTATTACTTTATTAATTGTTGGTTTAATTAATGGTCCCATTGGAATGGATAGCGGTGTGTTGTGGTCATTTCGATGTATAAAACATACACATTCATAAAAAATTTAGAAAAGGATCGCATTTTAAAAATGTGATACAAACAACTTATTATATTATAAATATTAATAATTATTTTAATCGCTCGATAGAAATATAATATATTTTAAACTAAGACATAAAAATACCAAACACACATGACACACTGACATAGAGAACAATAGCTTATAATCCCATTACACATGTCAAGATTCTATAGATTCCCTTCAACTTTTCTCTCTTTTCTGATTCCCCACGTCACTTTAAAATGCAAACTGTCAAGCATATATTCGTTAGAGGTGGAGTCGGAATTTTCATTTATAGATTCTCGAGCACAATAATTCTTTTGTTTATTGCATTCCGAATAAATTATTTATACATATTACATGTATTAACTCATAATATTCGATAGATATAACATTTAAACTGAACTCAACCTGAAGTATTGACAAAAATCCATATAAGAAGATCAAATGACCTATAACCCTCGATGTAGGAGACTAAACACCCCTCATCACGCCCAGAGCTGGAAGCCTGGTGTGATCAAGAACGACATCGGTGGAGTACAATAATTGGGATGATCCTTAACTCTCTGATACCATGTAAAGATATAAAATTTAGCTTATATTCCCGAGTCCATATAAAAAGACGAAAATACCCTTCTCACATCAATGTGGGAAACTCAATAATATTGACAATTCAAGAAAGAAGGGCATTTATGTAAGCCACTATAGCAAAAACTAGTACAATTTTCTCATGATTTGTGAACTCCATTTTCATTATAGGAGAAATGTCCTCAATCTTGAAAAGGACAGTTTGGTAAATTTGGTACATGTAGCTATGCTGTTCATTGTCTTCATTTTTTTTCCCAAAGAATTACATGTAATAGTTATAGGCTAATAGCTTCTTCCTATAAACTGTAATTTTCCTCAAACTTTGTTCCTAGGATTCACTTTTTCTATAAAAAGATTTATAGCTTTATTGGTTTTGTGGGTTTCTGAGATTTGATGTTCCGTGTCCGGTACTCATATTGAAGCTTCCGACTATAATCTTGATTTGCGGGCTTTTCAGAAGAGCTTAAAACCGAGACGTCTAATTAAGGGTGTGTTTTGATATGTATTTCAAGAACAGAGGAACAACAGAAAGGCCATCAAGAAGTGTAGTTTCTAAAAAATGGAGTCTTTTTCTATATCTTGGAAGTTTTTGTGCTGGAATGTTCTTTACAAACAGGTAAAATAAATTCTTTTTTTTTAATAAAGATTGAATTTTTATAGTATTATTTCACTTTTCTTGTTATGATTTGTTACAATTGAATTTTACTATTTGATATGTTATATAAGTCTTTCTGTTTCATTTGCTAGATTTTAGTGATTCAGAATGAACTAACTTTTGAATTTTTGTTATTTTTGCTATAGCGACATACTGTTACAAAAACATTACAATATAACATAACATGAAAAATCGATTTAAAAGAAAAAAAAACAAAAAAACTTGACTGTTATTATAGATTAGAAACTTACTTTTATACATAGGTCTGATTGTAGATTTATCTATTTTGATATGTGTTACTTCAACCGAGCGTCTTTAGGAAACATTTTCTCTACCTTCACGAGGTAGGGGTAAGATCTGCGTACACTCTATCCTTCCCAGACCTCATATATGGGATATTCCCGTTATATTGTTGTTAAATGTTTATTTGATATGTGTTACTTCAACCGAGGGTCTTTAGTAAACAGTCTCTCTACCTCCACGAGGTATGGGTAAGATCTGCGTACACTCTATCCTCCCCAGACTTCATCTGTGGGATATTCCCGGTTATATTGTTGTTAAATGTTTATTTGATATGTGTTACTTCAACCGAGGGTCTTTAGGAAACAGTCTCTTTACCTTCACGAGGTAGGGGTAAGATCTGCGTACACTCTATCCTTCGATCCCCAGACTCAATTCCGGTTATGTTGTTGTTGCTGTTTATTTGACAGTATCGTAAGAACTTGTCATTGCAGAATGTGGATAGTTTCCGAAACAAAAGAAGGAATTACAAGAACAACTACAGTTGAAGCTGAAAGATTGAAATTAGTTTCAGAAAATTGCATTACAAAATTTGTAAGTAGTCCTAATTCTAAGTAATAGAAAGAAAAAAAAAACTCCAACTTGAAGCTTATTTTCTTGTTATGTACCTCTTGATTTTGATCTTTTTTTGTTTAGTTGCAGCAGAAAGATATAAAACTAGTATCTAAAGATAATTTTGGGATATTAGATAAAACCATTTCAAATTTGGAGATAGAGTTGGCTGAAGCAAAGGCAGCTCAGGAGTCGATTCTCAGTGGTGTTTCGATATCAGAAGAGATCGAAAAGGGTGAATCACAAAGAAAAAGAAAATATTTGATGGTTGTAGGAATAAACACTGCATTTAGTAGCAGAAAAAGAAGGGATTCAGTTCGCGCTACATGGATGCCACAAGGTTTAATGACTGTGTCTATGCCTTAACTCGTCTCGTGCTGGCATTTGCTTTGTCTGAGTGTTGACATTGTTGATTTTAACATGGTGTCACAGGTGAAAAAAGAAAGAAGCTGGAAGAGGAGAAAGGAATAATCATTCGCTTCGTTATTGGTCATAGGTAGGGGATTTTGCTTCTGTTGAACATCCTCTTCTGTTCAATTAACTAGACCTTTTCGTCATAGTTGTAATCGTTTTTGAGTTGATGGTCGAAATATCATCATCGTTAATGATAGTTCAGATAGTACTTCAGGTGTGTTTTTGACAATTATCTCTTAATTTTCTAATCGGAATTGTTTTCATATAATGTAGTTAGATTATAAAAACTTCAGTAAAATTCTGTTGCTTTATGATAGCTTCTGAGTGGGCGTTTTTGGAGGATCCGAGCAACATAGATTCTGAGTGAACACCTCTTTGTTAGGGATCTTAAGCTCTTTGATTGAAGTTCATTCCGTCCCTATACCATTACACAAAATGCTAGCCTCTTTTGTCTGCATTAGCTCTTGTTTGCACTCTAGTATTCGATTAATAGACATATATAAATGTTTAACTTGACTTAAAAGCTACAAACTTGTTCTGCAGTGCCACATTAGGGGGCATATTAGACAAAGCTATTGAAGCTGAGGACAAAAAGCACGGTGATTTCTTGCGTCTGGTAATACTTTTCTCTCGCATTTCCTTTGATCATTCACTTTACTCTTGTGAACCACACGTTATAATTGAATGTATTCACACGTAAAAAAGACGATACATTACTCTGCTGCCTTTTAACAGGATCATATTGAAGGTTATCTTGAATTGTCCGCCAAGACGAAGACTTACTTTGCCACATCTGTTAACTTATGGGATGCTGAGTATTACATCAAGGTTGATGATGATGTTCATGTCAATATAGGTAACCAAAATTTTTCGTAATTTTTCTGCCTTGACATACTTAACACTTAGCCAAAACCATCCCTTTTCGATGTTATATAGAGATTGTAAGACTTGTTACAGCAAATTCAACCTTGATTTGTTTATTTCTGTTGCAGCTACACTGGCGGAAACATTAGTTAGGCATCGTACAAAACCACGTATATATATCGGGTGCATGAAATCTGGTCCTGTCCTCTCCAGGAAGTAAGGACATCCATTTTTTCTGCAAAATTGAAACTTGAAGTTTCATTTTTGAACATTTTGTTGTTTTCACTGGCAGGGGTGTAAGGTATCATGAACCGGAATATTGGAAATTCGGAGACAAGTATTTTCGTCATGCTACTGGACAAATATATGCTATTTCGAAAGACTTAGCAACTTACATATCAGCAAACCAGTTAAGTATCTTTTTCTTTATATAGTTCGAATAAAAGCATAGTTTTTCTTATTTCCTATGTTGCTCGCGCTCTCTAAAAATATTTCCACACCCTCGTTGAATCCTCCAAAATGCATAGCTTTTGGAAGATCCGACACACACCCTTCAGTATTTTTGATGAGTCCGAGCAGGCTCTTACCTATGTATACTCTTCTTGATATGTAAAGGCATGTACTTCATAAGTATACAAACGAAGATGTGTCACTGGGAGCTTGGTTTATTGGACTCGATGTGCAGCATATCGATGATCGTAGATTGTGTTGTGGAACCCCACCTGGTAAAACACACCTCTCTTTTTCTTCTGTATAACAGTATTATTAGTTACTCGTTGGATTTCTTTGGGACATTTCTCACTAAATGATCATATGAATTACTATCTTTTGTCTACATTGAAAATAGTTTCATGACTTTACTGTTATAGTAGGTAAAGTTCAATGAGCGTAATACATGTGTGTGAGTTGATATCTAACGAGACGTTGTGAACAAAACTAGTTAGTTTCATCTCCGTCTTATCAAATTTGATATGAAAAGTACTTGTCGATGCAGATTGTGAATGGAAGGCACAGGCAGGCAACGTTTGTGTTGCATCTTTCGACTGGACCTGCAGTGGAATATGCAGGTCTGTCGATAGGATGAAGGAGGTCCATCGCCATTGTGGCGAGGGAGAGAATGCACTATGGAAAGCTGCATTCTGAGGACATTCACTATGTCAAAATGTCACATTCTTTTGGTTTGGGAAGTACATATTACGTATGATCAAAGACGAATTCAGAATTCAGAATATAGAGTAAGTGGTTTGAAAATAAGTGTAATTGTATCATATGTATACATTTTGTCCTTTTTTTCCTTCATATGTATACATAGTTCGAGTTAAAAAGCAGTCGATTCAGTTGAACCTGTAGAAGATTTCCTCTTCATAGGTTTAGCTGTGGGGAAACCTACTACATTTTTGTAACAAATAAACTCATGTCATTGTATATCACTCTAAATAATGCAAGTGGAATGAATTGTTTGAGGATTTAACTTATAGATACCGATATTGTAAAATAACTGTAAAATTTATTCGACTACAAAATATATTCAAATACAAATTAAATAAATATCAAATCCTAAATTTTTTTGGAATTATTGCTCAACAAATATGTTGGTATTAGTGTACATCTCAACTAATGTTTGATAGCAATGTTTAAAACATGTTTGTTCCTTTATAATAAAACAATATGTTACATTTGTGTCAAAGTAAAATAATGATTATTAAATAGGTAGGGAAACACACATATGGAATGTTGGAGGGACAAATTAGCTTGCACATGGAAGAACAAAATTCCAATACAAACATAAATAACTATGCCCCATCTCAGATCAGATGAAACTGCTCGGATAATAAGCACCCTTCACTTTCAATCATAAGATTGTGAGTTCGAGTTACCAAGCGAGTAAAAAAGTGGAAGTTCTTAGGGAGGCCGGGAGGGGAAAAACCATTATGCCCCAATTGAACCCTCCACCCTTAATTAGAAGTTTAGTTTTGAATTCAAATCCCGAGAACGGAGAAAATCTTGGTAGGAATCGAATCCTCCTTATAGTATGACCATTAAAATATGAGCTATAAGAAAAGGCTATAAGTTGAAGAAATATAGTTGGTACATAGTACTATTTTGTTGGTTTTCCCCACATTTAAGCCTGGTTGAATTTGTATTCGCTCTGAAAAGTGTCATATTGAAGGGTAAAACGCTCCCTAACATGGGTAAATCCGTAGTCGGGGAGACTCAAAAGTACATAATACATTTGCCCTTTCATTTACATGGCTATTCTTTAGATTTATTTGTGTATATTAACCTAAGAGGACATTTGCAAAAAAAAAATGTCTAATTCCACTAGAAAAGTCATTCTTTTCAGTTTCAAAGAACTTATTTTATTACAAAAAGTATATTTCAAAATTTTTTATTTTCTTAGAAAAATTGTTTTTCAAAATTTTTGATCTAAAGAAACATGGAAAAATCGAAAAGTCACTCTAAATACGCTTCATAATTTCTTTCGATATAGTCAATACCTGGTGATCAGAGTTATTCGATAATACAAATAGAACAACAACCAACATATATAAAACCTTTCCCCTTTCATGTTTTCTTGATTCATCTCACCTTTAAACAACAAAAATGTCTAAAAGAGTTAATTTTTTCAAAGTCTAATGCAAGTATGTGTGACATTGTTTTCTAAATTCTACATGTAAATCTTACATTATATTGAAAATTAATCAAATCATATCGATATCAAAGAAAACTGAGATAATGGATCAAATGGTTTTGAAAAATCTATTTTAGTTGTATAAACTAAAATAATCAAAAAATTGATATGATATAAATTTTATAAAATAACAATCGAATCGAATCATCAATATTCTTAAGTAACGAATCATACATGGTGCATTAATTCAGGTACACATAAACTGTCTCAAACACTATCATCTTTATTTTTTTTAAAAAAATTGGTAAACCTTCAACCACATAATAAGGAATAGGACAAGTAGAAGAAGAACCAACATAAAATAATTTAAAAATCATTATAAATTAACTCTAGAATAGCCAACACAACATTTTCAAACAGACATAAAGAACACATAATTAATGGAAAAAATAGTTCAAAGCAACAAAATCAATTAATTTAATTTTACCAGTGAATATATTTTTTACTTCAAATGGCAAAAAAATTGTACTTCACTACTTGATGTTGATGTAGAACAAAGTACATATATACATATATGGACAACTAAAGATTTCGCTACACGTGATATTGGCGCGGCTCAATCAAAAAATAGACTCAAAATGTTCTCAAGTACTGCTTTTTCATTGAACCGCACCAATATCTCGTGTATTCATCCATTTGAAAACTCAAACAACCATTCTTGATTTTGACTTTACCTTTATTTTTTCCCCC
The DNA here is from genome assembly GCA_022817965.1 of Solanum lycopersicoides. NCBI lineage: Eukaryota > Viridiplantae > Streptophyta > Magnoliopsida > Solanales > Solanaceae > Solanum > Solanum lycopersicoides. The sequence continues at coordinate 699,959 of CM040629.1, forward strand.
TTTTTCATCATATTTACTAAAGCAAAATAAACCATATGTGAAAAGGAAAAAGAAAAATCTAAAAAGTTATGAGATTTTTTATGAAGAAATATTTTTGAAGAATAGAAGACTATGTATTTTTGAGGTAAATTAATCTTAAAAATAGGAAAAATAACATGGAAGATGACAATATTGTTTGGTGCATTTAAGAAGTAGCATTAAATTGGCCAACTACTCAACAAGAAAAGGAGTTGGAAATATTAAAGAAGGTAGAGGAAATGTGTAAGAAAGACTCAAAAAAAAAGATAAATACTTTCTCCGTCTCAAATTATTTATTGTGATTTTTTCATACACATCCCTAAAAATAAATTAATTAGGAGGAATTTTGATTATTTTATTATTATTTATATCTTATTATATTATCTTATTTCATATAATATTTACTTATATATACGATATTTATAGTCTTTAAGATCGAAGATTACTAAAAATAAAATGGGAAAACATAAATTTATCTCATATTTTTAAAATAATTATTTTAAAAAATATGATAAATAATTTGAGATGAAAATAATTCGAGACAAAAGGAAGAAAAGTGTAAGAAGCTTTTAATACTTTTGCATTAAATGGGGGCATGGGGTAGGGCAGAGGATGTTTGGTTCTGTTTAAACCTTTGCATTTAAATCACCTTTTGTTTGAAAGGGCTATTTTTTATTTAAAAAATAATAATAACTTTAACATAGAGAAATATTATAATTTCTTTTTATATTATATATCTATTTTAATTTGTTGTAACATATAATCGTTTTCTTTTTCAGGTTAAGTAATTACACTTTTTATGGATGGTCGAAAAGAAATTACATAGATAATTATAAAAGAGATCAAAATATAGATATAAAAATAATCTTGATTTAGAGTCAATCGAATTGTATCATTTCAACTCCATGGACAATTAGTGGTTAGATTTGAGATCAACTTGCTAATCACGATTTTACAACCTAGAGAACTCAACTGATAGGACATCGATTTCTCATAGCAAAAAGGGGTTGATATCTAGACGATTGTCCTTGTGGTTCAACTTTCTTTCCTGGCGAATCGAGTTAATGAAATCGCATTGATCTATCTCTCGGATACACTTGAAACAGGCCCAAATATGAATCATTTGGGCTAGATGATTATGGGCCACATTTAGGCTTCTTGTTCCTCTTCATCAACTTCAAGCCTCATCTTTAATATATGGGCCTTTTGAAGCACTACATGGCCTTAATGTCTACTTGTATAGAACTCCTTGTTGTGAGTGCTCGGATATAAACGGTAAGAGGTCGTTTCGTAGAATGTATTAAAAAAATATATGTATTAGCATTGTGTATTAATAGTATTATTAGTGAAGTCAGAAATTTCATGAAGGATATTCGAGAATAATATATACGTATGAAAAATATTTTTTGATCTATTATTTCATATAATTTTTCACATATATAGTATAATACGAAGGGTGTTTGACTGACCACCCTATGCTACACGTGGCTATGCTACTGACTTGTACCTTATTGGTACCCTTTTTCAATTTATGTATAACTAATATATGCATTTTGTATAGTGTTAAGGTATGTATAATGCAATGAATTTTAATATATGCTTTAACACATTTAAAAACTCAATTGCCCCTCAAAATCTTTTTCATATTATATTCATCGTATTCATTAAGGATATTTTTATAAACAAATAATCTGATCCACAGAGCAAGTAGGATTCACTTTTTTCTTTTCTTTTCTTAAAGATCAACTAATTAAGAAATGACAAAAAGCAAAGTTTTCTTATGTATATTGCTTCATAGTATAAACTTTATGTCATAGTTTTTTTCTATATTTAGCAAAGGCCATATATATATCACAACATTATTTTTGCAGGCATTAGGATGAAGTAAGATCTGATTTTATAGGCGGCTACTTCAAATGATAAAATTAAAAAAAAAATCTTTTCTTTTGTCTAAAGATTCGTATACGTAGCGGGTGTCAAATAGACGGGACGAGTTAAATTTGAGTAGATTAATTTGAGTTAAATTAATAATATACGAATTACTGATCCGTTTAAAAGTTATTTGGATTCAAATGAACTAAAAAACGGATCATAAACTCATCTAATTCTTACTATATTTTAATAAATTGATCAAATTATATTTATATAGGCAAATTTTTATCGTCTACTTATATAAACATCCTCAAATTATTATCATCAACGTTACCTAGTTGTTTCCAACTTGTCTTACTCATAATAAAAATAGTCGAAAAAGCTGGATCAATTGAAGGAGATACTACAAACTGTTTGTCCTATGTATTTAATCAGCTCGCGTGATTTATCATAAATTACATATATTTGACAAGCTTTTTCCATGTAAAGAGACGGAAAATAATGTATTGTTCACGTTAGAAATAAAGGCCGTTAAGAATATACTTGCTTCTACTTTCTTTTTTTTAAAAATAAAATTATCTTTTTAATTGTTCAAGTAATTGGATCAGACTGAAAAAAATCAAGTTTAAACGAGACAAACAAATTATTATACATTTCACTCGCCAATTATTTTTTCTTTTGCAATTCCTAATTTAAATGTGAAGAGAGTGGTGCTACTTATAATTATTTATTCGTATAGAATATTTATATCTAACTAAATAATTCAATTAATTTAAGAATCGAAATACGAAAGTTCCAAATCATTACCTCATATATATATATATATATATATATATATATATATATATATATAAGGAGATTAATAAAAGTAATTAACACACAAGGTGTATGAAGCTAGCAAGAGAATTTTATGGCTTGAAATATGGTAATGTATAGAAAGTCATAATAAGTGCATGAATATATTGTAAGACAAATTAAATTCCAAGTTGGGGAGAATTATGGTGTAATTGTTGAAAAGAAAATATAATTAGCTCTACCAATAAAAGGGATAATTAATTATAGTTCTCGGTAATTGGTACGACGGAAAGTATTTTTCATGAAAAATATCTTTTCAGAAAAAATAAGTGAATTCTACTTCTTTTCTTCTTATGTTTGATATACAAATAAAAAGTATTATCTTAGAAACATGTATATATAATTACAATATAGATAAATAATATGACAGATGGTGACGAAGACCTATTCGATATATATTGTGATATTTAATATAACAATTGTTCCACTAGCTTAATATGAAAGAAAAGGGGTGGCTAAAACTTTGATATTTCTTTGCTACTTCAAAAAAAATTTCGATCTATTTTATTTGTCATATTTCTCGTTTACCTATTTTTAAAGAAAATGTTCCATTAAATGTACAATTTGACTATATTATTTTTTATTCAATTCAATACTATTTTTTCTTTTGCTAATTGTTATATTTATCTCTTTTTTATATTAATTAATTAATTATAAGGGTGGAAGTGTCAAAAAAATCTATTTTAATTTTAAAATGACAATATTTTGAATAAAATATCTTTAGTTATTTCACAAAAAATGAGCTATATTTTTCCTTGATAATAATTAGATATTGTCTATATCCTATGGCCTTATGGGCATTAATTACGTGACCAAATGTATGGCGTATAAAAAGCATATCCCAACGTCAAATTAATATAATTAATAAATTTCAAAATAAAGTACAAAAATACAGAATGCAAAACATGCATGTATTAGGTCACCAACTAGGGGAGTCAAGTATAACGGAGTAAATTATAACACGAAAAATCAGAATTATTCAGTATATAAATTATAATTTTTCAGCGAATAGATATTGATGGATATAGATTACTCCATCGATAGACCTAATAGCCTTTTTCCCATTCGATCCCCCATCCAACACACACAATATACATATATAGTGTGTATACAAATGCACTCATGTGTCTTGCGCTTGTATACGTCTTTTTTTTTAGAGTTTTAAAACGATAGTAATATATTATGGGTTTAAACTGTAAAATCAACTATTAAATGCTTTTCTCCGAACTCTACTTATATAATATTTTGTGCATCAAGTTATTTTTTTTTATATAAATGTAAAAGGACATAAGAACAAACAAAAAGTGAACTATGATTTTTTTATTTTTTTTGGAATTCTAATAATAGTGACATTTTATTACCTAGTACTAATTAAAAAAAGGAAAAGAAAAAATGTCTGTTTTTTGATATCATAAAATATGTTTGTAATTTTTTTCTAAAAAAGAAAAAAGAAAAAAAAATCATCATAAAATATTCCAAATTTAGTAAAGACAACATCACCCTGCATTTATGCGAGATTTCGGATAAAGAAGGATGTTATCCAATTATTGTTATTATTATTATTATTATTATTATTATTATTATTATTAATTTCTCAGTTTCAATTACAAGATTTGTTTAAAAAAGAACGATATATTTTTATACTTAACAAAAGAACTTAATTTTAAATTTATCATCAAACGATTAATAAAATATTTTATAGTTATGAATATTAGTTTTTCTTTTCTCTAACAAAATTGAGATGAAAGAAAATATTAGGTTTCATCGAAAATATAAAATAAATATTTTAAATGTTCCATAGATTTAAACGAGACAAAAAGTATTTTACGCGGTGACCTTTAATTTTGTGACGATCCTCATAGTCACGTAAAAATTATTTTATTGAAACCTTTTATTCTGATTTATGACATATTTATTTATTGCGGAGTTTAATCACCATAAATGTTTTTTTGGTGGTGATCTCATGATCATCATAAATACTATTCTAAAATATCAAATACTTTATTGAAGTATATGATACATGTATGGGGCGGAGCCACCTTGGTTAAAAGGGTTTCATTCGAACCTCTTCGATGGAAAATTATACTATTTATATATATATTTAAAATAATATTTTATATAGATGTAGTATATGTCGAACCCCCTTTGGCTATTCCCTGTGTCTATTTCTACGAATTTTGAACCCCATTGTTGAAAAACCTGGCTCCGCCAGACAGTATGACTCATAAATAAATAGTATTTATAAATATATAAACTAGAATTAGTAGTATAAAAGTAATTATTTAGACGTTAGAATTTTGACTCTTCCATCTTGATTGAAATTTCATTCTGTGTAATTAATTAGTTAATGAAGAAAATTGCTTGTATTTTTTTGGACTATCTCAACTTGTTTAAGGTGTTAACTGTTAAGCATGGTATAATTTGTTTTTTTTTTTTGAAAATTCAATTATAATCTTGATATATCTATTATATGATTATATGTAAGTTAAAAAGCGATAAAATTATGATTTTATCTATTTATTATATCGAACGTAAAAATTCAAAATCAAATTTATAAAAATATTGAATCATACCAACTTATTCTGCTATAGTATTTTAAAAACTAGAAACCTAAATTACCAAATAAAAATTTTAATATCGTAATATATCGTACCATGTCCATCCCTACAATCTAGTACCAACCATCGTAGAATCGTCATTATTAGTGGTAATAATTTTCGGAGCTTTTCGTAGCAAGTTTAGTCATCACAAAAAATTATTGTGATGACTAAACTTGTTGCAAAAAGCTTACTTGTCTTAATATTCATGTCATAAATTTTACTTATTATAGATAATTATCTTACAAATTACCTAATAGTATAAAAATTATCGATTTATAAAAGTTAAACTCATCTTAAAACGTAACTAGACATGTAACTCAAACAAAGAAGTTTATTTGTTTCATCAAAACAAAGAAGTTTATTTGTTTCATCAAAACAAATAAAGCCAAGACAATTAATCAATGGCCAATCATCAGTAATATAATGAGTCTAAAAAGTAACCTAAAGCAAATGAAAATTAAAAATAAAAAATTAAAAAATACAAAAATTGCAATCTTTGCTATTTACTTAATGGTAAATTTATGAATATGAATATAAATAAATGTCTTTGACTACTTTTAATTAACTAAAACAAGGGCATGTTAATCCAACAACATGCTCTAATATTTCCTATTCTTGATAATCCTCAAAGAGACGGATCTAGCTTGTAACTTACGGGTTCGCGTGTACCTGCACACAGATCTCGTCTATATATTAAGAATTTTTCTAAACATCTATAACTATTTGACTGATTATTATATTTGAACTTGAAATTGTTGTATGAGAAACCGATAAACTTCAAATTCTGAATCAGTAATTCCGAATCTTTCATGAACTTGATTTTGAGGACAATTGAATTTGGTCACATTCAAAAGATTGACCATTAGATGTATTTTGTTGATCATCACACCAATCAGGAACAGGTACACCAAGTGGAAAATTATCAAGAAATCTCATAATATCATCATCTACTTGATTACCCATATTCTCTAATGAAGCTTCCTTTGTTGTTATCCCTATATATATTAAAAAGAAAACATTAATACAAAGTTATATAGCTAAACAATAAAATTCATCGTAAACTCTACTTAACGACAAATTATCCCAAAAAAATATGTTAACTATGAGCGACTCAGAAATAAGTTAATGATAAAGTTTATAGCTAATTCTAACTTTTCATGTGTTAGGAGATAATTGTATACCATGATAAATAGTTTTACTTCAAGTCTCATTTAGCATTTTATATCATATTATATAATAATATATAGAAGTAGGTTGTTTACCATTTACAATAGGTTACAAATAAATTCTTATAAATAGAGTTACCTTCAATACATTTTAATAAATGTATAAAACTTAAACTCATGAGGTATAAAAAAAGACTATACATAAGTTTACATAAGTTAATATATATCATAGCTTAAGATAACCTAACTAGGACAATAGGTAACTTTCTACATTATTATTCTTAATTTGACAATTTACAACACTAAAAATTGAAATATTGATACATATTTTTGAAATTTTCTATCATTGAATCAGAAATTTATATAAGGAATCCAAAAAAATTCTAGAATATCAGTTGTAACTAGAACATACGATCTAAATCAATTTAATTCTAGAATATCAGTTGTAATTAGAACATACGACCTAAAATTCTAGAATGTCAGTTGTAATGTCAAGCAAATTCAACAGATCATATAACAAAAAAAAAGATCGTATATATATATTTACTTATGTAATTTCCCAACAAGTGAAATTCCAATGAGAACTTTATTGTAAAATTTCACATTTTTTCTAATAAATTAATTATTCGTTAGATTATGCGTATATAAGTTAAATTCGATTTAAAATTAATGAGAATTTACCTGAGGATGAATTGGGAGAACTTGAATCTTCAGAATGTTTATGAGCAAAATTATATGTTGATTCTTCGATTAAAATTGCATCTGCTGCTTCTTCTGTTAATCCATATTCTTCCCAAACTAATTTCCCTTTATTATTGTCTTCATTTTCAATTGGACAATTTTCCTCAATTTTTTCACCTCTAGTTAAAGCATGAGATTCCTCCAATAAATCTTCTAATAATCCACTATTTCCTCGCGATAATCATGATTAATCGCGTAATCATTATCAGCATGATCAGTTGATGTACTAGTAGTTCTAGGCACGGACGATTGGATTGAACGATGCTCTATGCCCATACCTGTTGGTGAAAATACAAGTACTGAGAAAATATGAAATGAATTAACAAATATGAACAAATTAAATTCATTTGGATAAGGGATGCATACCTAAGATCAAACCATTAGGGTTTGAGGAAATTGCGGTATAAGGTCTAGTAATTGTGGTAAAATTTGGATAGGTATGTTGAAGTGGTGGGGCCGGCATTGAACTAGAATAACTAAAATTATTAGGCACGGGTGCTACCATTGAAGAAAGTTGTGAATTCTTCATCGATGATGCTAATGTTAGAGAGAGACTAACGCGAGGGTCGCGAAAAAACTTGACTTGGTTGTTGATATTATTTGTGTTTGTGAGAAATGGAGAACTAGGATTATTATTGAATTGATATTGATGTGGAATGATGTTTCTACTAGGTTTCATTGTTGAAGGATTGAAGATATCTAAAAGGGAAAGAGGGGAATTGTTGTTGTAATTGGAGTTTTGATGATTATCAAATGGTGAAGGGATATTAGTACTATGTTGTTGATTTTGGTCTTGTTGGTAATTTTGTGGTTGTATGTCTTGAGGGTATATTGGTAATCCAGCTCTTTGTCTTCTCTTTAGCCTCGTATTCCAATAATTCTTAATCTCATTGTCTGTTCTACCGGGAAGCTGTGTACGTTGAATAAGAATAAGAAGATATAATTAGTATATTTGACAATAATAAGTACAAAAGGAGTTGATGAAACACAACACTAGTGATGTTGACGTAGAAAAATTCAAAATTTTAAAAAGTATAAGGATTTCTTGACCAGAATAAATTCTGCATATATTTTGGTTGTAAATATAGCTTATTTACTAGAACCACACAATGTTATATAAATATGTACGTAAATATGTGACAATATTTTAAATTTATTCTTCCGACTAATTCATATCGCTGAGTCAGTCGATTGACATGATGATGAATGAGTAGGAATTTCTTCAAATAATTAATCTGAGTTAGTCATAAATTACAAATTGTGTCGAAAGATGAAGATGAGGGCCAAGATTTTGAATCGATGAATTCAGCTCATTATATATAATCAATCTTTTCACACATATATAGTCTGAGTTAGACACAAATTTATTTAAAAAAGAGATAGAAGAATTAAAACCAAGATTCTGAATCATGAATTCTGCTTTTTATATATGTGTTAATTAATGTTTAGATCACGTTAATAAGAAGATAAAGAGTCAAAAAATCGTATTAATTCTTATCGAAGAATAAATAAACAAACCTGAGCAGCCATACGAGCCCATTTGTTTCCAAGTTTTGCATGAAGTTCCACAATAAGCCTTTCTTCCTCTAAAGAAAATGCACCTTTTTTTAGATGAGGCCTCAAATGATTCGCCCATCTTAACCTACAACTCTTTCCACATCTCATTAAACCCGAATTCCTTTGGACCGCGTTCCAATTCCCTTCTCCGTGTTTCTTCACATACTCCATCAAAATCGCGTCTTCCGTTGTTGTCCATGGACCTTTTTTTAATACCTGTCTTGTCCCTAGTCCTCCTCCTCCTCCTCCTCCATTATGATTTCTTGATATTGATGTCCCATTGTTTTTATTCACTCCTCCTCCACTTGGGGCCATCAAGATTTCCTTTTCAAATATTCCTACAAATTTTTAAAAAAAGAAAAAAAATTTAAAATTAGTAAGAAATACTATAAGTGTTTCGAAGTTTGCATGTCAAGATTACTTTTTACTAGAAAGCGAAACATAACAATTAATAATAATTAAAAATATGCTTCATCCTTGTGGTAAACTCCCTTAGTACTTATTCATAACTTTTCTAACAAAAGTAATTCTTAATTTGTCTGTCTCAATAAGTGTTAATAACAAACACCAAAGGAACTAATAATTTCAAAATATTGTTATCGTCATTCGAAATACAAACTTTTTGTATAAAAAAAGATAACGTACTCACAATTCTTTTTAAGGGAGTTTTCTTTCTTTTATATCCTCAATGATCAAGAAGGGTCGATAAATAAGCTCCAAAAAAACTCTTTTTTTTTTTTTTGTTCTTGTATAGACAAAGGAAATAAGTTTTTACAAGAAGCTAGAGAGAGAAAGTAAGAGATTTGAAAGTGTGGAAATGAGGAAAAAGTTGTGAGAATGAAGAGAGAAGTGAGAGAGTTTAGAAAGGAATAGTTGGCAACAAATATTTATAGGACTTACCTTTTATTTCGTAGCGACTTGTAAGCTCTATGCTTCAATTATTATTTTTTTGGGGGGTTTCTTTGTCCACACTTTTTCTTCTCTTTCTATAATATAATTCATGCTTTTCATCACTTCCCTCAATTTGCAAAAAAATATTTATTTTTATTTCGTTTCGATTTATGTGAACTTATTTAATTGAGCATTAAAAAAGATTTTATTTAATTAATTTTAAATACGATATGATACTTATATGATTACTAGACTTTTAGACATGTTAAAACATGATTCACTAAATTGAATTAACTTGTGAACGCCAACTATTTTATCAGATATTTGTTATCTATCACAAACATAAGTATTGAAAAGTAACAACGTAAAGCAATGATTAGACAATGTTTTGAAAGTCATGAAAATAAATATTTATTTATCTGTTTCAATTTGTTTGTTCTATTTTGACTTGACATAGGATGAAAAATATATTATATGATTTAAAGGAATAAAAAATTTATCAAAAAGGGATATACATTCTTTGTTTAATAAACTAAAAAGGAAAGTTAGACAAACAAATTAAAACCAAAAGGTCTATTATTACCCCTTAGTAGAATAAAAACATTCGAGACGTCTCAAAATGGAAAATGTATCATATATTAAAATTGGACTGGAAGAAAGTAATAAATGTATTGTACAATGGACATTATAATTCAATTATTCAAAATTACATTTTTTTAAGAATTAAGATAAAAGAAGAACAGCTACACGAAAGTTATTGTGAAGAAAAGAGAAGGGGAAAAAAAGAACTAAATATATCAAATAAACTTTAGAACCTATATTCGAAAAGATTTTCTAGTAATTCGAATTCTTAAATATTCTAGAGATAAAAGACGAATAAAAGAAAAAAAAAATGAATCTAGGTATTTAATCTTATATGTCCTCACATGTACATTGTAATTTTTCGAGGAAGAAGGTTAGGATGAACCCCACTCATACTGGCTCCGCAATTTGAGAAGTCATTTCATTGTTTGAATCAGAGGTTGCTTATGAGGGCGTCATCTCATGCAACAACTTTTTGAATTGAGCAATGTCACTCTGTAACTCACCTTGCTCTCGTGGTTTTGAAATTCTCCATAGAACGAACGAGACAATCAAGGAGATAAATTGATGGTTTCTCAGTGATGAAGATGATGTTGTCGCGGAGAAGTAGAAGGCTTTAGTCTTTTGAGAAGCAACCATGCATCAGAGGCAGAACACCCCTAAATGGTAAAAAAAGTGATGTGAATCATGGTGAGTCTACATATATTGTTCCCCGGGTCATTGCGGAGGATCTATAAATATTTTATAATTTTTTTCTTCCAAAACACATATCAGTGAGGTTCATTAACTAACAATACATAAAAAATATTAAGCAATTGTTTAATTCTTGTTGAGTGACCCTTAAATGCTAAAATAAATGGTGTGAACCGTGGTGAAACTATACTTATTATTCCTCCAAACCATTATGGAGGGTCTTGTAAATATTTTGGAAAAGAAAGTTCCCAAAAATTATATCATCGAAAAAATACTGACTAATACACACGAAAAATTATGAAAATCGCATACTTTCTGTTAAGTGACCCTTAAATGCTAAAAAATGATATGGATAATTGGTGAGGCTATACGTAATGTTTTCCAGATAATTACAAAGAATCCTATAAAAATTCTGGAAAAAAAGTACTCAATAATCATATTGCAAAAGAAATCATTGACTACCACACGAAAAATTGAGAAATCACCTAATTCTTGTTGAGTGACCCCTAAATACTATAAAAAGTGAGGAATCATGGCGAGACTATATGTATTATTCCCCAGGTCATTACAGAGGGCCCGGTAAAGGTTTTGATAAAAAGTGTTTGAAATCATATCAACGAAAAATTCATTGACTAAACACACATGAAAAAATCGAGAAAATTGTTTAATTCTATTGACTGCCCCATTAAATGCTTAAATACTGGTGTGGATCATGGTGAGACTATATGTATTGTCTCCCTAGGTCACTACCGAGGATCATGTAAAGGTTTTGAAAAAAATGTATCCAAGAATCATATCACCAAAAAATTCATCAACTAATACACACGAAAAACTGAGAAAATCGCAAAATTCCTGTTAAGAGCTCCTAAATGCTAAAAAATAGTATGTATCATGGTGAAATTATTTGTATCGTTCCCTTATGTCAAGAAAGACTTTTGAATGTGCAATTAGTAATGAAAGAAATAATGTAAAGATCTTTCTGACGTTAAAAGTGTAGTAAATATGATTCAAAAACGAGTGACGATGTTACGAGATATAGAAATAACCTGTGAAGATATCTTGACACTCTCGAGCATGGTTAATCATGTCAATTTTATATATATATATATTTTTAGAGGTTTAAACAAATTTTCAAATACGAAAATTTGTTTTAAAATTATATTTCATATTAAAAAAAGAAAAAAAAAAGGATAGGTCTTTGCCGACGCTAGTCTTTTTCCTTACAAGTCTTCTGCAGGCGTAAAGGCCAAGTGTATACACAAAATCAACACCATCTGTACACTGTATTCACCCTTTTTTCTGAAAAAAATCAACACCCTTTTCACCAAAAATCAAACTTTGTTGTACAAAAATCCTTCTTAACCAGTAAAGAAAAACCCCTTTTGGTGAAATTGTTGAATCACAGAAAAAAAAAGCAGTTGATTTGGTGGTGTATTCAAAATGTTACCTCAAGTGCAGCTTTTGTTCATGGTGTTGTTTTTTGAAATGGGGTTGATTTTGATGTTTTTGTTCAGGACCCCTTTGAGGAAACTGATAATTATGAGTCTTGATCGTGTTAAAAGAGGCAGTGGACCGTTGATTGTTAAATCTGTAGCAGCTACTGTTCTTGTGATCATGATTTATACTGTTTATTCTATTAAGGAATTGAAGTCTCGTCCTGCTGATTCTGTGAATCCTACTGATCAAATCCTTCTTGCTCATCAAATTCTTGAAGCTGCTCTTATGGGTATGTTTCCTTTTTTTGAAGTTTTTTGGTTTGTTTGTAGAGTTTCTTCTTTTGATTGGTTCATGGTGTGTTTACTTTTTGCAAATTTTGAACCTTTTTTGGATTGTTTGGAGTTTTTTCTGATGATCACTTCATGTGTATGTTCCTTTTGCAAATTTTGAACCTTTTTTGTGTTGTTTGAAGAGTTTTTTCTTCTGATGCTGATTACTTCATGTGTATGGGTGTGAGAGGTTGGATATGGGTGGTTTCAGGAGAGGAAGAGGTTGACCGAAGAAGTATTGGGGGAGGAGAGGTGATTAGACATGATATGACACGGTTTCAACTTATTAGATCGGAGGTTGTGGAGGACATGGATTAGGATAGAAGCTTAGTAGCTAATAGTGCATTGTCTCACTATCTGTCCATACTATAGTTATACTATTGCTTATGTGGTTTCTTGCCTTCTATTTCTGATTACTCGGGCTGTTTCTTGTTCTTCGATTATCATATTATTTATTGTAGTTACTGCTCAGTAGGCTTTGTTATGCTTTCGCTTCCTTTACTTCTTTTGGAATGCTTTGGACCATTTTTTTTCTGGAGTTGAGGGTATATCGGAAACAACCTCTACTCGTGATGTAGGGGTAAGGTCTACATACACTTTACCCTCCAAAGACTCCACTTTGTAGTACTACACTAGGTATGCTGTTGTTGTAGTTCATGGGTATGTTTCTATTTGGGTTCTTCCGGTTATTTTGAGTTTTTTATAGAATTTCTTTTATGATTAATTCATGGGTATGTTTCTTTTTGCATCATTTTAAACATGTTTTGGGTTGTTTTCTGAATTCCCCTTTTATGGTTATTTTGAGCAGCAAAGTGAACTAGTTAGGATTGAGTGAGAGATGCTATGATTTAGTTAATTGGAACATTCGGGTATGTTTAGCAGAATCTCTGTTTGTGATCCCTTTGGTTACTAGTTCTCAAGTTCCATTCAAGTTCTAGTATAAAAGGGTAACGAATTCAAGGGCGGATTTTGTCTTTAGGCAGCAAGTGTCACTGGAATCACTTTTGTTGACTTGAACTGTATCTTTAGTTGAACAATTTTAAAGAAATACTCCCTCAGTTTCAATTTGTTTGTCCTACATTCCTTTTAAGTCATTTTAAAAAAGAACGTCTTTTTCCTTTTTTAACATCTCTTTGTTTCCAACTTTCCACTTGGCATGTTTACAAGATTAAAGGGCATTTAATACATTTGACATATTCTTAATCTAAGACCGCAAGATTCATAAGTATACTTTACTTTCTTAACTCTGTGCCAAGTTAAAATAACACAAACAGATAGTATATGTTTATACTAAACTTCGCTGCCGCTGATGTAGAATGGGTGGAGCTTAAAGTAAACAGAAAGGATAGGGGAATATGTAGTATTGATGATCAAAAATCTAGAATGCAGATCCAAGCATTAGGGGCTTGAATCTTTGCTGTAATCAATTAAATTATCTGAACTCAAGAAGAATTAGAGAAGTAGTAATAATAGAACCCAGGTAAGAATTCAATACTGTATTGATGCAAGCAAGTAATGAAGATTCATGCTTAGACTTGACTATAGCATCGAAGAAAGTATTGACCAGATGAACACATCTGGATTGAAGTGTTCACCTCAATTGTTCAGCTGTTGCTTAAAAGGATTTCCAGTTGCGAAAATACCTGCGCTGGTTACATTAGCATCTCAAGCTTCTCTTGGTGACGACTATGAAATGCTTTTGATTAGATAGGATAACATCCACTTGGGATGCGATGGGTCTCTAAGCGAGCTGTTCTTCATTTGTTTTTTCTTCAAATTTTGAGCCTGTAACAAGTTAATTACTTCAAACATCGTTCCAAGCTAATCTTCCATGAGTTCATAGGCCTATATTAGCATTCTTTGGCTCCTAGCTCTCCTGTATTTAGACCTTCTCATGGAAATGTTCTGCCTCTCTGAAATTCGCATCAGCCGCATCATAGTAGTGGGCCCAGCAGTAATTTGCACCAGTTGATAAAATTAACCCGGTTTAGAGATTGCTTAAAGAGAAAAATTATATATTTCTAGATGCGAACGTCTTAAAGACAATCATGTTGTGTGTCACGCTCGTCAAGGGAACATAGAAAGTTGCTGGAATGTGCATCTCTTCAACTAAAACTGAACATACAGATTCTCTGATTGGAGAAATGACCCTTAAGGAGAAGATCTTATGAATGCTGGCTTAGGGAGTGTTAATGAGACAATTTAGCAAGAGGGGAACCGAAAAATATAATACATTAGGACAACTAGTTTAATGGATCAGAATCATGCCCAAGGGCTGACGAACCCATTGAAGAATTTTTGTGATTCTGCTCGCGAAGTTCATTAATTCACCTTATTAAGAGTTGGTGATTCTCTGAAGCTGCTACGCGATGCACTTCTTCAAGCAAGGTGTGATGCAGGAATTGTCAGAAAGATCTTGAAATCATCTTTTTCTCCAGCATGGCATAAGATAGTATAGAACGTGAAAGAGTATATGCTTCCGATGCCACAGTTGTCTAAATTTTGTTTCCACACTGCTGGTACTGTGTAAACCATGTTGCCCGGATTCTTCAAAAATGTCAATGGGTGCGTGTCGGATTCTCCAATGTTTTTGGAGAATCCGACACGGATGCGGCACCGAAAGTGAAGAGTCCACGCAACTTATTGTAAACCCTGCCCCCACCATTTTTTTCTGTTTGATTTGATTACACAGTGTAAAACAGAGAAAAACTAGGGACGTATATTGTTTTTGCCCCCCTAAGACTGTTAAAATTATCATATTGGAGAGATTTGCATACAAGATGGAGGGAGTTCTATTCTTAACGGAGACTAATATGCTTGTATCTCAGCTCTTTCTTGTTGTCCACCTTTCTCCACCCCTTTTATCTTTTGGTGTGTCTCTTTTGTGAGGGGTTGCTATGGACACTAGCCGCATGCTCATGACATAGAGAACTCTCGTGAAAGGTCTGCGTGATTGCAGTATATTTGGCCTGTAATTAGCTCAGCTTAAGGTAGTGAAGTAAGCAATAGCTCCAATTCTACATCTAAATCCTTAGCTCGGCTAAGGAATCAAGCACCCAATCCCTGGTAACCTCTTGATATTCGAGGTTGTTGGGACAGATATCTAGCTTTAGTGGAGTTATCAGGCATGTATAGGCGGATGAGTGAAGGGCATAAAAAAACACCTGTACACAAGAAGTGTACCAAAAGTAGAAACCTTACAAAAAGATGTATTTTTATACAGGAGTCACCCAATCTCTTATTCTAGTAGGAATCTCGTGGGTGTTTCTTCGTTTGGATTCGCGCATATGTGGAAGTCTTATTATCTGAGTAGAGAGTTGCCTAAAGATGGAAGTTATAGTGATGTACAGTTATTCACTGATTTTCACTGTATACCTTGCACTAATGATCAATCTGTCACTCCGCCCATGACTAAATCAGTCCAGTCTGAGTGCTGGAAATGCTCTTACCTTTTTGTTTGTATGCTCATACATGCAGGGTATATGGCTTTAGTAATAGTATTAACCTTCACAGTTCACCCTGCAAGGCGTTTATTGTATGATGGCATTTTGTGGTTATTTGAGCTGTTGGTTCGGTTTCACAGATTCTTTTTTATCTTTTTGCGTTGGCGCACCGTGTTGACGGATGAAATGAGGGTGTGATACTTTGTGCAGATTCTTCAATATTAGATCAAGAATTAGCAAAATTGTGGCACACCGATGACACCAATCCATGTACCCAATGTGAACCTGTAAACAAATTTGTGTAACATAGATTGTAGGGTCACGCATTGATGTATTCTAGTACTAGGGCCTCTGCTGAACCGCAAAATGCTCCCTCCCTCTGCCATAAATTTGCACAAGATCGAAAGGCCCCTCAAGCACCAGGGAGTATGAGGAACAGATCTTCTTCCAGTTCTGGATAAATAGTTGTGCCCTTTACTTTAGATCCTTAAATGTTCCTGATGTAATATATGTATGTTATTCTTTTAAATATATGATCTAATGATGACACACTGCCTTGACATTCATTACATGCAAAATTAAGTAGATATGGCTGTTAGAATTCACATCCCACTGTTTAATCATCATCTATTTGAAGCAAATTTCTGCATAACGGGGTTCAAATGCTTTTAATTTCTTGTAGGATTCTCTCTATTCCTCGGATTGATGATTGACAGGCTACACCATTACATAAGGGAGCTTCGATTACTAAGGAAGACCATGGAGGCTGTGAAGAAGCAGGATCGCACATTGGACAACATCAAGAATGGCGCGGCCAGTACCTTAAGGGATGAAATCTCCTCCTTGAGGAACAGGATGACGCAGCTGGAATCAGAATCCGAGGCAAAAGAAAAGGAGGTGCAATCCCAGAGAGCAAATTCTGATTCTCTCAAGGATCAATCTGAAAAATTGCTGCTTGAATACGACCGGATCCTGGAAGAGAATCAGAGTCTCCGAAGCCAATTGCAATCAGTTGACGAAACCGCGTCACATTCAGATAACAAAAAGAACACATAGGAAAAGGATACCGTACATCTGTTTTCTGTCTATCAACTCTAATAGTTGTCTTGAATATTTTGGTTCAAAGAAGTGTGTTGTGTAAGCTTGTCTTTGTCATCTTTGATAGATTCTTGTAAAATGGTCTATATTTGATAATCTTCGATATCATTCACTGTGCTTAGCTTGAAGCTGTGTTTGTGTTCTTGGAAAGTGATCATGTACTCAGGTTACACTTTTGTGGGAAGTTTTAAGTTGACATTCTGTTGAAATGATCGATTGATGTGGTTTGGTTTAAACACCGAGTGTTTGAGTAAATCTTTCGAGAGTTCTACATACATTGCGATGTCAACGACGTTGCAATGTATGATATCTTTTATAACAATATTATGTCCTCTTTACTTTGTGCTAAGGTCTAATCAACATGTCCAAAACTCATTGAAATACATTTCAAATATATGAGGTGAAAGTTAAGTCTTCTATGTATTATAATTATATTAATCTCTATATATATTTAATGAATTTATTAATCTAAAAAAATATACAAAAAGTAAAAACAATTAAATTTCTTCAAAGTACTTAATATATTGTAGCTCCGCCCTTGTTTGGAAAATAATTTTTCAAAAATATATATTTTTATTCTTTTCTTTTCACCTTGTTTTTATTATTCCTATATTCCACTCCCCCTGCAAAAAATGCACGCTGAGATCTACGTAAAAAAGGTTGGTAATTTCTTCACCAATTAGTGATTGCATGAAACATTATTTTTGTTTACTCATCAAAGATCATATTTTTTTTTTATTTTTTTTTTGTGATCGAATGATTAAATAATATCAATCTATATTTGTCATATTATTATTTTAATTTCTGTGTTTGATGTATTTTTTTTCATGAAATTTCAGTTATCTGCTCAGTGAAGTAGAGATTGATTTACAAAAATCATCTTTGAAGGAAAAAAATGTCTAGTTTTGTTGGTGTTGTTGTTTCTGATCAATGGCTACAGAGTCAATTCACTCAAGTCGAGCTGCGCAGCCTCAATTCCAACGTACGTTTTAACCTTTCTATGCTTTTCCTTGTTATAATTGAGTACGAGTGCAAGCACCAAGGGTGTAGCCTAGTGGTCAATCGAGTGGATTAAGAACCACGAGGTCTCAGGCGTTCAAATCACAACAATGACAAAAAAACACTAGTATAGGTGATTTCTTCCCATACGTCCTATTCTTGGTGGACAAAGTTACCTGATACTTGTTGTTAGTGAAATGGTTTTAGATATATAATTCATGTAGTCGACCTTAATTAGTATGAAATTAAGTCCTACCTAAAATTGTTGTTGTTGTTGTTTACTTGAAGATTGTTTCTCCATTAGACATACTACAACAATAAGAACAATTACGCCTCAATAACAAACGAGTCAGGGTTGGCTACATGAATCTTCAGTGATCATATAAGCTCATCTCGGACAACATTATACACTTTTACTTGCAGTGTGTATTTGACTTATCCTGATGACTTAAGGGTGTATTTGATGTTATTTCCCTATTTTCTACTAGCATATATGTTTGTTTCTCGTTTTGACGTTGCTACATTTGATTCATTACAGTTCCTATCTGCAAGGAATCAATCCGGGAAGGTCACTTTGGGAGATCTACCACCTATGTTGTGCAAACTTAAGGCCTTCAAAGATATACTAAATGAGGATGATATTAAGGCAATATTTAGCGAGTCAACGTCTGATATGAGTGAAGAAATTGATTTTGAATCGTTCCTTCGGGTGAGTGTGAAATAATTCCATCGTATACTTGTTTCTTCAACTTTGTGCCTTGAAAGAATGAACAACTTTGGCTTTGAAGAAGAACAGATAAACTTAAAATGTCATGGCTAGTTTGAGTTCTGGTTTCATGAAGTTACTCTGATATGTATGCCTAGATGCTAGCTTTCATTTTCCTTGAGTCATTATCGCGAGTCTTTTAGTTTTGTGTGAAAATGAATGAAACATGGACCATAGGCAAAAGTCCTGGTCGTAGTTTAACGATCTATCTTCAAATAGAGGCTATTAGTCTTTTGAACCCGCGAGCTTAAAATGCACTCCTCTATATCTCTTCTTGGTTTTAAGGTGGAGCAAGAGAAATTACCATAAATTGTGTGTTTTGTTGGTTAGGCATATCTAAATCTACAAGCACGAGCTACAGCGAAAGGTGATTCAAAGACCAGCTCCTCTTTCCTCAAGGCAACTACAACCACACTCCGACACACCATCAGTGAGTCTGAAAGGGGCTCATATGTAGCTCACATCAACAGCTTTCTCAGAGACGATCCGTTTTTGAAGGATTTCCTTCCGATAGATCCATCTACTAATCAACTCTTTGATCTTTCCAAAGATGGTGTTCTTCTTTGGTAAGTGTTAACCATACATTTCTGATTACATTCATGTTTCTACTTAATCATTTAACTGAATCATTTGTTGCAGTAAGCTCATAAATATTGCTGTCTCCGGAACAATAGATGAACGTGCTATCAATACCAAAAAGGTTCTTAATCCATGGGAAAGAAATGAGAACCACACCCTTTGCCTCAATTCCGCTAAGGCCATTGGTTGTACTGTGGTCAATATTGGCACACAGGATTTAATCGAAGCAAGAGTATGTGAAGTTCATGTGTTTCTTATGTAACATATTACTATCAATATGAAAGATACTGAAGTTTCTTTTGTTTTGCTTATTCTCTTAGCCTCATCTGGTTGTCGGGTTGATTTCTCAAATAATCAAGGTAGTTAGTTACCATTTCTATTATACTTTGTCCATGTGTTTGTTCGATACGTTGGAATTTCACCAATTCTTTTCTACTATCGTTGTCGCGGCAAACCAGATACAATTATTAGCTGATCTCAATCTGAGAAAAACTCCACAACTTGTGGAACTGGTGGAAGATAGTCAGGTTTGAATACTTTTCGTGTTTTACCTCTTTGTTTCTTCTGTCAAAAGTTGTGTACAATTTAATGTTCGTGCTAGATTACGTAATAGCAGTAACATTTGCAGGAAGTAGAGGAGCTTATGAGCTTATCTCCAGAAAAAGTTCTACTGAAATGGATGAATTTCCATCTTAAAAAAGCAGGCTACAAGAAAGAGGTTACTAATTTCTCAAGTGACTTAAAGGTAAGAAATTTGTATCTGTTGTTATGAAAATTACGTTTGAAGGAATTCGTAACGTTATAATTCCCTATGGATATATGTTGAAGAAATTTGTGTCTGATTTTGCTCTCTATATTTGGTTGTAGGACGGAGAAGCTTATGCTCATTTGCTCAATACTCTCGCGCCTGAACATGGTACAACCAACACATTAGATACAGAAGATCTAACTGAAAGAGCAAACTTGATTCTTGAGCAAGCAGAGAAACTAGATTGCAAAAGATATGTAACTCCAAAGGACATTGTTGAGGGCTCAGCGAACCTAAATCTTGCATTCGTTGCACAAATATTTCAACACAGGTTTGATAATCCGATAACCTGAAATTGTTAAATATTTGAGTAACCTGTCAGAGTTGTTATTTTGTCAACATTCTCCGTCTATAAGTGAGTTTTACTCTGGTATAGGAATGGATTGACAGCAGATACCACAAAGTTGTCTTTTGCTGTGATGATGGAGGATGATGCTCAAACTTCTCGCGAAGAAAGATGCTTTCGTTTGTGGATTAACAGTCTTGGAACTGATACTTATGTGAATAATTTATTTGAGGACGTGAGAACCGGGTGAGTTATTTCTTGTTGCCTTCTTGATTGATGTACTTTAGACTCTACAAATGTTGCTTGGCGTTCGTATTATGCAGGTGGGTTCTTTTAGAGGTACTGGACAAAATTTCACAAGGATTAGTTAATTGGAAACAAGCAACAAAGCCTCCAATTAAGATGCCATTTCGAAAAGTTGAGAATTGCAATCAAGTCATAAGCATTGGGAAAGAACTGAATTTCTCCCTTGTAAATGTAGCTGGAAGTGATATTGTACAAGGAAACAAGAAGCTCATACTAGGTAACAATGATCGAAAGTTACCTAAAGTAAACTTCCCTATTACATGCTTGTGTATGTTAGTTTCTGTTCTGTTACTATCTTTTTGTCATTATCTGTTGTTTCTTCTACTTCCGTTGTGCTTGATCAAAGCTATCTTATATAAGCATTTCATATGTTCCCACGGATTACACAACACGTTGAGTTCCAATCTGTACAACAGGTCAAAGAGAGGGTGCTGATACTGAGTTTTGGATACATCAAAATAGCAATCTAATCACTTTTTTAAGCTAGTTGCATATTTCAGGTTTTGATTTGGTTTGAAAGCATGCTCAGCCTGATTAATAGATGTTAGTCTGCATTACGTACAATGAGCATCCGATAAAGACTTAACTTCTGTTCAATACATGCAAATTAACACTTCTTCTTTCTCGTAAGGACGATAGTCTACACTCTACACCATAAGTGTACCTCAAAAAGTTCAGTTATGCATAGTTTTATGATTTGAAGTATTAAAATCGTTTTGTTGTGTCGCAGCTTTTTTGTGGCAGTTAATGAGGTTTTCAATGCTCCAATTGTTGATAAACTTGAAATTTCATGCCCTTGGAAAGGAGATAACAGATGCTGACATACTAAATTGGGCAAACAGTAAAGTGAAGAGTGTAGGGAGAAAATCTCAAATTGAAAGCTTTAAGGTGATGAACAAAACTTTCAAAACCTGCTAGCATCAGTTTATATTGCATGACATCTGAGATATATTGTTTTGTTAGGACAAAAGTATATCGAGTGGGAAATTCTTTCTCGAGCTTCTAAGTGCTGTGGAGCCAAGGGTCGTAAATTGGAGCCTTGTCACCAAGGGTAGAACTGGTACGCGGAGAGTTCATAGACTCACAATAACTTGGCCTCAGCTAACAAGTAAACACTCTTAACTTTTGAGTATGCATATCTAGACACCTCAACTCATTTGAACACTCCAACTTATAATTTCATGTGTCACATCAGCATCTGGTGTCCACGAGACCCAGTGCTGACAAGTTGGAGTCTTTAGTGGTTAGTTGAGACCAATTTGAGGTGTCTAGATATGCACTCGAAAAGTTAGAGTGAGTTTGAGTATCTGTTTATGTATCACGTTGTTAAAAAAATTCTGAACAATTATCTTTTGCTTTGAAGAAAGTACTGATGTTCCTGAATGCATTGCAGATGAGGATAAGAAGCTTAATGCAAATTATACAATCAGTGTAGCACGTAAACTCGGGTGCTCCATCTTCTTATTGCCAGAGGATATAATAGAGGTAAGAGATTAGATTGAAGAAACTGCGCGCTTATGCTTGCCTGCACACCGGATGTGACACCTGATAAACATCTTTTGGTTAAAGTTTTTTTATATATGCAGTATAATACAGAGTTATACTGCATATAGAGTCTTTGAGCCGAGGATCTATAGGAAACGACCTCTCTACCTTCTCAAGGTAGGGGTGAGGTCTGCGTACACTCTACCCTCCTCAGACATCACTAGTGGGATTACACTGGATTTGTTGTTGTTGTAGAACTAGCATTTTATAATATGTTTGCAAGTCTTCGAAAGGACTTAGGAGACGTTGATGCAACTAAAAACTCGACTGTAGTCAGAGAATTTTTATTAGTTTCATGTAATAGCAGAACCATTGCTTCTTCTCATCAACCCTTTTTCTTGACTATAAATCAACTTTTACCATCCAGGTGAACCAGAAGATGATGCTGACACTCACAGCAAGCATCATGTACTGGAGCTTGCAAACAAAGACTGAAAATTCAGAGTCCAACACTGCAGAAAACGCCGGTTTGGATGCATCTCCAGCAGCAGCAGCCTCTGATGGTGACATTGCTTCCAAAACTTCTGAAGTGGAATAGGAGGTGCAAGAAGAAAGATAGAATTTGAAGAAAAGAAATATATAAAAAAAAAAAAATCCAAGGTTTCTTTCTGATGTTGTCCTCAGTTTTGCTTTCAAGAGGACATGTCAAGTGAAGTTGGTTAATAGGGCAGTTCCTCTTCTTCTTTTTTTCTCTTTTTCTAGTAACCATCTTGTATCCGATACTTGTCCGACTAATTCAGATTCTATGTAAAAGGCCTATTAAGGAGGGGGAGAGCTCCCTCTCTACCTTATTTGGGGTTTTCTGGTAAAGTTGATGTATGTGATCAGGAGGTCACGAGTTCGAGCCTGTGGAAACAGACTCGTTTTGAAATGTAGGGTAAGGTTGCGTATAATAGACCCTTGTGGACTGTTGTCTAGCCTTCCTCCAGAACTCGCTCATAGCGAGAGCTTAGTGCGCTGGGCTACCATTTTACTTGAATGCATTCTTATACTACACAAACCTAGTGAGGTTGAAAGCTGTGAAAATTTATGTGTGACATCAACATCAGGTGTCCATGATACATAGTGGAACACATTGGAGTGTTTACTTGTCAATCAAGATCAAATTGAAGTGTATACATATGCACTCTCAAAGTCGGAATGCCTAATTGCTAGCTAAGGCCAAATTCAAGTATATGTTTATATATTTATACCCAAAAACAGTCTCGAAGGGCAGAACGACTATCCAACTCCCCTACAAGGGAGCGGACACTGCTCTCAGAAGTGTCTACATGTGCACTCTCAAAGAAATGATACTTTATTTTCTCATATTATTTTATGAATATGATCTTTCACAAGGAGCCAAAATTTAAATGCTTAGTGACACTGTACCAGTAGCACAATCTATCATAACTCCATTCTTGAAAGTATGCAAAACTGGATAAGTTAACAAGGGGAAAGAAGAATATAGGACTAGTATACAACAATTCAAAATTTACACTTTTGAAGATCTATCAACATAAATAAACACAACAGGACTCTCCAAGCTGTTGTTTAGCTCATTGCTTTTATGAGCAGAAGGGTTGTGATGTCCTATAAGGGCAGCATGCCCTGATAGAGATACAACATGTATATATATATACTACAATTATAAGGTTTCCATCACAAAACTATTGTTCATCACTCGCGTTTATGGAATTTAACCGCCTTAGTCTCTGGTCAAGCTCTGCCATGACCGCTGGTTCCTGTTTTTTCCTCTGTCTTGATATAGTAGTGGTTGTCATAAAACCAATTTGATCAAAAGCAACCTGGAAAAAATAGTCAAGAATATGGTTCATTTTCGAGGTTAAAACGACTCGTGTAAAATAGTGGTCTTAGACCTTGTATTTGTATCAGAAAATTCAAATAGTGATTTTAGACCTTGTATTTGTATTAGAATAGATTTGAAGACACAAAGTAACTTTTGCTTAGACCTTGTATTTGTATCAGAAAACTCATTATGTGTATAAATACTTAATTGTGACCACTAAACCAAATAAGTAAGACGAGCTATTGGTTCGGTGGCAAGTTCAAAACCCATAAACTTCAAATTCTGGATCCGCTAATTATAACGCTATACTCCATTGGAAAAAGCCATTACATTTCCGGCTTAATCGTTAAATAGGTAGTTGAAGATATGAGAATAAACAGAATAGGAGTAGTCTAGCGAGAACATATTACCGTCAACAAGTCATCAGGATCAAAAAGTTGATGTGTGCATCTCTGGATTATATGAATTACATCCCCAACATGATGCACCGTCAGCAACTCTTCTTCGTTCATCTATTCATTGGCATATTGTAGGATAAGTCTTAGCATTTAGAATTTCAGTTCAAAGCAGACAAAGAACTCGAGAGGCAAGAAAAATGATGGAAGAAATTATCATAAATGCCTAAGATTAGAAAGAATTTACCTTAAAAATTGCCAATGCCACATGAAATAGAAGATTTGCACCTTCATTGAAAAGGACATCCCAGACCCGCAAGGTTGTCTGTAAAGAAGTAACCGATGGAAGAATCATTAAACAACATTACACTGGTGTTTTCATATGAGAACATATAGTGCACAGTCTATTTCATAGCAACTCGAACACACACAGAGGACAAAGAGACTAAATTTGTTGACCTCAGAAGGCAAGCTTTTGGCGAAAAGGCAGAGAAACCATTCGGTGCAAACAAGAGAAACGTCGAACTCCAGTGCCTCCAAATGAGCGGCTATCCTGTACGTTTCCTCATCAGTATCAGAAACAACAGAACTAGTAAAGAATCTATATTCACGCCAAGAGCAAACTTATGGAAGAGATTATAAGTACCTTGGACATTTTTTGGTTAATAGATCCTTGAACACTCTTTGTTCAACATGACATCCAGACAAGTTCTTATTATAACAGTCGGTGACTAACACATTCTCTAGAAGGACAGCAATCATCCAGAAAGCCTCTTCTTCGGTTTTCATCACCAGCAATAATAATGCTGCAACATAGTTTAATCCCTGAAAACAATCAACTGATTTAGACCAGATCGACATATCAACTACTCCCTCCGTCCCAATTGAAGTTCTCTTACTTCCCTTTTTAATCTGTCTCAAAAAGCGTGTCTCTTTCTATATTTAATAAGTTTTCAAATTCCAACATTCTACGTGACAAGTTTAAGACCACGTGACAAGTTTAAGACCACATGATAAGTTTAAGCCACAAGATTTAAAGGACTATGCACATTTAATTTAAGACATAAGATTCAAAAGACTTCCTTTATTTCTTAAATTCCATGCGCAATCAAACTAAGAGACTATATTGGGACTGAGGGAGTATTGGTGAAGCAAAATGACCACTTGTTGATGTCGGTTCCCATATCACTTTCTATAAGTCAATCACAACTGAAGCCAAATTTATGTGCAAAATGCTTCAAAATTGTTAGGAGTTGGATGCTGCATGCTTTGGTTTAGAACCTAAGGCAACTATGCTAAATATATTACTATTTGAACATCTGTTCCTTCAGATGTTGAATAAATCAATAGCAACATCAACTTTATCATCAACATGGTCCAAAAGCAGAAAAGAAATTGGAATGAATAGTTTAGATTTACACAACCACACTTGATTGATAAGATACATGAATTTAAGGAAGTGTTAATCATTCATCAACTGATTTCACTTCTACCCTAGCCGACTCAAACTGATTTGTGATTGAATAATTGATTGATTGAAGCATACTCGTATAATTGGTTAATGGTCTGACATGGCTTATTTTGCATATACCGTCG
Organism: Solanum lycopersicoides; assembly: GCA_022817965.1. NCBI lineage: Eukaryota > Viridiplantae > Streptophyta > Magnoliopsida > Solanales > Solanaceae > Solanum > Solanum lycopersicoides. The sequence goes on from CM040629.1 coordinate 726,310, forward strand.
AGCATTTGTTGTGTATCTCATATTTTATATGAAAGGCACTACTTATATATAATCTAACAATGGAAAGAACAATACTAATATCTAACTCTAACGCATAAATTTCTACATAATAACTAGGTCAAACAAAATGAGTCAGGAGTAGTATTATCCTTTCATGCTTTTTTCCTTTACCAGCTTCACAAAGTTTTCAAGTCTTGGAACAATTTCTTTTTTCTTAATCTTCGTACAAAAGGAGAATGATGATTTATGTAATAAAATGCTATCAAGAGGTCATCTTACGATTCAACTTCAAAATCGAAAATGCATAAATCCAAGAGGAGTTGGACCTTGAAGTTTGACAGGATTGTAGCTTTGAAATCTAGATACCAACTGAAGAAATAAAGCATAATTTGGGTAAATCCAAATTAGTAGTGAACCAGTGCAGCTATGTTGGATTCCAAAGCAAATACACTGCCAAAATAGTACAAATCAGGCAGTGGCTCACTGCAGCGCTCACTGCAGCTATGCCAGCATTTGGATGTGGATGGGTGCAGCATGTCAGCAGAGTTGTGCTGGTTTTCAGCAGAGCAATGCCCAGAGGCAGTTTCAGATTTATACTCTTTCTAGAAGAGAAGTATTTCCTTGATCGATTGGAACTCCATGAGAGTGTATTTAAAGATTGATCAAAGAAGGATTTAGAGTTGAAATTTGAGAAGACAGACAAGTAAGGATAGGCTTCACTAAAAAGAGACGAAAGAAGGAAACGACCAAGACAACATTCTCTAGCCAAGTTCATCTTTCCTTTAATCTTTACTCTTCATATTGATGATAAATTCTAGTATTCACTTGGTTTCATTTAACTCCAATATGGAGTAGAACTTTGTCAAGGGTAGATGTACATGTACCTGAACTTTCTGACATGATATTCTTTTAAGTAGTCATTTTCATTAAGAGCATGTTTTATTGGATTTAATGCTAATGACTAGATTAAATTGCGAGTTTAACCCAACGAGGTTCTAACAAAGAAGTAGTGCTAAACAAGCACTACAACAGCAACATACCCCGTGTAATCCCACAAGTGGGGTCTGGGGGGTAGGATGTGTTCACACTATGCATTAAAATTCATTCTTGAGCACTAGTCAGTTATGACTAATGTATCACTGTCTACCACACATTGAACAAGAGAAACCAAGAGGTACTTCAGGAGATTCGTGGTCTGTTTTGACTCTAAACCGAGAGGATTATGTAACTCAACTATAAATGATTCTTGAATTGTACAAGCCTAGAACTAACCGAAGGTAACTTCTCAAATGTAGAAATACTCAAGTAGGTGATCTTAACAGTCTTAAAATCATATTAAGTCGGGCCTATTCAAGCATACTGAAAGATTAACAGTTTAGAACTAAGGGAAGCTACACTGATGTGTATGAAAATGACGGTATGGCCTCCACTGTGAAGCATGGAAGCATGGAGAATATGTAAAGCTGATAGAATATCAAAATAATATCTTTTGCTATACTAAGAAAAAACATATCTACCTGGCAGTAGCCAACATCAGAATCACGGAAAGAATAGGCAACAAGGACCCGCCTAAGGGCAGCATGACCCTCAGCAGTGTCCAACCAGGGGTGACCAGGAAAGGTTCGTGGAAGGTCCTGCAAGTAAAAACACATTGAGATAATAATAAAGGTGGCGATACCAAAACATAAGATGTAACATATATCAAATTTTCCAGCATTTACTACAAGCTTGGTAACAAGTTACATGAACTAATCCTGTCCGTCAGCTAACTAAGCTTTAATCTTTGTATATGTGCAGAACACGTGATTCTCGCTCTAACTAAAAAAAAAACATAACTTCCCAGAACTCAAAAGTATTTACATGGAGTTGGAGTTAAGTTCACAGACAAGAAAACATCAGTATAAAGACCCTAAAAGAGCATGATGAGTTAATTTCACTCTTCAAATATCATGGCAGCATAAATACAACCCTACGTTGGGTATGTTATTGTTGTATATATACAACCCTGTGCAGAATCTTATGCAGTTAACCAACCACAATGAGAAAAAGAAACTCTAGTGCTGTTGCTACGAGTGTGAGTAGTCGTTAATGCAATAAATCAGTCAGGACACATAAAAGAGCTAGAGGTAATGGTAAGAAACACACCTAAAGTATCCCAATTTTTAACTATCAATTGTTCTCTTTTCCTACGCGATGATGATATCATCATTCAGGTAGGAAAAAAGAAAATTGATAACTAAGATGTGTTTTGATAGATAGTTGGTGATTGTTCAGGTCGAAAACTCGCATAATAGTTCATGTATGAAGCTCGAAAAACCAGGACACTTAAAGTGTGTTTTTAAACCTTCACTCCAAGAACTAACATATAAAAAAAAACACAAAAACATGCTAAGTAACAAAACCAAATCTTTCAAATAAACATCAAGTCTCAGCATAATGCAAAATCTAATCAAGCCACAAGAAAACTGACATATCATGCTAAGTAACAAAACCAAAATCTATCATTTGAGTCTCACAAGGGAACAATGTAATATTTGAACCAAGAAACTCACATGATCAATCTGCTTGGTTGCAGGTGTGACCTTATCCTGTACAGCCTTTGTCAAATCCTCATAATAACTATCCGGGGCAGTCGATTTCTTCTTAGCAGCTCCTGATAGTGAAAACCACACCTTAGGCCTCAAAACAGGTGGAATTCCTTTCCTAATGAGCTTCTTGAGAGTAATTGCATTCACCAAAGCAGAGAATTTGAGGGATGTTTTAAGGGTTGAGGAAACATGAGTTTGCAAATACCAATTAGCACCTTTGCTAGCTTCTAATGACCACCAAACTTTCCCTTGTTCCCTAACTTTCTCCCTAACCTCATTCAAAACATTAACATCATCAACATTCCCTTCAACAGTAAATCCATACAGATCTTGAAATTTCACAGTAATCTTTGCCCTTCTGGCATGTATACTTGGCCTCAAAATTGGAACTTGAGATTGATATTCAATCTCCATATCTCTCTTGCTATGGGTTCCATACATTTTTTTAGATTTTACACAAAATAAGCTCTCAACTTTAACATAAAAGTATAAAAATTGAATCTTTTTACATATAGGTATCCAAGAATTCAAAGAAAGGTCAAATTTTTAGCATTAAATTGCAAAAAATTGAGCTTTTTTACACATGGGGCATCCAAGAATTCAAAAAAAGGCCAAATTTTTACCATTAAATAGCAAAAACTGAGCTTTTTTCACAAATGGGTATCCAAGAATTCAAAGAAAGATCATTTTTTTGGCAAAAAATTGCAGAAATAAACTAATAAAATGTGGATTAACATAAAGATATATCATACAACCCTCCAAAAGAATATAGAAACAATAAAATTAACCTCTTGACCAGGTGAAAAGGAACATGAGGGACACCAGACAAAATGAAAAGGGGTAAGAAGCAAATAGTAAAATGGGGAAAATGGCTTAACAAAGAATAGGGAAAAAGAAGATAAATATGGGGATATGAAGAGGAAAGTTGGATGATTGGAGAGGGAGGATTCAAATGCAAAGGAAAAATACCCCCTCTAAGACATTTGGTGGAATGGTTCTAAGTGTTAATAAAAAAAAACATAGACTTTATGGTGTAATTGTGAGATTGTTTCACCTTAATAAGAGGTGAGGTTCGAGTCTCGAATGTGAAGAAAACTTTATTGGAGCTCACCCTTAATAAGAGGTGGGGTTCGAGTCTCGAATGTGAAGAAAACCTTATTGGAGTTCACCCTTAATAAGAGGTGGGGTTCGAGTCTCGAATATGAAAAATAAATTATTTGAGTTCACCCTTGATTAAACTCTAAGAGATGAGATTCAAGTTTAGTCGAAACTTTAATACAAGAAAAAAAAGTTATTTCAAATTTAAGAAAACTTATTTAAGTACTTCCTCCGTTCAATAATAGTTGTCCAAAAATATCCCTTTAAGACATTAGGTAATATTAATAAAAAAAACAAGAACATGAATTGAGGTGAATTGGTGAGATTGTTTCACTTTAATAAGAAATCGAGTTCAAGCCTAGATATGGAGTAAATTATGTCGGGAGTGTCACCCTAAATAGATCATACAGTGCGTGATCCAAATTTAATTGAAACTCTACTACGGACTCCAAACACCGCGTGAAAAAACAAAAAAAGAAGGATTAATAATAATATATATATATATATATATATGAAAGAAGTTATTTCAAATTTAAACTTATTTATATTATTATTAAAAAAGGGAAATTTATTTTTAGATTTTATTATCTTAAAATAGAGGATTGGATTTTATTTAAGTAATTTGTTAAATTTTTCAATAAAAATTCTGTAATTGTCTGAACAATTTTGTGATTGTTGTATTGAAGTATCATTATATATGTATGATGATGTTTAATCTTATTGTATTGTTGTTATAAATAAAATTATGCCCAAAAAAAATTAGTTTAATAACTTTGGATTTGTCCTAATTTAATTATTCATTTGTCCCATTCACACTCTTTGATATGGACAATGAGCTGCTAAAAATCATTAGTCAATGTCATATTTCAACGTAAAGAAGATTTATTTATATTTTTTTTAAATAAAGATTTTGTTTACTTGGTCCTTTCCTTGACAGATTATACCAAATGTCATCACAAAAATAAAATAAAACTTAATATCTAATTTGAATGTAGTTTGAATAGGATTACCGCCTAAACACTTATATCAACCTCCACTAAATTAGAAGTGGGACCAAATTGTGGACGTCTGTTAAATCAGCTAAGAAGCTAGTTGGCCTTCACGGTTAAAACAACGCATTTTAAAGGTCAAATGAGTCTCGAAACAAGTAAACCCCCTGTTTTTATCAATTTTTTTATGTGTTATTGTCCATGGATTATTGTGATTCAGAATTTTGATTTTCGACAAAAAAATTTATGAACGTCCGTTAAGACGTTATCTATGGAGCGAGTTGGCTATAACGATCAAAATAGACCATTTTGAAGATCAAACGAGCCCCGAAGCAGGTAAACTCCAAATTTTATCGTGTGTTATAGTCCACGACTTTTTTTTGGTGATCCAGAATTTCGACGTTCTTTTTGGCCAAATTTTATGTAGACGTCCATTACGACATTAATTATGGAGCCAATCGGCCCTGACGACCAAAACAACTCATTTTGAAGGTCAAACAAGCCCTGGAGCTGGTCAAACGAGCCCAGAGCTCCGGGCTAAGCTCCAAAGCTAACGTCTTACCGAACGTCCACGAAGTATTTGAGCAAAAATGACGTCAGAATTCTGGATCACCAAAAATCTATGGACGCACACGAAAATCAGCCAAATGAGAGTTTTACCTGCTCTGGTGCTCGTTTGACCTTGAAAATGAGTCGTTTTGACCGTCAGGGCCAACTGGCTCCATTGCTCACCTCTTAACGGACGTCCACGGAAAATTTGGTTTAAAGCGACGTCGAAATTCCGAATAATAAAAAAAGGTTGTGAACTATAGCACACGAAAATCGAAAAATGGGGGATTTACCTGCTTCGGGTCTCGTTTGACCTTGAAAATGGATCGTTTCGGTTGTTAGGGCCAACTAACTCCATAACTAACGTTTTAACCGACCTCCACGAAAAATTTGAGCAAAAATAACATCGGAATTTCGGATTATCAAAAAAATCGTGAAGTATAACACACGAAAATCGACAATAAAAGAGGTATTATAGTAAAATGTTGTAAAACCTTATAAAGTTATAGCAATTTTTTGTCCCATTTCATCTCGTTCCACACCTATCTCTATCTCTAGATACATAAATGTGAAAGTCATGTAACGAGGGCCTGTTTTTCAAACTTTTAGTGGTAGGCCAATACATTCATTGTCAAAATCACAATATTATTATCCAAACGTCTTCATAATAAGTTCAAATTTTGTCATCAATTACTAACAAAGTATATTTTTAAAAAAGGTAAAAAAAAAAAAAAGGGTTCCAAAGGGAGCCAAACATTGTGGAAAAATGAAAGTCCGAAAATAATAATAATTTAAATAGATAAAAGGTCTAGCAACCTGCCAAAAATATACTTCTCCATATATATATATATATATATATATATATATATATATATATACGAGATAGATGAGATTCTTTCACCTTTAATTAAAGATTTAAGTATGCAGTATGAATTCAAATTAATCGAGATATCAATGCAGATATCGAACATCGAATGACATTTTAAAAAAAAAAGAAGTTTTAATGGGCCTTGTACGTTTTCTAGAAGTTAAGTTACTAGGCCCATTTGATTAATCTGAACCATCTAGTTCTGGGCTTCAAATTACAGGCCCAAATAGAGGATTCAACTTTAATTTATTTTATTTTATTTATCCTTAATGATAAGCTCTTATAACCATAATTCCTAATGTTATAACATGTTTAAGATGAAAAGTTCAAAAAATTACAACCATGTGAATGTTATGAAATGTTTAAAAATTATAATTTTTGAAGTCTTCAAATTTTTTTCTAACATTTCATGCTGAGATAAATAAATATTTACTTAAATTGAAATAAAGAAAATAACATAATGGTTTATCAGTAATCCTATTTGTAGATTCTTGACATATACTCTCTTCTTACACTAGCGGCGAATCCACCTTTATCGTGCGTTAGCTAAAAAATTACATTGTATAGATAATCTCAAACATATCGTAAAGTAGGAAAAACAAAATTAAAGGAAAAAGTAATGAGAAAAATAGAAACACATATCATTTTGGGTATTAAAATATGTGTAAGATACAAACTTTAGTCCTCTTTACCACACATGTAGTAGGGACACACACTTTGTAATAATAAAAATATATAAATTCCACTATACTAAAAAAAAACAAATAATGTATTTTAATAACAAATAATTTTCTTCCAATTTTTTTTAATATTTTTAATCTAAGCAATTGCAATTGGATCACTTTCCATAGCTTTCATGGCTTCAAATCTTGGCTCTTTAGCTTGAAATTTGAGATTAGCATATAACTTCATGTAATCATCAAACACAAATTTAGGGTAAACTTGTTTTTTATGTTCCTCTGCCTCTTTATCAACTAGAGATGGTGCTGGATAGATCAATGCATCATTTCCTGGATTGTAGAAAGATGCTAATGACATTCGAGTCCCGTCTTTTTGCGCGATCACTCTGTGCATCACACTCTTGTACTTCCCATTCGTAATTACCTGTTTAAAGGATTTAGCGTATATACATCAATAGTATAAAGAGTAATGGTTTATACTATCAATGTAATGTTAACATGTTATATCAGGTTGTTTAGTCACTAGTACGACTTATTATGGAGAATTATATGTAGCTATCTGCTTGCTTTAACCTTTACGGACCACTTCACAATAAGACTATCCATAAGAAAAAGTAAGTCATGATGGTCAAGGTATGAAAATGTGAACATATTTCAATTTGTAGTGATCCAACACATTAGGGCTCAACCAAACAAAAAGTCATTCTGACTCAAACCTTCTTTATTCAAAGTACATTATCAGTATATAAAAGTTAGAATTCAGATAAAGTAAACGTCAAACAAGACATTTTAAAGATATTTTTACCTCGAGTTGGTCACCTAGGTTAACCACGATGGAATGGCGCATGGGAGGGACATCGATCCATCGACCGTCTTTGAGGAGTTGTAAGCCACTCACCTTGTCATCTTGGAAGAGAAGTATTATGCCACCAGCATCAGTGTGTGCACGCAAACCCTTTATTAAATCAGGTTTTGGGCATGGTGGATAGTTACTTACTTTAGTCCCAAAATTTGGACCTTTTGAGCCATAAAATGTATTTTTCAAGTAACTTTTTTCTAGTCCAAGATTTTCACAAAGCAAATCCAAGAGTTCTTCAGCTAACTTCTCTAATCTTTTAGCAAAATCCCTCATAACTTCCCTACATCATATAAACACAATATCAGCGATCGAGTCAGAATTTTACTATGAAAAATTTCAAATGAACATTTTACACCTCATAAGTACATTGATCTATTTCTGTCTCTGAATTATATATTATACAAAAATAGGAATTAGCTATGATTTTTATCATTTTGTCTCAATGGACCGTTGCTGATAAGATATTTTGATAATTCATCGCTAAATAAGATTAACCATGATTTTTTTAATTTTCTAATTCTTATTTTCTTTGAAGTGATCTTACTATAGTTCTTAGTAATTATGATTGTTCTATTAGTGGTCAAGTCTCAATCCAAATTACATGTGGAACCCCAACCACACACACCAAAAGAAGACAAATTAAATAGAATAAAATAAGGGGTAGAAGGTGGAAAACATATTTTTAGTTATATATACTTATAATTATTTTTTAAAAAAACATATTTTTAGTTATATATACTTATAATTAAAAAAAAAAATCATTGTTGTCCTACTAAAATAACTCTTGATTTGGGATCTTGGTCAATCAACGCTGGCAAAGTTTGGACACTTATCAATTATATATCATGATACTTTCATAATTGAGAGAGTTAGTTCGTGTGTATCTCAATTTATTTATAAAATTTGTTATATATCTTTTATTAATACAGATAATGACAGACATAATTTTTAATAAGACGGTTCAAAAAAATATTTAAAAATATTAACTTGAGATTTAAACTTATATTTCTCGTATGTTATATATATAAGGAGATTCGAGATTTTATAATGTATACACAAAAGTTTGAAGGTCATCGATCAATTGAGTCCCCCTTAGCTCCACCATCGATCGAAATTTAGACAGATAAAAAAAATTTACGTAGCATGAAATTCAGAAGTTTACCTATATTCGTCATCAAGATCAGGGACTTGAGAGATATTAGAAGAAGGAAGATGTCTCAAGAAAAAAGTACTTTCCCAATCCATATCAGTAACCTCAACTTCAACACCTTCAAGTCCTTTCTTAGCCACCAATTCTTTAAATCTTTGTTCCATACACTTCTTGTAATGTCCCTTTGTTAATTTCTCCACAGTGTCCATCACTTCATGTGGGATTCCATGGTTCACCAACTATACAATTAAAAAAAATGTATACATTATTTTCAAGATTACATAAAAAAAAAATAGGGATCGAATCAGAATTTGAAATTATAATATAAGATTTAAAATTAATAATCGATATATATTTGAGATATTTTTAAGATAAATATAAAGCTTGAATAAGAGGCGAACATTCTAGCTCCAACTCCCAAGGCCATAAAGACACATTTTTTGAAGAAAGACATAAACACTCATATGAATATTATAAAGACGTACGATATTTATTTTAGTGGATCGTAATTCAACATTAAAAATATATTAATATTGATGTTTTTATAATAACCGAATACTTTTATCTGTAAATATTGTACCTCAAAGAAGCCCCAATTTTCACAAGCATCATTAATCTTTTCCATGGTGGCAACTCTCTCAGCACCATTGAGTTTTTCCAAGTTGATAATTGGGAAATTCTCCATTTTTAATTTCTTGAAGAAATGAAAGAAAATGTTTTTTTTTTCCTTTTTAGAATAAATAGTGTGTGGAATAAAAAGATGGAAGATATTGAAACTGAGTTTCTTTTTTTGGTGTGTGTGTAAAAGATTGAGGCTTTGTTTGGGTATTTATAGGGAAATAAATCATATATAGCTAGTAGGGAATATATAATTGAATATTAGTGGTATTCCAAACAAGGTTGTGACCAATGTATCAACTAATAAAAGTTAAATTGCAATAGAAATAAAATAATTTTGGGTTCTGAATATATAATCGTTTTGTTGGAGATTATTTTATCTTTAATATGAATTTTTTGGGATGAATTTATATTTAGTTTAACTCTAATATAAATAACGAATTGAAGTTCTTATTTCATCTGGTAGATACATAGGGTTCAATTAAATTATGTTCTCGAAAATTATTTTTTTTAAGATGAAAATGATTTTTCTGATTAATTTATGTTTACCTTTTGATCAATCCTCCTAACTAAGGGAAGGATCTTAGTTTATTAAATTATTAAGTTTTTAAAATACGTTCGATGAGTTTTTAAGATAAATATAAAGTTTAAATTAGGCTATCAAATTTTGCCAAACACACTATTTTTATATTTATTTAAATATTAAATAGATAGAATTATCTGATATTTATATCGTTAGAAAATGACATATACCTAGTAATCTTCCAATAGTCTTCTGATCTACCCCATTAGAGTTGGGACAATTAGAATTTGGACCCATTTTTCTAGTGGCTAAATTTTGATCAATTTGACTAAATCTTTTTTGTTAATTTGTTTTTTCATGTGTCATTATAAAATGTTTGGTTCAATTTGACAAAAGGATATTATTTAGAAGTTAACACACAATTCACATTTTTAGGGCCTTCACATTTGCTCCATCGAAGTTTCTTTAATATAGCTGAGACCTTATAACGGTCGATGACGTTTGTTTGAATATTATTTAACTATTATAGTAAAATTATTGTTATTTAAAAAAATATGAAATAAAATGATAGACAAAATTGATTTCAAAACAAAAAAGTTGATTGTTAGTGGAATTTATGGTGAACGATTGATATAGAAAAAACATATTAATTTTGAAGATATTTCGAATTTTTAAAAAGTTAATTAAGTTAATGTCTTGTCCCGCCCCGCCCGACTTGATAAAGAAAGAAACTTTTGTTAGGCAATACTTTAAATATAAGTTGGCAACAACATGATTTTTTGCTAGACATAAGAACCACGAGTTCTTTAATTATTTCATTTAATCCAATTAAATTCTAAGTAACTATTCTTGACTAAATATTTGAATTTTGACCATATCATAGTTGTTGTATTTATTATTTTTGCTTTGTCATCCACTTTTTCATCGACCTAACTTTTGTATAATTAATTGTAGAAATTTATCTTAACTAATTTCTTTTTTTTCTTAATTATAAAGCATATATCTAGAATATGCAATCTTTGACCAAAAACTTACATCGATGTAGATTGAAGAAAAACTTATATGGCTTCAAACAAGTGAGAAAAGCCATTTATATTTTATTGGTTATAAATATATTAAGTTAATTTTTTTTGAAAAATAGTATTAATGAGTAAGAGAATGAACGTCAAGTGATTGATATAAACCTTTTTTGAAAATAGAGATTTAAATTTTAGAATTTGTTGATTTTATAATAACGTTAGTAACAACAACAATTATTTATTCAAAGTAATCCCTATAAGTTGAGTCTAGGAAGAGGTGATATGTACACGGTCTTACTTATACCTTGTGAAGATAAATAAGTTATTTTTTATAAACCATCGACTCAAGTAATTCATAATAAAATCAAGATAATAGTGAAACAATCATACTGGATATAATAGAGAGAAAAATTTGATATAGCAGTAACACATGATACACTAGTGAAAGTAAAGGAAACAATATGTAATATAATAAGATAGTATATATGCGAGTAATAATAGTAATAAGGGAGACTAGACAATCATTTTGGTTCTCGAAAAGAAACAATTCTAGAAGATTCAATCGGCACAAATAAATTTCATGAGTTATAAATGTATCAATATCAAATTTATAAAAACAAATAAATTCTTGCTAGCGATTGCTATTTATGAATTATATAATTATAGAATAAATTATGAAAATGTTTATGTATGACTCTTTAGAATTTACAAACTTATTTATCCAGTAAAAAAACAAAATAATTTCTTTTGTCTATTTCTCAATTTCATTGCACATGAAATTATTGAAAAGGCCACACAGGACCACATGCTTCTTGATAGGAAAAAAGTCAGAAAATGTTATCTAGAAAAGAAATTTATTAATGCAAAAAAACTCTAATAGATTATTGACGATGTAAATCTGATTTTAATCAAATTAATATAAATATTTAATATCATTTTAAAAAATACATTATTGGCCTATGAAGATTTTGAAATTACATTTTGAAATTATTTAAACACTTTTTTGTGTTGTTGCTTTTTAAAAAAAAATTGTTTGCTCTTTCTCCCACTACTTTAAATCCATTGAAATGTAAAAGGAAGAACAAAGAAAAAATATATATTTACAATGATTTTTTTTTTAAAAAAGAGTATATTAATCTGGAATATTCTCAAACCTTATTACAAATTATAATTTAACCAGTGATAACGAAGATTGTGGTTGAATAGTTGAGATTTTTTTCCTTTAATTGAAAATATCGAATTATTTCTGAAAGTAAAAATATTTTAATAAAAACTTATTTTACCTCGTGTAATATAATTTATATATTTTGAAAGAAGAATTCAAATCTAAAATAATGAGATCTATTTAAATTATATATGGGGAATTTATATATACCCAAAACCATACATTAAAAGACAAAGAGCTGAGTCATTACCAAATACCAACTCCTATTTTTATCAAAATAATATTATTTCCTTAAACATTATTCTAATTAAATTACTTCCTTTTTTTGTCTAACTTTTATTTTAATTCCATTTGACCGACCATTAAAAAAAAATTATATATAAATCTGGTCGATGAACACTAAAAAGGAGTCTTCTAAAAGAATCTAATTAATATATTTGTGTTTTAATTATTAGTAGTAATTAATTAAACAAGTTGTCACAAATTCAATAATATGTTAAAATCTAGAAGTTTCAAAACAGTCACTAGATTGATTGTCATGTGCCTTTTGTTTCCTCATCTTGTAACAAAGTTATTTTTTTAATTATTTTATTTTCGTAATTTACTGATTCGATTAATTGTTTAGCCATAATTTTTTTTTTGGGAATTTTCAAAATAAAATTTTAATGGTTATTTCAAATAACTACTTCTTTATAATTAGATTGTCCAATTATTTTACACTCAAACTTGAACTTTATAGAATTTAATGTGTTTTTAAAAATATATAATTTTAAGAATTTTTAATTAAGTTTTCATTCATTGTACCAAAAACCCAAAACTTTTCAGAAAAATTATTTGTTTATTGTCAAAAGTAACAAACACATGACCACTAATTTTTCATAATTGCATATTCCCATGCAAAGTATTTAGTAATCTCTAAATTATTTTTTTTAATAAAAGAAAAATCATATATGTAATGCACAAAAATACATAGTGAAGGCATGAGGTGCATGTGTTTTTTTAATTAAAAACATTCTCAATCTTTATCTTTATTAATTATTCCAAAAAAAAATAAATTAAAAAATAACAAGGATATGTACTATTGCATTTATCAACTTTTATTTAAGTCTCCACTTGTTTTTTTTTTCATGTTCCATGCATGTGCATTATGTGATTTTTGGAAAGTTTTGATTATAAAAATATCATAATGTATTATATGCCTTCTATTGAAAAAAAATAAATTAAAATTTTATTTGTATCGAATATTTATATCAAATATATTAGTTAATTATAAATTCATTAGTATAGATAATCTTCTTAGACTATAAATTCGTTTGTATCAATTACTTTCTAATTTTCAATGTTATGTTTATGACACAAAAACATTGAATCTAGTGCAATTTTTGGAAATTAAAATTTGGCATAATTATAAATTAAACAAGGAGATCAATTCCATTAATAGAAATTTTTATTTAATTTCTTTAAGCAATCTAAGAAAATATCTTTTGATTTTTTTTATGTTTGGTCAATCGGTTGATTAAAAGATTAGAATATTTTTTATAAGAAATAAGTTCAGAAAATGATTGAAGAATTTTCTAATCACATAACTAATCTCATTTCACTAATACTTATTCATTTATTTTATTGAGATGTGAATCGATTGGATAAATTCTTCAAACATAATTAGGTAATTCTTTTCATCTACGATAATTTAATAAACGTAAGTATCTTATACTTATTACTAATAAAAAATAAAAATATTTTATATAATTAATTGAGATATGTATAAATTGTCCGGAACATTATGATTATAATTGAGAAAATTAATGTCGATGCCTATTTGCCAAATTTTACAATTAAAAAGGAAGTGTGAATATGACATCAACCTAATTTCAAAGGATAAGATAGAGGAAATAAATAATCCTCTTTATATCGTATTTTAAATAATTTCTTATTTGAAGTTTTGGAACACAAATTATTGACCAATCAACTCTTTTAGGTAGGTCAATACTACTAGTCCATTAAATATAAGAAAAAATGGTCTGATATACCTTTTAATTTTGTCATTTGGCGTTAATATACCCCTTAATTAGTCGTGAAAGTGACTAATATATACCCCTTTTCTCTAAAAAAAATTGAAAACATATTTTTAATTTAATTTTTTGATTGTATATATAACTCATATGGGGTGTATTTGATCCTTCTCACATGTATTTTTTAAAAACTTTTTTATTTCAATGACTAATTCAAATTTATTATTTTGATAGTTAAATGTATTTACGTTTCACTATTTCTCTTGTAAAATTTATTATAGATGCCCCAACTTTCTCTACAAATACGAAAACTAATTACAATATAACTGAAAAAATATAATATAGCCACACAAAAATTAGTTAATTTTGTTTTACACTAAAGAATGAAAGAAAAAATAAAATAAGAATAAGTAAATTCAAATAATGATAATTAAAGAAGTCAAAAAAGAATTTATGTATGAAAAAGATTAAAATATATTTTGAACTTTACTAGAAGGATAATATATACCCCTACATAATTTTCAAAAAAATTTAAACTCAAATATATAAATTTAAAATTATTTTTTTCATATGGCATATGTGAGCTTCTTTTGTAATGTTAGGAGTATATGTGAGTCATTTGTATAAATGTAAGTGTATATATGAGTCACTTTCATAACGAAAGATATATCAACTCTAAATGACAAAATCGAGGGGTATATCAGACCATTTTCCCTTAAATATAAGTAATATTAATCCTTTATTAATTGAAAATAAATAAAAAAATACATTAACGAAAGATCTATCATATTAAATTCTAGAAATCCAACATAAAAATTTGTACTATGAACAAAAAAATAATTGAAGTTATACCTTAATAATTTGCATCAAGTTCTAGAAAATAGTTCAGAAATTTCACCATTCACCTCAAATTTGACTAATAGAATTTGTTAAATATATTTAAAAGAAATGAAAAGTGTTCACTTTTAACAAATTTAAATCAGAATTGTTCAAAAACATTTATTTTCTCTAATTAATTTACATATTAATTTAGAATTAAAAAAAAAAAAACTGGGCCGGAGGCCCAATATAGATGCTTAAATGGGCCTACACTTTTCAAATACTTGAATCAATTTTCTAAAGAAAGTGCACAAATAGCCAATTTTGTAACTCATATTTAAGTCATAGTCAAAGTTTATAAATTATTTTGTGTATGTTTAATCACTTAAAAATTAACTTCAAAATATAGTACATTTAAGTTGTAAAATCTCCATACAAAGTTACATACTTTATTTAAAGTTTGAATTATGCAAGCAAATTTCAAATATTTTTCTGTATTTCAGATATATGCGTATAAAATTTAGCTTGGTACTTTGATCATGTGATTTTGTTTGAGTAATTGTGTCCTTTGTTGAACTTACATTCTTATACCGAATTATAATTGAGTTATATTATATCATATATGTCATGTTTGTTTTTATTTTTATCTGCTCAAAAATAATAAAGTATTTCACGTTACATACAACAATTGAAATAATTTGAAATGGTGATACTCTTTTGATTTAAACTCATCAATTCAATTAAAATATCTTAAAAAATAAATATCGAATATTTTTTCGATTGATAAAAAAAAAAAACTTTATTTATTGAGGATATAAGATAGTTCCAAAATGACATTAAATAAAAGGACCATATGAGAATGACATAACAATGTAGAAATATCCCATTCTGATACTGCAAAATGTGGACAGTTTGTGCAAAATTTTGCAATTAAAACATAGGAATAAGGGTAACAATACAGTACTGAATCTGAAATTAATGCTAAATGTGATGATTATTTTTGGAAATTAAATAAAGAATAAAATTAATGGTCAACCACTGCAAATAATAATATTTCTTTTTATTTTATAAATAAGAGAAAACTTAATTGTTCGTTTACACCAAATTAATAGATGTATGACAAATATTTGTATTTAGTTTCTTTTTTTATCTGATACATAATCATCTTTGTTTAAGAAGTATTTTACCAGGTGAATTTTTATAAGTTATTTTAATATGCTTTCTCACCTGACTAAATCATTTACATATACAAACTTAATTATCTATATTCGATATTCATATTAAATCAATAGATACATGGAGAAAATTTATATAAAATTATCTTTCATTCATAATAATTATTTTGTAGATTTTTGTTTTTTTGCTTAATATACAATATTTCGATGTATATTTGAATTTGGAGAGACATCAATTCGAATATCAAATACTGGCTATAATTTTTTTTTAAAATCATTTTTTTAATAGTTAATCGCGATAAATTAATATTTGTCATTATTTATAATAAATTAAAATAATTTAATATAAACACCGGATATATAAATAAATATTTGTCATTATTTATGTTATGTCACTTTCATTCTTCTGTCTCATTTAATTTTCTGGTCAAAATCTTCTAAAATATGAATTTAATGCATACCTTCTCTCTATATTATTATTATTATTATTATTATTATTATTATTATTATTATTATTATTATTATAATATATAGTCTATATATTTCTGCCTATTTGCTATTTTTGGTTTCTTTATTAATGACACCACTGATCAACTCCACCTATTCTTTTTGTCTCTGTACGTACAATAATAATTAAGAAGAAAAATTATGTGATGTAATAAATTATATTTATAATAATTAATATATAGCTATAATTTTTTTTTAAAAAAATTACAACACATAGTTATATTTTGGGTTTATGAAATTTTAAGTAATTACATTCACTAACTCATTTCTTTATCTTAGTTTATTCTAAATTATTTGAACGAGTTATAGATCTGTTTATTTATTAACGCAATTCATTTTTACTGAATTCAACTTATCACACTGTTTGATACCTCGAAATGTAATATTTTCATTGCTTTAATTTATGTGACATTTTTTATTTTTTGAAACTCGAACAGTTTAGGTTTGATCGATAATTTACGTATGAAATTTTTAATTTTTTTGAAATGAAATTTATGTAATTATAAACTACGTAAAAAGTACTATAAGTTACAATAATTGACAATTTAAAATATTTTAAAATTACGATAAAAATAAATTTATTTGAATCTTAAAAATTCAAATAATATTATATAAATTGAAACGAAGGAATTACCTTTCGTATATATTAAAAGTCAAAAAGGAAAAAAGGTTAGAAGAATAATGGTGAAAGAAAATAGAGATGAGGTACAATTTTTTGTCTAGCTTCTTATGGTGATTGTTGACTCCATTATTTACTAACATTCACTAATTTGTTAAAACAACTTTTTTTTATTTTACAATTTTTGTCTAACTCAAATAGATGTTTTTTTTGGGTCATTTTGTCTTGTGTATTTAATATTTTCCAACTTTCAAATATCTCATATTATATTATTCTAGGTATAAACAATAAAATTGAATTAATATTTGGAGATTATTTCAAATAAGTAGTATTTGTATATCAAATTGATCCATTATTTCAAATTGTTGTTTTAATTCAAACAACAACAACAACATACTTAGAATTATTCAACAAATTAAGTCTGAAGAGGGTGGCGTGTATGCAGACCTTATTCCTATTTTTATCAGATTCATTTTAATTACAACAATAACAATAACAACATATCCAACATAATCTCACAAATAAAGTCTGAGGAGACCGGAGAGTGTATATCCAGACATTACTCATACCTTGATTATATTCGATAAACCTTCGATTCTTTTGATAAAATTACGTAAATATCTACTATATTCGTCTGAATCCGTATCTAATATTATATCTCCTCCCCTATGAATAAGACTAGTATGTTCTTTTGGTAGAACCTAAATATCTAACTCCCATTACCTCCCTTTTGTCCCTTCTTCTTTTAAAGAAAATGACACATCAACCACACATTTAATTCAATTATACTCTCAACCAGCAATTTACTTCTTATCATAACCAAACACTTAATTTTTTATCTATAAAATACTCATCCCATTTGCACATTTATTTTCTCATTACACCATATTCTAAGTTAGGTTAAAGTGAGAACAAAAAAAATATATGGTTATTTTCAAGCTTTTGTGATTTTTTTTTTGGTTATCTTCTCATCATATCCATGGATGTACTAGACCAAGAAGCAATGGTGTTACAAGACATAGAGATTCATTTATATGAAGGTGATGAAATGAGGCATCAAGAGTCATCGTCGAGGTGACACATGCAGTGACGTTATCCTTTCTGAGCTTGTTCTTCTTATATTATTTTCTCATCTTTTAGAATTCTTGAACGATTGTTCGAGTTTTCTTGACCTTGCAAGTCCGTAACACTTTGTATAACCCTCAAGCTTGCGAGGTTACTTAAAAGTTCTTGTATCTTTTCTATCCCTTCTGAGCTTCTTTTTTGTAAAATATCAACCCTTCTCAATGGTTGAGGTGTATCACTTTTATGTTTCTATAGAGTGAAAAATATTCTCTTCATCTCTCTTGTTTTTGCACGTGCATGCGTGAACAATATAACATGAAAGAACGTATCTACTTGATGTTTACACAAAATCAATGATATATTTTTTGTTTCACCTTTAATGTGTACTTTCATATCGATTTGTTACCTAATCATGAAAAGAATGTCGATTGGTGTAAACACTGGATACGAGTCAGTTTATTTCATGAAACGTTGTGTAAAACCGATGTCCTTCAGCACAATGAAAAAAAAAAAAAACTTTGCCAGTCAATCCTTCTAAGTTCACTAAGCCCTACAACTTGTGTTACATGTTTTTAATGTATGAATACATTGACAAATATGGGGGGAACCATGCCATCTTGATGGTTGAATAGATATCTACAGAAGAAAAATTGAATGTGAAATTCCATTTCACTGTTTTTCCACTAAAAAATTTGAACATTCTTAACTAGTAGCTTTATTAACTTCATCAAGCTGCAAGGACTAACACTTTTATAGTTCCCTGACTATTAGCAGCTAGCATCGTAGGGCTATCGCTCTTCCAGCACACCGCGCTGATGAAATAAGATCCTGCATCTTCATCCGCTTCGTCTATGTCTGGGGAACCGAATCTATGCCAAGTCACGGGTTTGGAGATCGCCTATACCATCCCAAAGCATTAGTTAAAATCAAATACTATCAGCACTTGAACAAAGATTAAAAGGCCGTTACTCCCAAGGGTGTGGCCTAGTGGTCAA
Source organism: Solanum lycopersicoides (assembly GCA_022817965.1). Taxonomy (NCBI): domain Eukaryota; kingdom Viridiplantae; phylum Streptophyta; class Magnoliopsida; order Solanales; family Solanaceae; genus Solanum; species Solanum lycopersicoides. The sequence goes on from CM040629.1 coordinate 745,608, forward strand.
TGAGGTAGATTGAGAATCATGCGAGATCTCAGGTTCAAAAATCTAAGCTGAGACAAAAATAATAGGTGATCTCTTCCCATTTGTCTTAGCCGTGGTGGTGAACAGAGTTACCCGGTACCAACAAAACGATTATCAAAAAAAAAAAAAGCCCTTACCTTATGGTACACGAATACTTCATTTGTTTCACTGCCACATGAGAGGAATTCATTGTTCACTGAGAGACCAACGAAGTTTTTCTCATTCGTATGTCCTCTAAGTGTGCGAACCTAGAAAAAACACTCGAACAGTGTTAATTGTTGTGAATATTTTTTTGGTTTTATAGAAAAAGATCAAAGAAGAATCTCACAACCACATCAACAGGTTGGTGGCAAAAAAGTTTCCTCACTGAAGGATAGTAGAGACTTAAAAGATGTCTTACCGGCAAATTATCTTTTACATCCCACAATCGTAGAGTACTGTCTGTTGATGCTGAAGCAAGTTCATTGTTGGACAAAAATTTTACATATGAAACAGCTTTTCTATGGCCACTAAAAATGTGAACCGGCTGGCTGGTGTTCCTCAAGTCATAATAATGAATATGATGATCCGCAGAGCCAACCTATAAGATAAAACGAGATGTACAACATGAGGATATATTCCCTTTTTTGGGTTGAAGCACAAAGAACTTGAGCAATATGAGAAATTCATGCTCTAAATAGCATCCAGAAACTTTTAAGGAGCACATGATGAAGGGTCTGGAACCTTTCGAACACAAATAAAGTTATATGTCATAAGGAAGCATGGAGGAGTCTGCATAGATAATGGAATAAACGAAAGAACTGCATAACAAATTTGAGAATGGCTTGATCATTCTAGAAAGAACTCATCATGGACATCAACCTAACAGCATCAGGAGACACACATGCATGTTTGAGCGATCAATTATATATACATGTTCAGTTATTGCATCTTAGTAGAGGATAGAATCCTATAATATCAGTCACGGTCTTTTCAGATTGCAAAAGTACAGATTATCACCCATGGACTACATCAAAATAATGCATTGACCAGCAGTGCAGAAGTGGAAATAATAACAGAAAGCTCTTCAAAAATTAATAAATTTACCGCTATATGAACACTAGAGCCAGGATTATATTTTACACAGCATATATTTGCCTTCATGTCAATATTAAGAACACTTGCTTCCTGCTTCATGCACCAAACTTTGACCTGCAGCAGCATAGAATGATGATACAAACCTAAGTTAGGGAAAAGACAAGTACACAAGTTATTGGCTCAGACAGTGGAAAACATGGTTGTATAATAAACTAGCCAGAAAGCAATAAGAATAATTAGTACCAAAACAACAAAAACTAAAATGGAGGAATACTATGACCAGTGGCCCAAAATGTGGAGACAATAAGACACTGAAATTTTGAATCTAAGTCCAAGGTTTTTAGATAAGGCATGCTTTGATTTGTATCTTGTTATTTTGTTGTCATATTTTCTTGCTATCATGCTTTGAATTCTTCACTTTTCTATAGAGCAAGGGTTTATTGGAAACAGCATTTCTACCACAATTGTAGGGATAAGCTTCGTGTTTGACAAGTGAAAAGTGATCCTTTAATACCTTACAATCATCACTGCCAGATACAAGCATTGAGGGTTCTGTGCGTGAAAAATCAACACTCCAAGCCCGTTTCTCATGCTCTTCATATTCCATCACACTCTGATCAGCAGAAAGGATCAGTATCAATCGTAGAAAGATGAAAAAGTCTACACTGAAAACTGATTAGCAGAAGTACTGATTCACCTGTCTAGTGGTCACATCCCATACAGTTACTATTCCATCATAATCACTGCTAGCTATGTGGTTCTTGGTATACTTATTCCAACTCAAGCAGCTCAGCTTAGATCGGGTAGACATTTCAACAACAGGGCAGTGTGCATCTGCAGGTTCATTTACAACCTGAAATGGAGAAGCATAACAAGCCAGATCAGTATCATGAGAGCAATATGCAAGGCAGCAAAGGAGAGCTCTGCCAGAATATTTGACCACAATTGTTTTTTTTTGTTTTTTTTTTAAGATGGTAATTATATTTGACCAAAATATAACCAAGACAAATAAAAGGTACAATCATGGCACACTAAAAGGTTGAATATATGCCAATATGGGGAATTGTGTCATTAGAATAAGCAAAACGATACTTGAGGTTGTTCATGTATGTATTGATGGAAACAAAATCAGCTCCAACAGTCGGTGTTTTTCTCCTACACAAGTACCATATCAATGTGGTGCAGGTGACATATAGAAAAATTATAACCAAAATATGCACAAAACAGGCAATGTGCTATCTGCGACCAGGAACCTGCTGCCATCCAAGTTTGCAGCAACACTACTCTTACAAGGAAAATATTATTCTAGAAAGAAGGTGATCGCAATTTGTTCCTTGAGGAAGGTTCCATATACACACATCACATACTATCAAGCATTATGTATACCAACACGGTCGTGATTGTTCGAGTTGTAAATGAACTGTAGTATTCGTGCTAGCTATACTGTTGGTCTCTGAGCTCCTTTAAACTTTGAGCTAGTACGTTAAAGGAGCTGAGCTTGTACAACTCAAGCTCTGCTCTTTTATATTCATGGAACAAACTATATTTCAACAATTATTCATTTGAAAATATTAATAATGTTACAATTTGCATATTATTTTCAAAATGCATTTTTCAAGTTCATAGTGCGAACAAAATTAATCACCCCATTTAATTCCAAAATTTGTTGTTTTACTTTTATATGTTGTTAATATATATACTCTACACACTTTGAGCTTGAATTGAGGTACGAGCTGAAACTCAATTTATCAGCTTGTTAGTTTGTTCCAGAGGCTGAGCCAAGTTCAACTTTCACTAAATTTATGTGAGTCTTGCTTTCCCCAACGAGTTTGGAATTGATGTGTAGTTGTTGTTGTTGAGATTGAGCTTGCTTTCAAGCCAATTCGGAATTTAAGCTGAAGCACTCTTTAACACTGACATTGAGTTTGAACAACCAACACTTGGATCATCTCAGCTTGTTTTTTATGAGTAATCAAACGGTGAAAAACAATTTCAGAATAAAATAGCTTTTGCACTTTCTCATTTGCAATATCAACAGTAGAAATTGACCCATGATATGTCATTGCACCCAATGTTATCAAGAGACGAAACCAGCTATATATTAAAAACTCACTGAAGAGAAGTCAAAAACTTTTATACGCCGTGAAACTCCAGCAGTAGCAAACAACTCATCATCACGATCAAATTCAATGCTGCAATATGAACATATTTAAAGTTTAGTTCTTGGAATAAGGTTTGCCTACAAGAGCTAAATAAGAGAACCAAATGAATGAGATGGATCATAAAACAATTTTCTGATTTTTTTTTTCTTTTCTTGTGTGTCTGATTGTAATTTCAGGTCTGAAGTTGATGAAAAACACATGTACAAGACTAAACAAAATCAGCACTCCAGCAAAGCCATTTTTACACTATGGATAGATCTATCTGCTACAACCACAACGACGGCTCTCCTCTTTAACAGCTAATTTCCATATTTAAATCTAACACAAGAACCAGTAAAAGGAGAACTTTAAGCTTTCAACAATTTTATGCAAAGACCAAACTTGCCTTGAAACGATATTGGCCGAGTGAAACAGATCCCCATGCCGAAGTTCAGCAATGACTCTTAACCGACTGTTAAAGAAATAAAATTAAAAAATGGTTAAAAACAGAAACAAGTGTAACAATTTAAAAGCATGTTCAGCGAATAACAGACAAAAGGTTATACCTATAACGAGTGAAAGTGCTAAAATTATAAGTTGGTTAAAAACAGAAACAAGTGCAACAATTTAAAAGCAAGCATGTTCAGCGAATAACAGACAAAAAGTTGTACCTATAACGAGTGAAAGTGCTAAGTACAGACTGAAAATCTGCTAGTCCTTCACTGTAACCTTCTCTTTGTACAACATCTTCATCCTTTTCATCCTTAACTCGCGATTTGTTCGCCAATTGACGTCTCTTTTGCAAGTAACATTCTTGGAGATCATTGAACTGTAAGCAAACATAAAAACCATTCACCAAATAGATAACAAAGAGTAGAAAGGCAGGCCAAAGACCACCCATAACCAACATAGGCAATTAGGCATAAGGCAGTTCATATATCTAATCACTTGACGGAGGAATATGTACTGCTAACATCTCTCAACTAGAAAGCTTGAGAGCTGATTTGAAAATAGCTTATCAAGTATCAAGAAAACTCGTGCACGATAGATTTCATCAAAATTAGCAAATGCGATATCACCAATATGAATTGAAAAAGTTGGGTAGCTGAAAATAGTTTAATGAGAACCTAGGATGTGATGAGATCATCATAGTTTGATCACCAAGCATTCATCAACAAATGTGTGACCAGAACGTAGTCATAGAATAGTCTGCTTTCTCATCAAATTTCCCGGTAAGTCACGAGTCCAGTACTGGATCAATTACAAAGATCATTCTTTTCATAACCAATGAAAATACACGAAAAAGTAAGCTGGGACTCCCCTCGTTTCATTTTACTTGATATTTGTTGACTTGGCACTCCCTTTTAAGAAAGTATTTATTAGGGGTTTATTTTACTAAGTTGTCCTTATTGATTATGCTTTGGAAATCTATCTTTGACTACTATTACTTTATATAGTTACTTAATCATAGGAGTAATATTACAACAACATACCCTGTGAGATCCAACAAGTGGGAAGGGTAATATTGGAAGAAAATAACAAATCTCTCTTGATTTGTTACAAGGGACAAGTAAAACAAAAAATATATTTTTAGTATAAGGGTCAAGTGAAATGAAGCAGAGGGAGTAGTTAAGAAACGTGTAAAGTAACATAATGTCACAACCACAAACCTGTGCATTGACACGCTTCTTCCTAACCACAGCCAGACCTGATTGACTCATATGTTGTGAATTCAGTTCACTGATTGAAGTATCTTTTCTCTGTGGTCCAGGAGAGCTTATTTGAGCTTTGCTGTCCACCTTTTTGAATGTCAAGTTTCCAGTCGGTAATCCTCCAGGTGCATTTCGTGAAGTGGAGAAAAGACCACCAAAGTTCCTATCAGTTGATGAAGACCAAGGTTTTTTCCCAATAGGATCATCTGCTAGCATTCGAAGCTTCATTGAATACCGGTCCCTAGCCCGGTATAGGTCTATTCTATGTCTCTCCACTGAATTTAAGTCCTCTTTAATGTATTGCAGATCATGTTGCACCTAATTAAATGCACAAATCAACAAACTGGCTATCAGATTGTTATTTGGAGAAAGTAAACTGCAGGTATACCAAGACTTTAGAGGAGACACATTGACCCAAGTGAAGAACCACTTGTATATAATATAATATATCTTGAAGTTTTTTAGGGAGAAGGAACCAAATAGTAATAGGGTTAACCAAATAGAAGTAGGAAAGCCAGCAAAAGGCACTCAACTCACATAAGAGTGCAAAACCAAAACCTAGCATATGGCCATACCCTTTTCTACCATAATACATTTGTTTCTTTTAAGATAAATCTCTGTTGTCTTTCTTGACTTTTTTTCTCTAGGTAGTACTAAAACAATTACATACCTCATTGAGTTCGTCAACTTTTTGCTTCCTTAACATCTGTAAGAAGTCTAGCAGAATTTGCATATTTCGCTCTGCTTCCTCCTGTTCCAATTTCCTCTTTTTCTCTGACAACATCAACAATAGAGCGTCCAGCTCCTTTATTGACACTTCAGAACCCTGTCTAAGCATATAACAAGTGTCACATCTCAAGCTTCTGCAGAAAACTGATACTGACAGTTGAATATTTATAGGGGTGTGATTTATTCCATACATGCCAATGAAAAAAAGCATTTTAGAAATGTTATGTCTGGTTCTAAGTGTAGTGACATAAATGCAGAGCTCCATAATCTGATCTTTCAAGCAGTTTCACCAATCGCTTTCATAGTTAAATTGAGGGCAAAAGTAAAATGAAGAAAAGGGACCCTTGGTTATTAAGTTAGGAAGTAAAACTGGAGGACTAAGGAATGCGTCTTTATTGGGTTTTAAACTCCTCCCGGATTGAATATGAAACATCCTCAAGCTACCCACATTTGACCCGTGGAGAAGAACCAGAACCATAAATGTACCTTTATCAGAAGAAACTATTTTTACATGTCTAAATCACCATATAAAATTTTGATTCACAACTTCAAAACCACAATAGACATGGTTTACCTTCTTTTTTCTGTTTTTTTTGGTAGATAGTTTAACCCAATTTTTACCAATTCACTTTTAACCCTTCTATTCGCAGAAACCTTTTTTAAAAATCAAGTATATGTATTATCATTCATAACATGGCCACAACGGTTATATACAAGATATATGCCAAAGAGTAGAGAATTTACAAAATGATATGATTCGCTGATCTCTACAAACTCCACCCGTTCGTCTATACAACCAGAAAACCTTTTGCCATTCCCATAGCCTATGAACACTACCAATCAGACATCATCTCCTTCAAGTGCCATTTTTCTCTTTATTCCCATTCTATTTTCACCTCGGCAAACATATCCCATCTCCAGTCATGTATCACCATACATACTACGCCCCAAATATTCCAACAAGCAATTTGTAACTTCATTAATGTCCAAAGCTTATTCCCTATACTTCCCCTCTTCTTCTTTTTTGGCACACTCCTTGAACCCTACTTCCACCTCTTTCTTTTTTTTATTGATAAAATCGTACTCTACTTCCACCTCTGTACAAAAGGATTAAAAAATGGGAGACCCCGCCCCACCACTACAACCCTGTATATGGAGTACAAAAACTTGTCTTCTGTACGAAACTTTTTTTCATCAACTCTTCTGTACAAAGTTGACCCAATTGTCTATGTAAGTAGGACTGTCATAAGTGATCCAGTCTAGAGGAAAAAATCTGTGTCTTCAAAAGCCATTTTCTTCTCTTTTTTTTATCAAGAAAGAGGCCTATGACTCCAATCCGTCAAATTAGCCATAATAGAGTATATTCTACTTTCCTGCTCCAGCTGCTTCTGTACCCAAGAAATTGTATTTCTCGAAATTCATAAAAAGAATTGGTGGACCATGGTGATTTCAACTACTAATTATATCATACCTATATATAGACTGACATTATCACCCTACTTCAATTCAAAGATAAATCTCATCTCTGTTTCCACAAAAGAATGGCATCTACTTAAAGATTAGTCTACCAATTGAATTAATACTAAAATGTCATCTATCATCAAGCACTAAGAAGAAGTGAGAACTACTCATAAATCACAAGCTAATACTCTACAAGGATGGCCTTATGAGAATTCACAAAAACAACTTTTTAACAGCTCAATAATTGAGTCAACTTAAACAAACCTAACAATATAATAAACAAATAGTTACACCCTAAAAAAAATTGGATAACAAAATTTAATATGCTCTTTCTTAAAATACAGAGCCAAAATAAGAGATGCCAAAACTAAACAAGAATTCAGGCACATCTAAAAGCTAGATTAGAGTACAATAACTCAAACAACATATAAACCAGATCACCCGAAATTTTCATTTAAAAAATAGCAAATTTGAACAGGGAGTCCTTTATAAAAGAATCTGAAATTTAGTAGTGTCAAAACAAAAGCAAACTTCGGAGACTAAAGCCATCATGACTTCACCTAGAGATTGAGAAAACAGACTCACCTGTTCCAATGAATGACGAAATTGTTCAACAGGAGATGCTGTTTTTGAAATCTGACGGGAAGATGTCTTCTTCAATAGCTACAAAGGTGGTACAGAGAAACCTTTAACAATAAGCTGCATTGTGAAGTAAATCATTTCAAGATGCACCCATCTCATAATTATACAACATTAATATCTCTTGGCAACAATTTTTTAGATTGTAAAGGCATACTGATACTGGTAATTGAAAGTGAATGAAACTTAAACCTTACCAGTCAAAATGGAAAAGAAACTTGAAAATAAAATGAGAATGATTGCTAACAATTCTCAGAGACTTAAATGCAGAAAAAATCAACAAAGCCTAAAATTGAAATATGTTTAAAGTCTAATGAGTCCAACATTTTGAACTGATGGAAGCATATCATCCTAATCTTTATTTTGAGCATTGTGCAAGTCATCTTTGAAGGACCACTTTTGTTTTCCAAGGGAACAAACAACATATTTAACTGCTTAATAGCTTACCACATTTTTTTCTCTTTCTTTCGTCTTTGCTTACCACTTTTGTTTTCCAAGGGAGCTAACAACATATATAACTGCTTAATTGCTTACCACGTTTTTTCTTTGAGAAGTATTTAAACCTTTTACCACATTAAAATGTTTCTTTTCTAAATAAAAGTGATGATAGAAAAGCGGAAGAAGCCTTGATAAATATATTATAATAGTATGGTAAGTTAATGTACTTATTATAAGTGGCAAAGGACTACCCTAGATAAGTATATGCTTGTGAGATGGGTGAACCCACCTTCCCATAAGTTCAACGTTTTTATATGTGTCACCTTAAAAGAGATCCTAGACGCTCAAATCCATTTTCAAAAGGATAGAGTGAATGAGAAATATAAGGAATATGGACCCCCTAATTGATGATTACACAATACAAACAATTTTGGATTTACCTCAAATAATAAATAATAAACCCTTGATTAGAAAAAGAACTGAAATTGTCAAACTTGCATCGAAATAGAGACTTGTCCTCTAAAGAAACCAATATAACATCTTTGAAGTCAAAATTTAATTTTTCAGCAGAATCTCGTCTACCTATAGAGAAAAATGTGCAGTATGATTAGAAGAAAAGACATAATTCCCATATACTCCCTCCGTCCCATTTTATGTGGAACTTTTCGGATTTCGAGATTCATACAAGTATATCTTGACCGTAAGTTTTTCATAGATCCTTCAAAGATTTTGAATTATCAATTATTTTGACTTATAGTACTTTTTACATAGTTTATAAATATATATTTTCATTTCAAAAAAATTGAAGATTCCGTGAGCAAATTTCCGGTCAAACATAAAGTGTTTGACTCTCGAAAAACGAAAAGTGTCACATCAATTGGGACAGAGGGAGTAACAAAAAAGGAGAGCTACTAAAATATTGTTATGTCCCTGTTGGATATCCTTCTAATGTTTTATATAAGGTAAATAATTTAATAAATAATGGAGAATCTCCTGTATACAAGTGATGTACCAAAAAGTTGAGAATCTATGTCATAATAAGTTTTTTCAACGAAGGATAACCAATTTTCTATACATTTTTATAATAATAAGTTTCATATGTATGGGAAAAGTAAGTGCCCCTATACAAGAGGACTACCAAAAAGTAACAAATATACTCTCTCTGCTCAATTTATAAGGCACCGTTTTGACTTGACATAAAGTTTATGAAAGAAAGGAAGACTTTTGAAATTTAGGGTCTGAAACAAACTTTATCTGTAACCTTGGAAGTTGATCTGGAAAACTAAATTACCTCCTAAAACCATCTGTTTCAGCTGGACTCTACTCTATGAATGTTTGACTCAGGACAACCTTATGAAAAAGAAGATTCAGATGGTCCACAGATGCCATATGTGTCACAGGGAGTTAAGAGATTAACAATCACTTATTTCTATACTGTCTAGTTGCAACAAATTTTTGGAGGAAGTTCTGTTCTCTTTTTGGGATTAGTTGGGTTATGCCAAACAGTACCAATGAGGCTTTTGAAACCTGGGGCAGTTGGGAAGTTGACAACTCCATCAAATCAATTTGGAGAATGGTTATGGAATGAAAGAAACAGTAGATGCTTTGATGGAAAATCAACTGCCAGCCACTCCCTTAAAGCAAAATGTCTACTTTCTTTAGTTGGGCATATATGCCCCCCATCAAATCAATTGTTAGCTCTCTGTACCTAAGATAGTGCTCCTGTAATGTAGCTAACAAGGTCTCACATTTGCTTTTTGCAGCTACAATGTAACCTTACTCTCTATTTGTATATCACTGCATCTTCTTGATGATTTCTATGATTAAACCAATTACTTCACCAAAAAAAAGAAAAAAAAGCTTTAGACATTTGTATGGTTATATATCATTTCAAGGGTAAAATGAAAACTTTAAAGATAAATTGTTTTTGATTATAGAAAGATGACATTCTTATAGGAACAAACCAAAACTGAAAGTGTGCCACATAAATTGGGACCAAGGGAGTAATAGCTTTCTACTAGCAATACCCTATCTTCTATACAGAAAGGAACATCTTGCGTGCACCAAAGGAAAATGAGGAACAAAAGACTACTACTTTAGTTGTACAGAATTTATTTCTACACCTCTCCACTATGCCCAATATCACCAATTACAGGCAGAACTATCTCAAAATCTCACACCAAAAGCAAGTTGTCACGGACATTGAAGGAGGGGGTCGTCCACCTCTTCACCCAAACATTTTCACATAAAACATTGGCTATATGATTAACTAATATCTGTTCCACTTTACTGAGCACATGTTCAGCCAATACTACAACATTGTGATTGTACTATACAGTATGCCCTTCAACACCATGTACTTAAGTCAGCTCAGCTATTTATATTTCAGTGCTCAACAGTCAATATAAACACTACACTAAACAACAATCACTATACTATGTTAGCTATCCATTCAACTTTACTGAGCACATTTTCAACAAGTACGACAAAAAATACATGAATAATTGCTAGTAAGAAACAACATTAAACTGAACAAACCTTGTCAAGAAGGAAATTTGGATAGAGTTGACTGGTAGTGAGATAATGAGAACAACAGGGGCAATCACTCTTGTTGTGAAGATGAGTAACTATGCACATATAGCAAAAACTATGCCCACAAGCTGTTAAAAATGCATCCTTTATGATCTGCATACATATAGGACACAACAATTCCCTGTCCAATTCCCATTCTGTCACTGTCCCAACTTCTTCATCCCTTACACTACCCACCTCCTCTTTGTCCCCCATCCTCCTCATCACCTCCCCCTTCACTGCTGGCACCACCCCTCCAATTGAACTTTCCACCATCTCCCTCTATACTCCCAATACAAAATGGGTATCCTCCAAAATCCACTACCCCTCAACCCCAAACAACTTTTTAGCAAATTGGGTATTTTTCAAGAATCAACTACCCCTCAACCCCAAACAAGTTCTTAGCAAATTGGGTATTTTTCAAGAATCAACTACCCCTCAACCCAAAACAACTTTTTGCAAATTGGGTATTGTTCAGGAATCAACTACCCCTCAACCCCAAACAAGTTCTTAGCAAATTGGGTATTTTTGAAGAATCAACTACCCCTCAACCCAAAACAAGTTTTTGCAAATTGGGTATTTTCAAGAATCAACTATGCTTAAACCCCAAACAAGTTTTTGACTGTTCATCAGTGAATCAAGTGTCAACTTGAAGAAATGAAATGGGGCTTTTCTACCTTTTTTGCTTTATAATTTTATTACTATTTTTGGGGAGGGGAGGGGATTTGTGGTGGAGGAGGAACAAAGCTACAGACCCCACGAAAAGGAAAGATTTTTGGAGAAGATGTGGAACCTGAAGTACCCACGTTTTCTCCTATCTTCACATCGTAAGCAGCCCCGGTACTGCACTAGCCCTCCAAAAGAATCGAATCACAAATATCTATTACGTAATAATAAATTTTATTAATAAAAATTTAATTAAATAAATATTAGTTTACTCGTTTTGTTTTAACTTATATTAAGATGTTTGATTGAATTTGAAGTTTATAAAAGAAAATGAAAAATTATATGAGTGTGCATAATTTTATCAGTGTAAAATGAAATTGTTACTAGCTTATAAGTAGCTTTGTATGGAACTTACAAGCAACTAATTTTATATATAAAGTTAGTACATTGATTTATTTATATAAATTGACTTACGTTTTATGTGATATGTCATATAGAATATGTGTATTTTATAATGATTTAAGTATATACTATTTATATTCATCGAAAATTATAGACATAGATATTAAGTGATGTCGGTTAAAGATATGTTTATTTATTATATCTTTCATTAGATATTGTTTTTTCACATGGAACAGTTGGAGTAGATATTGTTTTTTTTTTTGCTTTGCGTTAGCAAAATGTGACAATTCACATCCTATGTTACGTAAAACATGTATGTCTACTTGTTCAATTTTATACAAGTTAAATATTTATTTGTGTACACCCAAACAACTGAGACACATTCATGTATTATCAAGAAAACATTGCATTCTAATTGATCAGACATGTACTATTCGCATTCTGAGATGTTTTGGAACTCGACTAATCTTGATTCACAATGGAAAGTTCTACTCAGAGGTGTCTCCATTTTCAAGACTTGAACTCGGGACCTCTGATTAAGAATGAATGAATGAGTACTTTATCACCCAGCAACAACCTTTTGGGACAACCTTTCTTAGATATGGTATTGTGATTCTACACATTTTCATGAGTTCATTAAGTTGGAAGCAAACTCAATATAGTTGTTACAACTACTCACATATGACTAGCAATTACAGAGCACAAACAACATCCGGCTGGCAGACGAAGAAGACAATGGATCGGACCATCTCTGAACATATCACAACGTTCAAGTAACTGGCTATGTTGAATCAGAATCGCAAGGCTTTTTCCAACAGTGGGATAAGGCTAGGATCAGCAGTAACGAGGATGATTTCACTTTCATCGTCAAAAAGTTGTATTGAATAGCAAAGAGTTCCTGGCATAACATAAGAAAATGAAGTTGTTAATAGAGTTGAATATCAAGAAACCAGAAACGCGCACCAGAAGAGAAAGATGAACTTTTTTATAAGGTAAATGATTTCATTTGTAAATGGGAAAATCTCCCATATACAACCAGCATACACAAAAGCAGACATGAAATAAAGATGAATTGAAGCGTCTAAATCATGTTTTGTGTGCAATTACATCACACAGTGACCTTCGCCCAACCTAGGACTTCATCGACCTCTAACAAATTTAAACGTGCAAAGGAACCATCAGCATTTCCTAATATCATTTGGGAAAGAGATTCAATTTTCAGAATCGACGTGTTCCATGCCCTTCCTGAATATAAAAATGGAGCAAACCTTCTTGCAAATGCTGGGATGGATCATCACTTGCCACTTTTAGAATCTGAGAACAAGCTGGGGTAAAGAATGTAAAGGAGCCAATTTTTGCAATCATTCAGCTGTGACGAGTCATTCAGTCACAAGACAGTTGCCAGTCCATAGCTAAATAAACTTACCAAGTCTGCAAACGTCGAAGTTGTAGAGCTAAGCTTCATCATCTTGTTGGTCGATGAGACTGGAGCATGGAAGGGGTTTGATAAATATAAAACCTTACACCTCTACAACATTTGGAACAATTCTACAATTAAGTTACCACTAATTCTCAGCTACAGATTATCGTTTTCCATACACTTGTATTTCCATCACTTTTCTGCTTCTTTAGGGAGTTGGGAAGAGGAAGGTCATTAATAACCTATCTACCTTCACAAGGTAGGAGTAAGGTCTGCGTACACCCCACCCCACCCCACCCTACCTTCACATTGGGTATGTTATTATTGTTGGTGAAAGGTCGTTCTTTTACCTTATTGTTCACCTTACTACAAAGTCAAAGTTCATTCATGACATTTTGTTTCTTGACAACAACATATGTTGCCTCCCTAAATTCCAAGTTTCGATAGGAGGACAATCAGCTATGACAGAGTTTGTTTATTCATAATACTCATATGTAAGAATAAGATGTAAAGGTGTAAAGGTCTTACTTTCTCTTGGCTGTGAAATCTTTGGGAAGCCTCCACTCCATCTTCTTCCGTGCCAGCACATATCTTCCACATTCAAATCAGTATTGCCAAAGGAGCAACACACAAAAGCACCAAGGTCCATTGGGACTTTAAGCGGAAACCGCAAATAAAGCATGGACTTTAATGAAGAAAATTTACAAATATATATGTGTAGTCCAAAACTTATAGTTATAAGCATGAACAACGAATATATATGGATAAAGAAATTGAAACAAAAATACCATAAAGTGAAATGCCAACTGTTTAGTGTCGCCCCTTGAGAATTATACTCATTGGCAAGGGAAAATATGGCTTAAGAGCCTTGATGACGACGCTGAAGAGCCCGCTAAGCATGGTGAAACACTGCTTCAATGCTTAAATACTCAAAGAAAATGCAGAGATAGAACAAAAAAAGAATATCTCCTATGTGATAATTCACTTATGAAAGTAAACATTCTTTGTACAAAAGAAAAGGTCAAGTGTTCATTTTGCTGTTTGCATCAAGCAGTAGCAGATCAAAAGACAGATAAAAATTCGATAATCAGAGCCCTTGTTCAATAGTAAAGATACAATCTTTTCTAATATAGATTGCATCATGACTCAATACACTAATCTATGCAACAACAACAACAACGAATACCGAATGTAAGGTCTGAGGATGGTAAAGTATCATAGACCATACCCCTACGACTGTTTCTGATAGACCTTTCAGCTGAACGAAAAAACTACACAAAGCTATGCATATCTTAAAAACACATTTTTGGTTATCATCATTCAGCAAATCGATACATTTTAAACAAAGAAAAAAAAATCAGAATTAAACGAAAACATAGAGAAAAAAAGTTATTTTTTTTCAATCATAATCATCAAAATAAATTAGAAACACAAAGGGGTGATGATTTGAAAATCATCAGAGGGAGGTGGAAAGTTTAAATCAAACGGCAGAGGATCTTTACAAAACGATGACGTCTGATCATCATCGCCACCGCCGCCGCCAATGCAATTACCATCCACCACAGAAGACGACGAATCACAATCACTATGACCTTCCCCCATCGGAATCCGGCGAGGAATTTCAATCCGCGGTTGCATCGTTTTACACAATGCACGCGCATCACTCGATGATTCCACCGTACTACTCATACTACTCGACGCCGGCCTTGATTGTTGAAGATTTTCAAATTGATTCTCCCCATAAGGAGGCAATATTGGGAAATTAGTTTTCGCTTTAGCTCCATGAAAGGACCTTGCAGCAGTATCATAAGCTCGTGCAGCACCCTCCGCTGTATCAAATGTACCCAACCATTTACGAGCTTTTTTCACCGGATCCCTTATCTCAGCAGAAAATCGACCCCATGGCCGTTTACGTACACCCCTATAACGAGGTGGGTCAATCACCGATTGTCGAAAAACTACGGATCTTGATCCATTTATCTCCGGATTTTTCCGACGGGGCATGGCCGGTAGGTTAAAATAGGAGATGGGGTTGTCGGAAATTGTCGCCGGCGGCCACCAAATTGATCGGAATTGTGTAAATTAATGTTTTTTATGATTATTTTCCATAGAGATGAAGTTGATAAGCGCAAAAATACGCAATGGAGAAGAAAAGGGAAAAGAGTTCATCTTGTGATATAATTTTATTTATTAATTTATTTTTTGGTTATTTTAAATCTTTTTTGGATATGCTTTGCTTTATTTGGTGGATAGAGAATTATGAATAATATCTACCAATCAATCAACAACTTTCAAATTTCCAATCACCAATTATTTAAATTCAATAAAAATAAAAATTAACTATATTTAACTTTTACCGTTGTGTTCGGGCGAGCTTTCGGTCTTCCACAGATATCTATCCACCGTTCATGGAGCAACAAGTATTAACTAACTTTGTCCACCAAAGTTAAGATAGGGTTAATTGAATCTTTTCTTTTACCTCGACTGATTCTATGAGATATTTATCACCTCTCACTAGCAACATGTATTAGATAATTTTGTCTATCGAGGCCAGAGTAGAGTTAAATTGAATGTTTTTCTTTTATAGGTATAATCATTATTAACCTCACACTGAAAATGTATTTTTTTTTAATGTAAAGTTATATGTATAGTTAACGAGATGAGATTGGATTCGCATAATCTGAAATTAAAGAAGCTTTTCGTGATCTTGGTATGTGTAAGTTGGCTCTTTTGAGGAGGTCTTACATACATAAAAGGAAGGCTAAGTTGTACACGAAGTTCTCTAAGTGTGAGGTTTGACTTGACACGATGAGATTTATGAGTCAACATTTTGCTGTTAAAGATCATGTTGAATCTAAATGCAAGTCCCTTCCATCTTTGAAGCATAAGTATAGTTTGTTTCTCTCCATATTGTCCACCAAATAAACGTACAAATCTTATGTCACCCATAAAAAATAAGTGATTTTGACATTCTGAAGACACTTGAAACTTCACAAAAGTAACACTTTGAGCACAATTAAATTCTCTTCTTCATAGATTTTCGTGTGTCGCTCACCACTTTGTATGGGGCATTTGTCTTTCGGATTTCTCCAGGTAACTCTATCCACCAAGGCTAGAACCTATCGGAAGAAATCACTTAGTGTTTTATCTATGTTGACCTAAGACCTCATCATTCTCAACCACTTCATTGACTACTAGGCTACACACACGCGCCCCAAAACTACTGGTAAGACAAATAAAGGCCTTTTCTCATGTTAATATACAACCCTGAAACAATTCAAAAACAGTGAGAATCAATCTCAGAATGTCTTAACTGCTTCACTCAGCATCATATATCACAATCGTATCATCGACATATAAGAGATGAGCTATTTCTACTCAACGCAATGTTATTACAACAGTAATATGCAAATCGTTGAATCAACGATATACATGAACATCTGGATGAATTGATGTGAATACAATGTCTAATCTGCAATGAAACTTCTTGATCTGATGGCAACTTAGACTGATATAATGAATAAGCAATCTGCAAAGACTAGATTTCAGGTATGGTCACTGAGAACCTGTCTACTTTCGACATGAGTTGCCTGTCGTCTTGGTTTATTCATCCTACCTTTGGATAAGTGAAACAATGGCAATAATAAGCTATCCGAGCAAGCATCAAGATATGAAGCCAAACAAGCAAATAAGTTAAAACCTGATTTTCTGCTACGTTGCTCAGACTCTCCAAAAATGTTGTCCCACACTTGTTAGATCCCCTAAAACTACACTACTTCTGAAGGATTCAACAAGCACCCGTCAACATTTTTGAAGAGTTTTGAGTAACACGGATTTATTGTGTTAAAATAGTATATAAATAACATTTTCATCCTTTCACTGAAAATCAACATGCAAAACTTGTAGTAATAAATTCATTTCTCTACTTGCCTGGTGGACTAAGAAGTTGCAACAGCATTTATTCTCCCGAAATTTCTCTCTAGTCGCACTTCTAGAGTTTCGTTACCAATATTTTGCTGCTCCTCTTGGATCTCTTTAGCTGAAAGCACTGCAGATTGGCTTGAATTTTCCAGCTCTATTATCTGCAAAGTCGGAATATCTCCCAGATCGTGAGGGATGCTGTCTAAGTGAAGACAACACTTAAGAACTAGATGTTCCAGGACAGGAAAATGATCATTTGAGGCACTCCAGTGTTTTATATCAGATATCTCAATCAGCAACAGTTTTAAAGAACCGAACCCCACTTCAACTTGTTCCCACTTTGGACCTGTGAAGGCATAATTCTTTAGTTTAAGTACCTCGAGATTCGGTAATCTACAAAGAAAGGCCATACTCTCCCATGGCAAGTAGGTGAAGCTCAAAGTTAACTTCTTAAGATTCTCCGGAAGTGCATCTAGATGAAGTGCTAATTTTGGTACTTGTACAGGTGGTGTCAAACCAAGAATCTTTAATGATTCGAGTTCAGGTAGGAGAGCGAGATTTCTAAGGCAATCTGACCACAAGTCTGATATTGTATCACTACAATAAGGCCACAGATTTTCAGACGTGTAAAGAAAATCACTCCACGGAATCTGGACTGGATAAGTATACTCGACCGTTTCACATATTCCCAATTTCTTCAACTTAGGAGTGCTTGAGAAGACATCTGTTGTACAATCTGCAAGGGTAATGTTGGTAAGTGTTTGTAGGTTATTCAAGACCAATGAATTGTTGTATCCGTTATGTTCTTCATTGGTTTGGCTAGGCAAACAGATGCTCGGTTTAATATGAAGATGTCTGAGGTTTGGCATCTTCCAAATCTCCCGAGGCAAAGTTGAGTTTCTTGAATACACATGAAGAATTAAAGTCTGCAAACTCCAAAACTGTGATACCGTTGGAGGGAATTCACTACTAGTGGCCAATGCAAGGTAACGCAAATTAACAAGTTGCATTATCTCACTAGGAAACTGAGGGAAATGTTGGACGTTGATATCAAGAATATCAAGAACTCTGAGCAATTTGAAGTCCATAAATGAAAATATTGGACTTTGAGAAATATTGAATCCCAAGACGGAACGAGAAAATGAAACAGTAGGATCAGTGGGGTGAAATGAGTAACTTGAGAAGATGGTGCTACAATTGAAACTAACTCGACGCTGAGCTGTTATGCCTTCTGATAGAACATCAAGGGATTGCTTCTTCAAGAAATGTAGAAAGTTTTGTCTTTTAGCTTCTTCTAAGCAAAAATCTCGCATGATATCATGGAGTTTACATGTTTTGAGTTTTCTGTTAGACCGCTTTACAGCTAAAACCAAACTTCTATCAATAAGATCCTCCAAGCACTCCTCAGCTATCTCTTCCACGGTCGTAACACCTGTTGCATTAAGAAAGCCCTCAGCAACCCACAACCTGATCAGCTTCCACACAGGAATCTCTAAATCTTCAGGAAATGCTCCCATGTACAAGAAGCACGCTTTTAGATGTTGAGGCAAGTGGCTGTAACTTAGAGCAAGTATGTCTAAACACTGCCCTGGCTCACGATTCACAACGTAATCCACACTTTCTGCAACAGTGTTCCAGCAATCAGTAGTCTTGCTCATTTTCGAGAGATGCCCTGCAACCACAACAATTGCTAGAGGTAGTCCTTGGCATTTTTCTGCAATACTTCTTCCAATATCTTCCAATTCAAATGGACATCCACTTTTCCCAAAAAGTTTCCGACGGAGTAGCTCCCAACCTTCATCATTATCTAGAAAATTCAGTCGGTGAGGTTGCCGATCAGGATTAGCATAAGTTGCTAGATCAATGAGCCTACTCGTTAGAATGATACGACTTCCGTTATCATCATCAGGAAACAACCTGCTCAAATTGTCCCAAGCATCAGTGCTCCACATGTCATCGACAACAATAAGGAATCTCTTGCATTTTAAACTTTTTCTCACTCGATCCGCAGTTTCTTGATCTCTTCTTTCATACATTTCTTTCGAAGAACGAGTCATTAATTGATCAGCAGCTTGTTTGTCACTCTCTTGATTGATTTCATCGGTTGGAGGAACAACAGAATAAAAGAGATCAAATAAAATATCTCTTTCTCTATACTCTTGAGAAACAGTTATCCAAGCACGAACATCAAACCGATTAACAACAGAAATATCATTATATGCTCTCTTCGCAAGAGTTGTTTTACCAATACCAGCCATTCCAACTATACTAATGATATCTAGTTCAGAAGGCCCACCTCTGAGCCTATCAATTATTTTCTCCAAGTCTTCCTGGAAACCAACTGGTTTTTGTTGCACATCTGCACTACTTGTCGATATATGCCTAACCGGTGAAACCTGTTTATGAAACTTCAAAGTGCTAATCTTGTCACCCTTAATTTTCATCACTTCTTTTTTGATGAATTCCATTTCATCAATTGCTACCAGCAACCTCCTACATAGGACTTCGAAGGCCTTTCTTCGGTAATTTGCATTTTTGGCCAGAAAATATTTTCTTAGCTTCGAGTCAACAATATCTTCGACTTGATATGTTTTCACTTTGATCTTTTCTTCCAACATTTTCAGCCTTTCATGCCTATGCTTTATAATTTCAGAATCCGTCAAAAACTCTTGAAAAGCAATAACTCTTTTGCTTAGTGATAATATTTGCTCTTTCCTCTTAAGATTATTCAGTAATGGATGATTGCATTGCATGAACAACTCGAGCGAGCATACAGCAGATGTCAAAGCAGCATAAGCCATTTCTTCTTCCTTAGAAATTACATTAAACAAACTATGATCAAACTAGACGTCGGAGCAGCTTTCCTTTAGTTATTTCCAGGAACAACACACAGATCTATTATGCAATCGTAATAACAGGTAACACAATCTATAGTAATCTTAATCCGCTAACTAGGAAACAAAGTAAACAACAACATACATATTAACAGGTGTATGTGTTAAAATCCAAGAAAATGAACAATTCTGAGGTGTTTGGAAAAGAAGAACGAGTTTTTTAACTTATATACACCGACAATGAAAACACGCTCACAAGTAATGACTAATGTCCATCTTTAGCTCATCCGAGCTCAGTATCTTTGGCTTAGTTAGACTCTATACATATTTATATATAACAAAAAGTCGACTTACTGGTCAACGAAGTGGTTTGAGAACTACGAGATCACAATAGAGATAAAAACACTAACGTCATTTCTTCCCATCTATCCTATCCTTAGTCCACAATGTTACTGGTGGGAAGTGACAGATATCCTGTGGAACAATAGCGTAGCTAGAAGCACGAAACTCACTAGGTTTTGCTTAAACAGTGCATTTGTGTTGAAAATTTCATTGAATATGGACAAATATTAGATTTAGAACCAAACAATTATCACTTGAAGTCATCAATTCCAATTTAGAACCCACAGTTAAAATTTTAGCTCTTTCTCTACTATGGAATTAGTACATATGTACGCAAGCTGTCTCAGACACCACATTTATTTTAATTTTTAAAAAAAAACACTATAGTAGTACAAATAACATGTTTAGATATCAAATCCGAACCCATAAAGTTCAAATAATTGGATCTTCCCCTGCAGTTAGTAATCCCTTTACTTTATCAAATGATTATCAACAATCTCAAAAACAGTACACATCTAAATTAATTCTAATAAGTAGTACTGTTAAATAAAGTGAAAATATTGAAAAATATTAGCAAAATTTATAAGAAAAGTTTACCTGATAGCAATGATTTCTTGAGAAAAAAGAAAGAAGAAGGCAAACATAGCAGCCAGATAGACCCTTTAATGCTTCATTTGACAAGTCAATCTCAAGAAAAATACATTATTGTGACTTTAATTTTTGGTAGGAGTTTCATTGACCATTAAATTATAATATTCTTCTTTTTTAAAAAAAAAAAAAAGAGGGCAAAATGGTCAAATTTGTTATCAATGATAGGGGTATATATGAACGTTTTTTTTAACGAATGGTATATCAGATTTGAATCACAAAATTATATATTATATAACGTTCTTTGCTAATATAGAACAATGTCTTTTTTTTTTATAACAGTATCACACAAATTAAAAAAAAAAGTAATTTGTTCTGTTCGAACACAATATTAACTATGTAATACAAACTCTAATATTTAGTATGCATAATATATTAATATGTGACTTTAACGGACATTTATGCCCTCAACTTTTGAGTTTGTACAAAGTAGACATCTAGACTTATATAAAATTGAATAAGTATACACACGTATAATACATGCCATAATATACGTAAGATACAAAATTGTCATGTAGGACGAATGTGTCTATTGTTCAATTTTATACTAGTTTAAGTATCTACTTGTGCACACCCAAAGTTAAAGGTCATAATTGTCAGTTGAAGTCAAGTTAAGAGTCATGTTTATATATTATGTTTACTTAGTATAAGAGAACTTTTATTTTTGCTGCTTCAAATATTTGGTATTTGAACTCCAGTGTTTCGATCAGTTTAATTTTACATTCAAAGAATATTCGCTATAGAGGTTTTAGTGCTCCTTTTATCAAAACAAAATTCTATTTCCTAAATTCGTAAAATCTCTGGTTAAAAATGAAAGTAACTTTAACCATTTCATTCCATTTTTTTTTGGTTGGTTTATTAGATAAATTAATGGCATTAGTTTAAGCACTTATTAGAGACCAATGAAACATTTCCTTAATTTCCTCAAAAAACAGTTACAATTTCCTCCTTTTTAAATTCACATTTTCCAACTTTTTTAATCACCAAATTAACAAAGAAATCAACCAAACTCCTTCCCCAACCATTTTATTTTTTTAAAAAAAAATTAACATAAAATGGACAGAAAAAGAAGATCAATTCTTGTATTTTCTGTCCTAATATTCTTGGTTTGTTCTTCTATTCTTGTTCAGGCCCAAACACAAAAGCCCAATTTTAAGGTGGCAGGCCCAAATCCAACAAAAGCCCATGAAGAATCAAGGCCCAAACAAGAAGGAGTAGAAATATTCCATGAAAATGATGATGCTGGGGTTGATGCTCTTAATAATGATTTCTATGAGACTGAACAATTTTCTACAGATTTTGTTGCTGGTCATTAATTAAATGGCGAAATCATTTATTTCGTTAAGAATGTCTGAGATTTAAATATATATGTATATTTATAATTAAAATAAATCTCGAGCAATGTTTTTTTTTTATGTATATAATATAATTGTCTGATAATGAATGTTCAATTCAGATGCGGCGCAATAAAATCGATGGCCTAAAGTTAATTTTAATGGAGAGTGTTATCTTTTATGCTCAATATTTATAAAAGAAAAATTAACTTATAAATTTATTATAAATAAAAATTGGACTTCATCATCCGTTTAATAGAAATTTTACGTTTGAGCCTCAGTAATTTTCTTAATTGCACTTGCGTGTCATGAAATCGAATTACATTAAAAAAATAAATATTGGAAGAAGTTTTATTAAGTTCCTTGAAATAGTTAAACTTGAACAATGTATATAATTTTCTAGTTGAAGCTATATATAAGACTTGATTACGATTGTTGCAGAGAATATAAAATATGAATAGAAAAAAAAGGTAACCGTTCTTGATAGTGTATGTCACGTACTAAAAAAAAAATTCGACAGAAAAAGATAATGAAAATCAAATCCATGAAAAATGTAAATTTTACACAAATTTTATAGTGTTAAGAGTCCTACTCTTTTTCAAATTATAAAAGTGCCTTAAAGGTTAAGGATTTCGAATACATTATTTAACGTCTCAATCACATCTCAATTTCGGATATATCATTCATTCTTTCGATACATCATGTTCCATTTTTAGATACATCACTCAATGATCGATACATCGCATCTCGATACAGCATCTCGATACATCGTCTAAGAGTGATGTATTCGAGAATAAGCGAGAGTAGAGATTTTTGTAATTTTAATATAATTATACGTAGTAACTACTCAATAGAATGTATGACCTAAAACCAAATCTAAAACGAAAATTCAATAGAATGTACGGCTTAAAGCCAAATCTAAAGCCAAAATTTAGAAAATAGAGTTATATATATATATTCTCATATTAAAAAAAAATATACTCTAATTAATTATAATTTGCTAATAATTCAATTTTCTTTCTCAATTGACAATAGAACATTTTTGTAATATTTTGTAAGATAAGAATAAATATATAAAAGTTATTGTAGGTTACGTAACAATATAATTGTTTAAATCTCTTTTATTGATTATAGTTTTGTGAACTTTGTCAATAAAACAATTGTTATATAAATAATCAAAATTATTCTAGAAGTGTATAAAAATAAAAATAAAATTCTACTTCATGGAGTATGCTAATTAGAGTATTATTTTCTTTATTTACATAATATTTCATGATACTTTTAATTACAAAAACTAATAGATTAGAAGACATTCGTAGTTAAACAATATGTTTAAAATTTAATTATTTGATAACTAATTAGTTTGAGGTCGAAATATTTAATGAAACATCTCAAAAAATTGAAGACAATCTTATAAAGCAATATTAAAATATGATTTATTTGAATTGAAGTAAACTAGACACATTTAGAGATAGAAGTATGATTGTTTCAATTTCCTATAAGATGTATGTACAAGGAAAAAGTCAATTTCAGAATGTGATTTACAACATAGGAAAAATGCCCAAATACCACATACCATAAAGAACTGTCTTAATCCTTTATTAGATTTTTCACAAATAAATGCATCAATTTTACATATGGTACAAAGTCCTCTACGCAATGGAGGTTTCAAGGGAAGACTTGGCAAGCCACAATAATCCTGGATCATTCCTTTTGAGGACCAAATAAGCTTCTGTTCTACCAGTATCGTCGATAATAGCGTCTTCACTGAATCCAATCACAGACAGGATCTCTATTGCAGCTGCAACCACAGAGGAGGGCAAAGGTTAGTGAATTTTTACAGCTAAGGATGCCCCGCAAGAATGCAAAGAGACACCCAATAATCATATAACTTCGACTAGTACTAGTAAAGTTCAAGTCAAAAAGATAAACGATGTCTGATAATGATGTTGATACATTTCCTTTGTGTTGCATGTTTCATGGGATCACCAAATACATTTTGAACTCCGCAAATAACATATTTAAGACGGGAGTTCACAGGGTATCGAATCGAAGGTGGACAAAGGGTATCTCAAATGCAGAGAAAGTTTAGCTGTGTTGGATTAGTAACAGTGCTGAAGGTTGAAAGATCTCTGAAGGCAACATGAAAGTAGGGGATGGCGAAAGAGAATCGTTGGGGAAGGAATCTCCCAGAAGGTAAATAAGTTGCAATCGATAGAGTAGAAGAACATGTACCTGAATAATTCACCACATCCCTTTGAATTAGAGGATTAGCCTGCAACATCCACCAATCAATTGTGAAGAACAAAATTAAGAGAAATCTAGACAAAACAAACTAAACCACCTAAAGACCATCATAATAAATTGCACACCTTCCGCAGCTTTCTGAATTTCACTTCATTTGGGTGTTCAATTGCATTCCTACGAAACAGTTGCATTGTTAACTCAAATCCAAAGCTCATGAATGACAAAAAAATTCCAAATCTAAATGGCAGATTCATGTTCGACATACCTTATGATTTTCAATATAGTTTGCACTACCCTAGAGACCTCGAAGGGAGTAGCTTGAGATCTCAACGCACCTATTGCTTTCTGCAGTCGACTACAAATGATGGCAACAGGATCTTGTATCCTCTGCAATTCCTGGTCATCTGGATCAGGCTCATCAATCACTATACTAGAGACTCCATCTGGTATTATATCCTTATCATTAGTACATGGCTCTACCAGCTTAATACCTTCAGAATCTCTCTCTTCCTCATTTACATGGTGCCCCAATGAAATATGGCTATTTTGACCATCTGTTACTTTCTTTTCGATCCCCATAGTGCGCTCATCAGGATCAGGTTCCAAAGAAGTAGGAGTTGCTGTATTGTGTTTTTCTGCAGAGCAATCATCCGGGTCAGGTTCTTCACTTAATTTAGCTTCCAAAGGAGGCTGAAGACTTCTCATCTTATTATCATCAGAATCAAGGTCCATATGAGGCTCATGTTTCACAGGAGAGCCAGTCTCGCAATCATCAGGATCAGGTTCAAATTTTCTTTGATCATCAGATGGGACATCATCATTAACTACCTTCACATCATTCAGTTGGTTTTCCACTAGAACATCTACATGATTGGATTGCGATGAGTCACCAGCATTAGATGCCTGACGCATTTCAGTTGCTTCTGAGGGGTTGGTGGATGCCTGTGCTAAACGGCTGTAGGCAGCAACCACTGAAGATGCTCGAGCATTGAAAACTGAAGTTTGTCCTCCAAGTTTATGTGATAACCCAATTATATTATCGCTGTCCTCATCGTCTTCATAGTGTTGCAAACTGTGACCACTCAAGCTATGACCTCTTGATTTAGTCCAGTCCAACTTATCAGCTTCTTCATTAAGCTGCAAGAGAGATCTATTCTTAATAACTCTGCACATTTAACAAGAATATTGCAAGATAAACAGGACGAATCGAGTTTAGCGGCTCAAAAAGGACCGTCCCAGTCTTTTGATTAAACATTTGTTGAATACCTTGCCACCCCAAGGAAGCAACGAACGGAAAAAGAGACTAATAACCTTTTACCTGCTTAAGCAGAGCATAGAAGTTCACGTCATGTTCAGAATGTACCATGTGTGACTGAAAATGGAAATAATACAAGTTAGAGGCACATCAGAATTTATCATGAAACTCAAAAGCACAAACTTAGATTTTCAAATATTTTTAAGCTGGACAACAATGAGTGAGACAAGACTACCCACAAGTTCATGCAAGAGTGTCTTCTTGATGCTATCATACTTCCTGAAACCCTTGAGGTCATCTGTACGAAGACGTAATGATATCTCCTCTCCGTGATTCTGAATATGATTAACATAAACATAAAATTATCAGGATAATTTTAAATGGTAAAAGGAAAAATTATCATCTTAGAAAATCAAAAAGTAAGAGCAATCGTCAAGGAATTAAAATGACGTGAAGCATGAAATTCATGGGTTCGATATTAAGAACATGTTCTGTTCTGTATCCACTCCTTTGGGGAGAAAGAAAGGGATTGCTCACCTTATTGAAGCCCAGAATGCATTCAGGACTAACACCAACATAGCCTTCTGGTGCCAACTCTGTCATGATACCCACACACCAGCGATGCTTCAAGAAGTCCAATGAACGATAGTTTACCACAACCGATAGCCGACATCAACAAAGTAATCTATATATAATTAAGCTAAGATATGAAAATCTTGCTAGGCTTACCTTATTCATGATTGCAACAATTCCTGGATCAGCAGCAAGCTTGTGCATTAGTTTTAAAGCTTTTGAAGCAGGAGGGTTCAACTGAATTCAAGTGAAGACTACATAAATTGGTCATCAAATAAACGAGAAAATGACATAAATAGTTCCTTAACTATGTGAGTAGGTCTAAAATGATCCCTTAAATATACACTTAACGGATTTAATCCTTTAACTATTCAAAAACTTATCAACTTTGGTCTCTTAACTATACACTTACCGGTTTTAGTCCCTTAACTATAAACTTACCGATTTTAGTCTATTTGAGTATTCAAAAACTTATCAAGTTTGGTCTTTGTCTATTTTTTAAATACAAATAGCTTAGATTTATTTTAACGAAATTCATGCCTCAAGAAATTCTTTTTCTGTTGTTTCTCTCAATGCTACTTTTTCTTCAAATTTAACCTTATGCGAAGAACCTTAACCTCAACGATTTAAAATAAAATTCATGAGGAAAGAAAGTACAAGTCATAATATTATTTACGGAGGAAAAATGAAGCATATTATTGCTACTAATGACTTGAATATGCAAAACTTTATTATAAAATGAAAAAAATCATTACTCGTTAAATCCAAAGTTTGTACTCCAACTACTTCTTCATTGAATGAAATTTGTTTAGTTTTTCAAAAATTGAAATTTATAAAATGGTAGATTTGCAATTTTTTTTATTTTTTAAAAATAATTCAATTTTATTATTCTATTCATTTTATTTTAGAGGGGATATGTCAATATATTTTTACTCATTCGTCCGGCTGCATTTTTAAGCTTTAACTATAGAGAATGATAGTGGTTACATTTTCCCAGAGTTAGCTATACCTCTATACCAGGAAGGTGGAGTGTCCGAAAATCACCAAAGACATAAGGCCCTTGTGGAAGTTTTAGTGAACTTTGAAGCCCATTTGAGATTCTTCGTCTCGATCTCTTTTCCTCTTCATCAAAACCCACAATCCTGAGGTCTGCCTTTGCACTCTGTAGAATGTCATCTACTTCATCTTTGGGCACTCCCAACATCCTAATAGATTTCCCCTGAAAACGAAAAAATATTTATTCAGCTGTATATATAATGCATTCCATTTTGTACAAAAAGATTTATACTAAACAAGGGAACACTGATCACAAAAGAGGAACCAATATCAAGAACTTCGCTTATCCTTTGACTACAGCTTTAACAAAGAAGTAGAAGATGTATTTCAGAATGCAAGTGCACTCAAACCTTTTAAACTGCTAAAATGTATTTTTCACGACGTGCCTTTAGCAAAACTAACTTAGGGCTACAACTCCTTCAAGTCAGATTCTGAAGGCGAATCCTAATTCCAAGGGTGGCAAGACTAACTTAGGGCTAACTCCCTAAAAATAAAGCGTCATGTTGAAATGTTTTAGCAGAACAATCAGCAATAGCGTATAAAAACAAACGAACAAACAAATCTATCAAAACAAAGAGCTAAAGAATAAAAATTCACAAGCCCTGTCCAGAATTCAAGCAGATAGCAAGTCCAACAGCTAGTTAGTATAATTCACGAACTAGAGCATAAACTGATAAATAAAAACCTCAAGAATGGACGCTGCCTCCAATTTCAGGTAGGAGTGCTCTTCAGAGAAAGGATACAAAAGTCTTGAACTTTTATTAGTAGGCACAATGAGGCGCATTGTATCATCTCTAATGTTGGTGAGATTCAGCAATTCATCCCCCAGTGATTTGAGAGTAGCAGCTGGATCCATCTCCAGACTAAACTTCGTTCCTCTCCATATAACAGATAATCGACATGTCTCCTGTTGCTGCATGGATTTCTTTATCTAATAATAGCATACAAGTAAACCATCATCAGACACAAATTTTAGCTAGTCTTAAATAAGAGAACCACAAGTATCAACCAATTAGTTTTTCTTTTAACTATTTTCTCTTTTGATGAATTGCATTCTGAGCCAAAAACAGTATTTAGAATTCTATCTATAGAAGCTCGATGTGTTTTTTTTGGCATGTAAACTGAAATCTAGTCAGCTAAGGATAATCATGAGGAATGAAGGTAAGTTCAACCAAATGCATTTCTAGAAGCCTCTCTTAATAATGCTTTGGAACACCAAAAACCAGGTTCCATAATGAACCTTAGTTCAAGTCACCCTCTGAACTCTTTTTTTTTGGTTGATAAGTAAAGGTTTCTATTGAACTTGTAACAAGCTGGTATAAAAGAAAATACAATACAATACTACAACACTACTACTCCACCAGTCATACTACATGTTTCCCCTAAAAGATAAAGAAAATACAAATACCGATCCGTCCTACCTTAGAGTACTGCTATAACAACTTCTGTCGCGAAAAAACTGAAAATCAACAGCTCAATGGAAATGAGAGCCTTCCTATCGATATGGTCAAGAGAAAAATCAGTTTTCTCCATCAAGAAATTTCAGCACACATTTCTTTGATCTCCGGATGGAAAAAAGTTGTAACATAGTATTGTGTTAAAGTTGAGATTCAGGTCACCTCTAGAATTACGGAACCCCTAATTTGGTTTAGGAGAGAACTATTAAGAGGATTCATATAGCCGACACCAACTAGATATGGGGTCAAAGCGTAGCTGATTGATAGATTTTGAACGTGGGTAATGCTATTCATGTAAATTGGCACTATGAAGAAGTCAGTTTTATCCCTCCCTTCATAAATCTGTAATGCTTAAATGAAATATTCGTCTTGTTAAACAAGTTATCTCCTTCAAACATCCACACACTACTATCTGTTGCAAACACCCAAAAAAAATTGCTTTTTTTGGCAGCAACTATCTCTAAGCTAAAATATCAAAAATTAAACTGAAAAAACACCTAATAGATAACATTGTAGTTATCAATCATCATTAACTACAGCTCAACCTCAAAACTGGTACTACTTGATACTTGAATCAGCTATACGAATCCTCGGTACCCATTCCACTTTATTTTCAGTATACATAAGTATTATTCATCAAAATTTAAATTTTTTTTATATTCCTCATCAAACTAACCCAATTCTCCTCCTTTATCAAGCTTGGAGCAATTTTCATTTTTCACAAAAGTTGTATTTGGTCTATACCTTACACACCTCGACTAATTATAGCTACCTACTAACTTTATCTCTATCCACAAAGCTTAAACAGATGGAAAAACAAATATTTTTGACTATATACTGGAATTTGAACCTGAGAACCTCGTGATTCTCCGGCTACTTGTAGCTCAATTAAAGCCGATAACTAAGTATTTCGCATCCAAACTACACGGAATCAATCGGAATAAACCTCTAAAATCCAAAACGCACAACAGATTTGTTCCTAAAAATTACTAACTGCAAATTCACATTAAAAAGTTAGAAAATTGAAAATTCATACCTTTTTTATTTGAGAGATTGATGATGATCGATGATCGATGATCTATGAGAATAATTGATTGCAAAATTCGCAAAAAAAGAACATTTTTTTCGAATTTGGGGAAAAAATGAAGATGTGAAGAAAAAGGGGAGCGGTGCAATTTAGAAATTTATGCAGGATGGATTTTAGCGTGAGCGGTGTACGTTAGTTTTGGTACGTAAGTGCTGGCGTAAATTCACGCGCGAAAGATCTAGAAGTTACGATTGACCAATTGGGTGAGTGAGAATTGCGGGTTCGAGCCCTGTTAATCTCGATGGATTCAATAAATATATCAATTTTTTTTATAGATAGTAAACGTAATTTCATTTCTAGTCGAAAGGTTATTCTTTTTGTACTTTTCGTATTTTTCATCCATTTTGATAGAGAGTGATTTACCCTTCAAGTTTTGATTTTGATCATATTAAATATTTTACACCGAGTGAAAAGAAAAAAATTAATGAAGGACCATCAAAGATTTTGATAAGCGTGAATAAAATTGGTGTTTGAGCCCCGTTAATCTCGATGGATTCAATAAATGTATCAATTTTTTTTTAGATCATGAACATAATTTCATTTCTAGTCGAAAGATTATTCCTTTTTGTACGTTTCGTATTTTTCTTCGATTTGAAAAGAGAGTGATTCACCCCTCAAGTTTTAATTTTGATCATATTAAATATTTTACATCGAGCGAAAAGAAAAATATTAATAAAAGACCATAAAAATTTTTGATGAGCGTTATTTAAAATTTATATTGCTCGAACACTTTAAAAATATTAACGGACAAGCTATCTTAGATCCATCTAGTAATAGAAATATCTATTGTGTATCCCTTTCAAAGATCCACAATTATTACATCTACCGGTATCTATAAATATCAACCTATAGCAATCAATTTCACCCCCAAATTTAGCCTAAAAAAAAAAGTTCTATTGCGATGCTTCACTTACAAACACACTGGACAAAATCCAGAAAAACCCAGTTTAAATCTTGAATTTTACTCATCTGGGTAGTTGTTAATTTCTGTGATTTGATTAAACTATGAGGAAGAGGGAGAGGGAAAATCCATGTGGTGTTTGTGGGCATTATCACAAATATGAAGAAGGTGAAGTTTGTGGGATCTGTGGACATCGAATGCCTGATGTATCTGAAAAGGGTTCTTCAATTCATGTCAGTGCGTTTCCTTCTGAGATCTTGCCGGAGTTTCTTTTTCTAGGGAGTTATGATAATGCTTCTCGAGCTGAGCTTCTCAAAACCATCGGAATTTCTCGGATTCTCAATGTTTGTAACCTTTTCCCTCTAAATTTTATCTGTTTGTTTATTACTAGCTTCCGTTTCGATTTGTTTGTCCTGTTTTGATTTGACTTGGAATTGATTGAGTTGCTTTTGGAGTGAAATGGAACTAATATAGAGCTGAATGATGAAGAAGGTTCATATAAAAAAGCCCAAGTAATTTGTGGTTTGAGTGGAGATGGAGATAGGATTTTCAGTTTATGGGTTGTGGATTCTAAATTTTTTTTGAGCTTTTAGACAAATTATTTATTCTTGAATCAAATGATTCCTTGGTAACTCGAACTCACAACTTTAAAGTTGGAAGTGGAGTGTTTACCATCCGAGCAACTCCCTCTTGTCATGAGGATTTAACTCTACTTTGTGGCATGTTAAAGTATGGTTTTTTGGTCCATAACTCTCTTTTTTTATAAAAAAGTTGGGGGTAAGGGAAGGAGAAATGTGTAAGGGGATTACAAGGTGGGGAATTGAACCTCACCAATAAGGTGAAAATGTAGGTAGCAACCAACCGAGATACTAAGATTCCTCTTTTGGTCCATAACTAATGAAATGAAAGGTACGGATAACCTAAATCGATTAACATATAGTTCAAAGTTTCTATCTATATAGGAGAAACAATTATGTAGAATGTCGATAATAACTGACCTGAAATAGGCTTTCTTCTGCCAAACTCTTGTTATTCTTCAGGATAAACCTGAGTGATTAGGGAATGGGTTTCAAATATTCAGCTAAATGATACTCTAGTCTCTACTTTTGTGTAAAACATGTATAGTGGGCGCTTTGCCCCTATAAATTTGATATAATCTTTACCTTGTCAAAAAAATTCTCCTAGATTAATGATACTGTATAAGATGGAAGGAACAAAGAATAGTAATTAGTAACACAAGAAGTAACACGATAGAGGGATAGAGCTATGCAATAAGAGCATTTAAGTTTTTTTGCAAGATAAGTAAGAGTGGTCTCAGTAACAACATTCATTTCTTTTCTTTCTATATCCATTTGTATGGTATTTTGCCTCCTTCTTATGACCTTGGATAGACAAACTGCATATATGTACTTTTGGCTCCATATAACCATAGTGGACAGTGGACACAACATATTTTTCTGTTGCATCATGTTGGATAGTTTTTATTTTTCTTTCTGGTGCTTCAGAAATTGTTGAATGACACTTCAATGTGTTCTATATGGCCCATGTTCTTGATTGTTGATACTGGGTATTCACGTATATTTTTTTCTATGTGCAGATAGTACCTGCATGTCAGAATCTTTATAAAAATTCCTTTACTTATCACTGCCTACAAGATGAGCAAAATTTGGCTTTTGATGACGCTATCCAATTTTTAGGTGAGTAACATTCTCTTTACTTTGTTTTACCTAATACCTCTAAGCTTGATTAAGAGATCCATGAAACCTTTCTCTCTGCATAGTTCTTTACTATGGTCAACTATTTGCTGCTACAATGCTTTAAAGGTGCCTAGTTGATTGAAAAATATAGAATGAAGATTGAATTATGTGAATAAACTAATGATCTATAGATCAACTATGCGTCAATACCAAACAAGTGGTGGTCATTTTTATGTAATCCACTGCTTTGCCTCTTTCGTTCACCTTCCATCTGCCTGTGAATGTACAAATTGTTGAAGATATTATTGAGTAATTAAAAGTGTTTTCTCTCTAGCAGCTTAGGCTTTTACATGAGATAGTCGCACAACTTAAACGTGGTATCCGAGCAGGCAAAGGTACTGAGTTTGAGTCTCACCATCACCCATTTATGAAAGCGGAATTTCTAAGTGTTTGTCCCATGAAAAAGAATTAAGCCACACGTAAGGAGACATGTTGAGAAGTTGATTAAGTAATTAAAAGTGTGCTCTCTAAGGACTTGAGCTTTTAGATTAGATTACCGCACAACCTTATCACAAATACTGTAGCGAGTAAAACATGTATATACTAGGTTTAATTAACTACCTGGACTCTTGTCATTCTTTATTTGGAGATTCAATGGTAGCTTTATTTAGTTAATGTTAAGCCATCTAGTAGTTGGTTGTTACAGATTTGTTTCCCTCAGGTTCTCCTGTAAAGACAATCTTTTTTTATACATGTATTGATACATAAATTTCATATCTTTCAATTCAACACTCCGTTTACGTGTCTCTTGCTGTTACGAAGAAAAGCCATTACTAAAGAGGATACCATCGGGCATGGACATTGATTGCTACAGTTGAAAATCATGCTTATGACCTCAAGCTTGTTCTCAGTGATTTCTCATGTTTTGTGGGATTCTGGCTTATCTTAGAATATTTCTTTTGTGCAGAACAATGTGAAAAGGATAGGGCTCGTGTTCTTGTGCACTGCATGTTAGGTAAAAACAGGTAGGAGTTGATTATCAATTTTGCACCTAAACCTTTTTACAGTTTTCCTTAACTATTCTTTCTTTCGTGTTTGTGCTTTATCCTGCTCTCGTCCATTCTCTTTGTTCTTCCACAAGCAGTTTTCCCCAATTAAGGTGTAAATGTGAAACTTGTGTTCTTTTCTTCAGCTTCCTTTCAGGAACTTGGTAACATTTAGTGCTGCTACTCAATATTTTTTGGACTGCCTTTCAACTGATTGTACTTGCAGAAACCACCATTTTAGTCCACTTAAGGTTTTTATGTGTAGAACTCATAGACGTGCTTTTTTGATAGGTCGGCAGCAATTGTAATTGCTTATTTGATGAAAAGTAAAGGGTGGAACCTTGCACAGAGCCTTCAGTGGACGAAAGAGCGAAGACCCTCTGTTGACCTAAATCAAGGTCACACTGCTATCTTTATAAGGATTTCTTTTCCTACTTTCTTCAGTTGAAAAGCTATAATATTAAGCTTGTAATTCTACATCTCGGAGAAATGCTAATATTTGAGATGACCAACCCTGGTATTATGTGTATAGTTGAAGAGGTCGGTTAGTTAATCTTTATTTTGGATACTACTATCATATAAAAAAAAAAGGGATGGAAAAAAACTGCACAACATTGCTGCATCGTTGGCGGAATAAACTGTGACCAAGCTAATAGAGATCACTCATTCCGAGTACAAGTATAGTGACTTCTAGATTTAAAAGCTCAGAACTAGTTA
Source organism: Solanum lycopersicoides (assembly GCA_022817965.1). NCBI lineage: Eukaryota > Viridiplantae > Streptophyta > Magnoliopsida > Solanales > Solanaceae > Solanum > Solanum lycopersicoides. The sequence continues at coordinate 779,997 of CM040629.1, forward strand.
ACTTTGTGTGAGTGAGTTGCAAGTTTGGCATACATTAGTTACTTAGTGATGTCAGTTGGATTTTTAGTTATTTTGATTACCAGAACTCTGCTAACATTGAGTCACACAGCTTGTCTCGCTTCACTTGGATTTTTACCTGTGGCTTTGCGTCTGTATGAGACTCCTTTTTGTTTATATTTGCAGAGGTCTACCAGCAGTTACAGGAGTACGAGCAGAAGATCGTTGTGTCACTTCAGAACCAGCTCAGCCCCGTCATGCCAGCCTTCTCTTCTCCCATGACATCCTTCAACTTTGGCTTCCCAAAGACCAGTGATCAGATTCCTGCTCCAGCCTTCAACAATTCTAGTGCTCCTTCAGTTTTCTCCCCTCCTGCTTTTGAAGTTCCTCCACAGGGATTCACTTTTGGAGCTGCTCATAATCAACATACCGCCTCAGAAAACCCTTTAAATGCTAATCCAAATCCAAATGGTAGCGACATTGCCATGGACTTGTGAAAAATCCTCAACTTCAACAAGGATTTAAGGTTATGCGAGTCGCTGATGCCAATCTACCTTGGTTTTCAGAAGGTTGGATGTGAAGTGTGAGAAAATACTTATAAATCACTAGTTGTAGAGTTTGACATGCTCATATCTTAGGGTGCCATCAAAATGGATTTGTTCAGGAAATCCAAGTAATTATTGCCTAATATATATGTAATACTAAAGAATGTTTTCACTTGATCTCTTAGAGAAAATGATCAATATGGTCCTTAATCTATTGTGGTGCTTTATTTTGGTCCTTAATATATTTTAGGTGATTGAAAATAGTCCTTCATGTATGAAAAAATGTATCAATTTAGTCTTTACCCTAAACTTAACAGTTTACCACCATAAATATAACGGTGAGTTCCATATAACGATCTCTCACTAGTACCAGCAGCAACACCATAAACTGTTAATTATGTGGTTAGATGTTATCCAAAACTTGTGTTGGTGGTAAGTAGTAGTATTTCGTAGAGTTGATCAAAATGCACACAAGGTGACTCAAAGGCTCTGCACGATAAAAGAAGCTAATGTTGTTACACTATAAGGTTCAATAAAGATCTACAATAGATAGGAGGTCATTATGTTCCTAAAGATACATGCATGATTAATTGAGGCATTCGTAAGTTGACTCAGACAATCATTAAAAAAAAAAAAAAAAAGGAAGCTGAGATAAATCAAGATTTGAACTTTAGAAATTTATCTTTTTGATTGTACCTTTTTAGTAAAATGTTACACACATGTAGGAATTAGGATAATGAACTAAAAATTATTGAGTTCGAATGAATCTGTACCATATATGTCTTCTTCTTCTTCTTCAAAAGTTGGATATTTTTTTTCCATGTTGCTAAAAAGAATATGGTATAATGGCATCTATGTTTATAATCACATAATAGGCAACTATAAGAAAGTAATTGCTTTATTGAGGTCCCATATTTTCTCAAAGGAAAATTCTACCATTAAGTGTGGAGTATGCATAGGATGAATATCAACAAGAAAAAGCACAAGTTAGGAGAACCACACACATGCCATTCATCCACAAAGATCAAAAGAACTTTTCAAGTTTCAACACTAATGAAACAAGTGGTACTACCAATGCTGTTGCGGATTGTGGTGGAATGAATAAGATTTTTTCTTGACTCTTCATTAAAAATTCCGAGTTTGGATAGTGGGAATAAAACAAGTGTTCCTTTAATGGGCCTTATGAAGTGCATATCGGATTAAGTAGAACCTAAAAACTAATACATAATAAATCATCAACTATATGATAGCTCATAAATAATTATTTTTGACAGCGAAAAAGGAATTTATTATCGTGATAATTGACAAGGATCGATTCCTTTAGTTGTCTGATATCAGTTGAGAAATTTAAAAAAAAAATGGTACAAGAAGAATTGGTGTTTATTTGATATTCCTCTTTATCATGATTAGTATTTCCTTAAGAATAATTTATTTGATTTTCATTTTTAAAAAATTGGCATTGCAAACAAATATTTTTGAAGAATATTTATATCTAAAACAATTATGAAGTGGCTCATTTAATATCCTTCTTAGTACTTTAAGACATTAACTTATACACTCAGGTATTTATAGCATGTTATAATATAAGGGGTAAATATACTAATGATTTTAGTATAAAAGATTATTATAATATAATACTAAGTACTTAATAATTTAGTTTCAAAATATATTTTTAAAGAGTAGTAATTTGTATTTGACTAATAAACTTGAAATATTTTCTTTTTAATATTATAGAACAAAATTATTTGTGTTTTTGATCAACGTCTCATGAAAAACAACTTTTACTTCTATTCAAATAACGTCAAATCCTAGATTCTTTAACTTATGGATTCTGAATCATGATCTTTTTTTTGCTTAGTTCTAGATAGATTATTCTATATATCAAATAGTTTAACACAAACACAAAAACTTAGCCAGTATTATTAAATTCTATCGAACCCTTAAATCTAATTATGGCTTAAAAAATCTCGTCTTTTTTTCTTTCTAAAAGCATATTCAAATTAAAATACAATCTTTTAAAATAAATATTTTTGACTTCATGACAGTCTATTAGTCATGAATAGATAATCTACAATGATTAGCTGGTTATAAATTAGTTTAATTTTCATATCATATAATTAGAAGATTCACATGAATGCTCAGCACGTTCATTTCTTTCCTTTTTTTCTTTTTTCCTTTCCTTCCTTTTGGTATTATCTCATATACCGAGGTCAGTAGCGGATCTAGAATATTCTATGTGGGTTCGAAATTTCTAAAATAGACACGTGAAGTAGTCGAAGAGGATTTGACATCTATCATATACATAAAAAATATTTTAACCGTATATAAATGATATAATTTTCCGTCGAAGGGGTTCGAATAGTATAAGGTGGCTCCGCCCCTGAAGGTAGTTCGACGATGAATATTGTATTTATAAAGTATTTTAAAATTTCTATGTATATATAGATTTGAAATACCTTAAACTTAAGATTAGACGTTGACTCATTAGTTGAGACGTCCAAATTCAAATCCCAAACACTCTATTTTTATTTGTCTAACCCTTTTAATTAAAATTCTATATCTGTCACCGACTCTATACGTGTATGAATGTGAGTGGCTAATACCTTAGTGTTGGTCACGTTTGTACATTGTAATTTTTTTTAAAAAAAAAAATTGTTAGGTTGAGAGGAATACAAGGAGTCCCTCTCATTCTTCACAACACAAATTGAACTCCAATAACCAAAATTTAATTCAGAGAAAAAAAAAAAAAAAAATTTCCAACTAATTTTTTCAACTAACTTTTCTCTCTCCCCCCTTCAACCAAAAACTTCTCATCAATCTTGAATCCAAAAAAAAAATTTAAAAAATTTCTTTTTTCAAGATTTCAAGAAGTTATAACAATCCTAGTGCCTCCAAATCTTGTTTGTTGATCATAATCGCGTTTTTTTTAAGTCGCGAATGTGATCATTTTGGTGTTTAAATCAAGAAATTAAAACCATTGAAAAAAAATAAGGTAAATAATGCCAAGCAAGTTAAAGAAGGCAATTGGTGCAGTAAAAGATCAAACAAGCATTAGCCTTGCAAAAGTTTCAAGCAATACTTCATCAACTCTTGAAGTTGCTGTGTTAAAAGCCACAACACATGATGATGTACCTATCGATGATCGATACGTTCAAGAAGTGATCAAACTTGTGTCGTCTAACAAGGCCTACGCGGCTGCCTGTGCTCGTGCCATTGGCAAACGCATAGGTAGAACGAGGAACTGGATCGTTGCCCTCAAATCATTGATGCTTGTCTTAAGAATCTTTCAAGATGGTGATCCTTACTTCCCTCGAGAGATCCTTCATGCTATGAAACGCGGAGCAAAGATTCTCAATCTCTCTAGTTTTCGCGATGATTCAAACTCTAGTCCTTGGGATTTCACAGCATTTGTTCGTACATTTGCTTTGTATCTTGATGAACGTCTAGATTGTTTCCTTACTGGAAAGCTTCAAAGAAGGTATAATAATCGTGATAGAGAGAATTCAAGTAGCCATAATTATAGGTCTACTGGTAGTAGTCGAAGAAGAGGTGATGAACCTGTTCGTGACATGAAACCAGTAATGCTGCTTGACAAGATATCGTATTGGCAACGATTGATTGAAAGAGCAATAGCTACAAGACCAACAGGAGCAGCTAAGACAAATCGTCTTGTCCAAATCGCGTTGTATGCTGTTGTAACAGAGAGTTTTGATCTTTACAAAGATATATCAGATGGTCTTGCACTTGTTCTTGATAGTTTCTTTCATTTACCTTATCAATCATGCGTAAACGCCTTCCAAACTTGTGTCAAAGCTGCTAAACAATTCGAGGAGATCAGTGTATTTTACTCTGTCTGTAAAACCATAGGCGTTGGCAGGACATCCGAATATCCAAGTGTGCAAACAATATCAGAGGAATTGATCGAAACGTTGCAAGAGTTTCTCAAGGATCAATCTTCATTTCCAGCTCATACACAAAGTAAACCACATTTGCTTCTTCCAGGCACCGCTGGTGGTGGTTCCACAAGGACCACGAGCAGTAAACGTGATAGTTATGGTTGTCAATCAGACTTTTCTATGACCACAGGCACGACTGAGCCATACTCGGAGAAGAGTACTAATACCTGTGGTGGTGATTCGCGTTGCACATCATTAGAAGATCTAATAAGTGCAACAGAAACATGGAAGAGTCCAGCTAATATTTCCATTGATTTGGAGGCCTATTCGGATATTCAATTCGAGAAGCAGTTGCATGAAAAGGATGACTCGGCGTCTACTCATTCGTTGCCTGTGTCAAACTCCATGGCTGATCTTGTATCCTTACCAGATCTGCATGAATATGATGAAGATGACGAGAAAAAACAAGAAGCTCAACTTGAACAACAACACCACAAACAGAATCCATCATTAGATTCTATTAGTTCAGCTAAAGGATGGGAACTCGTGTTAACTGAGGCGATCCCATCAACATCCTTCAACGCGTTCCCTGAGCAACCAAAACCAGATCATTTGTCAGGAAACGAAACGAGAGGGGTAATAACACCATCAGCATCATTCAACGCGTTCCCTGAACAAGGACAAGTGAATGTACCAACAAATGAAGCAGAGGTTTCTTCAAGCAATGGATGGGAACTCGTACTATTCGAAAACATTCCACAAGCACAATCAACACAACCTGTTGTCCCTAGTACAACGAACAACAACAACAACAACAACGTTAACAGCTTCAGTTTCGCCAATTTGGATGACTTGTACAATCAGAATCAAACGCCATATTATCCGAATAATAGCCAAAACTCACATTTCAACCATAGTACAAACAACTTTTTGTACGATCAAACACCAGCACCTCAACACTACAATCCATTTCTACAAGACACATCAATGGAGTTAGCTATGGTACCGGTCACGAGTGCACCTTCCCCGTACCCAACTCTGACCACGAATTCTTCGTTTTCATTTCCAACGTCTACTGACATGTTCACATCATCAGCACCAGCACCTACATTTCAAGCAACTCCAACTTTTAGTGCTCAGAATCACACTACAGGGCCAATGCAGAGTACTAATATGGACGATCCGTTCGCGACATTTTCGAGTAGTGATCAGGTGTTTAATGGCATCAAGAATGAGCAGAATTTGATGCAAGAACAACAATTATGGTTGCAGAACCAAAACAAAATCATAGCTAAACATAGGGCTTGATTTATATACGTGTGTTAAATAAAAATAATCTTGTTGTTATGTTATACAAAATTGATTTTGTGTTAATTTACCTCCCTTTTCTTCCTTTTATTACATGATTTTTCGATTGAGTCTGCTCGATGAATCTACGAAATGGTGAGAACTCTTGATCTCGATATCGTTTACCAATTCAAAAACTTTGTATTTGAATTGATATCCTCTCATTGATTCCTCCTAAATTGCGCAGATTGATTTATCGTAAAAATTTCATTTCAACTTGAAATAAGAATATGTGTAGTAGCAAAGTGAGAACTAAACTACTTAAGGGCAAACTATTGTTCTAAAGTATTAAAGTATAATGATCTCTTGTATGAAGCAAAGGACGAAGGACGAGTAACGCTGGAATGATTTAATTCAACATTATGTTAAAATACAATGACCAAAATAATAAAAAAAGTAACAATTTATAAACAAAATTTAACATTTTCTTTCTTTTTCGAAGTTTCTCACATGTTGTCCGATATCAAGATCTTTGACTAAAAATATAGGTGCAATACTCATCTCTTTTTTTTTTTTTTTATATATAAGTGGCGGTGAAATTCGATCTCATGACATTTGTTTGCTCTGGTTTATATCATGTTGAAATTTGTGACCGTTCATCTAAAGCTTATGTTGTGCAATACTCATCTCACCATCAACTTTAGTAAGAACACTTTAAAATTTAACGCATCGATAATGTTTAAACTTTGACATCAACTACAAGTAAACAATTCAGTTTTGTGGGTTCAAACCTGGGCACCTCAACTCAACTCGTACTCTAACTTACAAAATGATCATCTAGACACTTTCAAATACGTCATATCAACATCAGGTATTCACGAGACAATGTAATAACGGGTTGAAGTGTCTACGTATGCACACCCAAGATTGGAGCGTCTTTATATATACTAATAATATATGACAAACTTTAAACTTGATGGACCATTTTGGTCTTTTTTCTACTATATAACGATAGAACCAGACCATCAATTTACATAAAATTTATTTTCCTCCATTAACAGAGAGAGAAGAAGAAAAAAAAAAGAGGAAAAATGTCGGGAGTAGCAGGAGGGGAGGAAGACAAGAAGCCCGCCGGCGATCAGTCTGGTCACATCAATCTCAAAGTCAAAAGCCAGGTTTTTTTTTTATCATCTTATTAGGGTTTTGTTTTCTATCGCCGTATAATTTAATTAGGGTTTTGTCGATGAAGAAAATGAGGGTTGGAGTAGGTTTTACAGAGTAGCGTAAGAATAATCATATGAATCTTTTCAATTTTGAAAAAAAATTGGGTTAACTAGAGTGGGATAGATGCATATAATTGAGTTGATTAGTTTTTGGGGTTGAGGGGTTGTTGATTAACAACAACAACAGTGTAATCCTACAAATTGAGGGTTTGGGGAGGTTAAAGTGTATGAAAGATCTTACCTTTACCTTTGAGGTAGTGTTGATTGATTGATTTGAATGAATGAATGGTTGGTTATGCTTATTTACACTGTATTAAGGTTAGTGATATTCCTTTTGCTACTTCTTTCCTTGGCTAAAATTCTTCTGTTTACTCAAAAGTTGGTTTGGGAAGGGTGAAGTGTATGCAGACCTTACCTTTACTCTAGAGGAAGTATTGATTGATTGATTTGAATGAATGAATGGTTGATAATGCTTATTTACACTGTATTAAGGTTAGTAGGTTGGTGATATTCCTTTGCTATTTCTTTCCTTGGCTAATGGAAAAGAAATTCTCCTTTTACCTGCAAAGTGGTCTGGGAAGGGTAAAGTGTATGAAGACCTTACCTTTACCTTGGAGGTAGTGTTGATTGATTGATTGATTTGATTGAATGCTTGATTATGCGTATTTACACTGCATTAAGGTTAGCGATATTCCTTTGCTACTTCTTTCCTTGGTTAATGGAAAAAATCCTTCTTTTTATTCATCAAGTGTGGTTTGGATGGTTTAAGAGTATGCAGACCTTACCTTTACCTTGGAGGTAGTGTTGGATTGACTTATTGATTTGAATGAATGATTGATTATGCTTATTTACACTTAATTTGTTTCGATTTTATTATATGGTTAAAAAAAGTAAAATAGAAAGGAGCCTCAGAAACAGAAACAGATTGGAAGATAGAATAGAAACATACCAACAAGTAACCCCAAATTGGGAATACTGAGGTTGTTCGACTTTGTGCTAATGCTTTACGAGTTGCCACTGAGAAAAATATTAGTTGTACATATTTAGATTTTAGTCTATTGTCTCATTACAGTTTTCTAAGATCAGAGAGCCGCTGTAAATTGTCATGTTGGATTGAGGTATATTATCTTTTATCGAGATTCACATACTGTTTTTTTCCATCAATGCTTAACCAAGATATCTTGGTCTAGCTTAACAAAATGCTGCTAAAGATTATGACAATTGCTGGCTTAGTTTCTCAGTCATCAATGGTAAACTTTGGTAATGCCTGTTTTAATTATCTGCCCTTAGTTGAGGTTGTTACCAAGTTGTGATCTGCCTCTTTGTTTTCATGATACGCCAATAACCTGTGATATACCTACTTCTTGAGCTTTTTGAACTTCACTTTCTATTGCAAGATCAACAACGTTTCTTTTTGACTATACACATTTCATTCTGGCTATATAACTTGATATCATACGCAATTTTGTTGATTTTGATATGTAGTTGATGAAAAAATTACTAGTGGACCTTTTTCTTTCTTCGTCCTATCTTTTATTTCCATCCCTTACTGTTATTATGAAGATGAGCTGCTCACTAAAATTTTCTGGAAAATAGCCTTCGCATGTATCAATGAAATGGAGGAAATGATGAGAGAACTATGTATTTGACTAGTTTTCTGGTTGCAGGACGGGAATGAAGTCTTCTTTAGGATCAAAAGAAGCACTCAGCTGAAGAAATTGATGAATGCTTATTGTGACCGACAGTCTGTGGATTTCAATTCAATTGCCTTCTTGTTTGATGGTCGTCGTCTTAGAGCAGAACAGACTCCGGATGAGGTCCCTCTCTCTCTCTCTCTCTCTAAATGTGCACACACGAAAAGAATACCAAAAGAGGATCGTGCATCTGCTTGATGTTGTCCATAACAATTGTGATTAATTTATTTTTTCTTTCGAATTTCCTCCTTTTTGCAGCTGGAGATGGAAGATGGTGATGAAATTGATGCGATGTTGCATCAAACCGGAGGCACAACTATTTGAGTCTCTTTTTCTTTTGTTTCTGTGGATGCAAGACTCTGTGTTTCAAGATGGTATTGAACTTAGTGAAATGCTGGTTGTGCAGCTTTTAGGACCTTTAGACTGTAATGAATGGGATCATGTTTGCTTACTTTATATTGAACTTAATCGCTAATATAACTTGACATGAAAGTCATTATGTTCTTCACCTTTTAATTTCTGAAGATGACATGAATGTGATCGTAGTTTGGTCATTACATCGAGTTTAACATCGCTAAAATTGAGGAATATGCCTATGTTGACATATTTGAACTTTGGTTACAATGAACTAACATTAGGATTCCCTGAATTTGTACTCAGTTGCCATAATCTGACTTACCTCGATTTGTCGCTAAACCATTTGAATGGTTCAATCCCAGAAACACTATTCACCAACTTGGACAAGCTTGAACAACTCAATCTTTCATCTAATTCATTTCGAGGTTCATTGTCACCAAATTTTACCAAGTTGACCAAGTTAAAAGAACTTCAGCTTGGTTCCAACATGTTTTCTGGCTTAATTCCTGATGAAATCTCTCTGATCAGCAGTCTTGAAGTAGTTGTACTTTACAATAATTCATTTCAAGGAAAGATTCCATCTTCTATAGGTAGACTTAGAAATCTTCAACAACTTGATCTTCGAAAGAATCGTTTGAATTCAACCATTCCTTCTGAGCTAGGCCTTTGTACTAACCTCATTCTCTTGGCTCTAGCAGAGAATGCCCTGCAAGGACCATTGCCTACATCCTTCACCGCGGTGACCAAGTTATCTGAATTGGGGTTGAATGATAATTTTCTTTCTGGTGAGGTTCAATCATATCTCATTACCAATTGGACTGAGCTGACATCTTTGCAGCTTCAAGACAATTCATTTTCAGGGAAAATTCCACCTGAAATCAGCCAGTTGAAAAACCTCGTATATCTTTACCTCTATCGTAACAATTTCACAGGTTCCATTCCCCATCAGATTGGTAAGTTGCAAAACTTGTTGGATCTAGATGTCTCTGAAAACCAGCTTTCGGGCACAATACCTCCAACCATTGGAAACCTGACCAATCTAAGGGTGTTGCAGCTTTTTTGGAACAACATCAGCGGAACCATTCCTTCTGAGATTGGCAAATTGACATCTCTTCAAACCCTTGAGCTCAGCACTAACCGCATTAGTGGTGAGCTGCCCGCCAGCATTTCTAACCTCGGCAGTCTGAAGCTTCTTTCTGTATTTTCTAATAATATCTCAGGCAGTATCCCTAACTACTTTGGGAAGAACAGTTCTCAATTGTCCTCAGTCAGCTTTGCAGATAACAGCTTCAGTGGTAATATTGCAGAGGCATTTGGCGTGCACCCGTATCTTGAATTCCTTTCTCTTAGGGACAACCAGTTTTCAGGTGTGATCCCTTTGTCTATTTGCAATTCGACATCACTACGAACTCTAATTTTCGCAAGAAACAATTTCAGGGGAGAGATTCCACAATGTTTGGGTAATATCAGTGGCCTCTCCATTTTGGATATGTGCCACAACAATCTTTCTGGGATTCTTCCAACAAGTTTTGATATTGGATGTTCACTTACAACCTTCAACTTTCATGGAAATGAACTACAAGGGAAAATCCCTCCATCTTTAGCCAATTGTAAAGAGTTGCAAGTTCTTGATTTAGGAGAAAATCACCACAATGATACATTCCCCGTGTGGTTGGGAACTCTGTCGGTGTTGCAGGTATTAAGTATGAGATCGAATAAATTGCATGGACCCATTAGAACTTCAAGGATTGGGAACATGTTTCCTGGTCTTGGAATATTAGATCTCTCTCGCAATGCCTTCACATGAAACTTGCCGACAAGTCTATTTCAACATTTGAAAGCCATGAAGACAACTAATCAAACAAGGAAAGCACCAATTGAAGGAAGCGACTATTACCAAGACTCGGTAGTTCTTGTAATGAAGGGACGCATGTTTGAAGTTGTGAAAATCTTGTATTTATACACGAGTGTGGATCTTTCAAATAACAAATTTGAAGGACTTATTCCAAGTACTATGGGAGATCTCATTGCACTGTGGGTGTTGAATTTGTCTAACAATGGGTTGCAAGGTCATATACTGCCATCACTTGGAAATTTAGCGGTAGTAGAATCATTTGACCTTTCATTCAACCACCTTTCGGGAGAGATACCAGAACAACTTGCTTCTATAACAAGTCTTGCAGTGTTAAATCTCTCCTACAATCATCTTGAAGGATGCATTCCTCAAGGACCTCAGTTAACTACATTTGAGAACAGTTCATATGAAGGTAACGATGGATTACATGGATTTCCAGTTTCAAAAGGTTGTGGTAATGATCAGGTATCACAGACAAATTCTACCATATCTGCACCAGACGAACAAGAAAGCAATTCGGAGTTTCTGAATGATTTTTGGAAAGCTGCTCTTATGGGCTATGGAAGTGGATTATGTATCGGATTATCCATAATATATTTCATGATCTCAACTCGAACTCCAAAATGGCTAGCAAGAATCATGGAAGAGTTGGAACACAAACTTATTATGCGGATTAGAAAGAAGCAACGAGGTAAAAGGCATTACAGAAGAAGAAAAATTATCGCTTCTATACAAGTTAACAACTGAGTAGGATTTGATTAGAGAACTTCGGGTATTCAAGTTAAGGTCTATGCTGATTTTTAGTTCATAGTAGCTATATGTATTGACATATATATATATACTTTCGTTACAACAACAGCTAATCGATACTTTATACTGAGTATTACTTTCTTTCCAATAATTTCAGTATGTAGATTATATTGAAAAGAACTAGTCTTAGCTGATGACTTAAGCTATAAATATATAACTATAACATGTATGGAGGAGAAATCATGTAGATAAAACTGGATACTATTAGAGATATCTACATTCTGCATAGATATTCTAATTTTACAGCGTACTGGGGAGGTGGATTATGAGTCTGCTTTGCCGTCTAGATTAAAACAACTGTTCATCGTGATTTCATTCTCATGTGTATATGTTGAAGAAATATCACGAGGATAAGTCACACATGCTACAGTAGGATAAGGTGAAGCTTTATCAGAATCTTACATTTGAGAAGGAGTCTGCCTATTTTAGACAGACAAGTTTAGAAATTAAGGTCAGAAGAGATTGGCTTCGGTGAAAGGGCAATGAAATCATCATCTGGTTGAGGAGCTGCTTGGGAGACTTAAGTCAGACATGCGGAATAGATATCCAAAAGTGCTTGACAGCTTAGGTACAATTCTTAACTCATTCGAGGATGAACATTTGTTTAGGTAGGAAAAAACAAGCTCCCTTTTCCCAATTTGAGACTTTCTGGAGGTTCGTATGTTGCTAAAATTGCAGAAATGAGTCTTTTACTGAACTTCAAACTGTAAGTGTTAAGTAAATACAAGAGCATTACAACTGATATTGAAAATGGAATGGCTAAAAAACTGTTAAACATGCCTAGAAAAATAGGAACATAAGAAGTAAATGAAGGAAGGTGATATCTTACAAGGCTAGAGGATGTGGACCTCAACGGAACTTGCATACCTGTCTTGAATGTCCTGTTGAATTTGCTTGGCGGAATTCTCAACAGATTTTGCACACCTCCTTTTATCAACAAGAGCACTCATCATCAGATTCATCAGTCTCTGAAACAGTAGCTTTTGCACAATAATGAATGAAAATCATTGTAAATTTTGTTAGCCAAAGTTGTTTTACCAGTGCCACCTATACCTAGAATTGAGACAACTTCTAGTTCACCTGCTCCTCTAGCAAGTTGATCCTGCATCATCTCGAATTCATTTTTATGGCCAACCATCAGCTCCTCAACATGTTGAGATGTAGTACTGGCAAAAGCCAAGTTCTGTTCTTCTGCATCTTTGCTTTTGGTGTACATGTTCTGCATTTCCATCCACTTGTTCACCCTGGAATCAACGCGCCCTACTACTTGTTTCAAGAGAACATGAAGTTCCCAAAAAGTTAGTATTCTTGACATTGGATTTTCAACCATTTCTTGATTCTAAATCCACAATATCTTCTGTGCTGCATACGACTTCAGCTTCCAGTCTTTTCAATGCTTCAAGATCGCCTGTTATATGCCAGGCCAGTTTCTCCTCTAAGGGATTCAAGCTTCTTACAGAAAGATTGAAAATTATATCGAGTAACTTCCATCGATTGTTGTATGGTTCTCATAAGACAAGTATTATTTTTCCATGTTTTACCTTAACATTAATTACTTATGACCTAATACTAAACATCGATTAAAAGGGGTAGTATGGTAAAATAGTCATATCGATAGATGTGTCTGAAATTTTACAAGCATCTCTTCTGCATATTGCTACAACAACCAACTCAGTGTAATTCCACAAGTAGAATCTAGGAAGGGTAGTGTATACACAGACCTTACCCCTACCTTGGGAGGTAGAGAAGTTATTTCCAATAGACCCTCGGCTCAAGAAATTAATAAGAGTGAAGAAACGCAAAATACTAACAAGGCATGACAAAGCATTATGAGAAAAAAGAAAAAAAGAAACAGTAACTAGAATAAAATAATACGATGATCGAAGTACAAGGAACAATAATTAGTAACATATAGGAAGAAACAAGAAAGTACAAGAGTAATACTAATACTACTAGTATGGAAGGATAAGCAAGACAAAATTCAACAACTATCATAATATCCTAAAGAGATCTGTCTTGCTTCTTTCTTTGAGAACAAAATGCCAGAGGTACTAAGACTATAAGTGACTCAAGACACAATTGTCTCTCATCCTTTGCTAATAGAATAGAACTAAGAGCCCCAGAGGCCAAAGTAGTTTGCAGACGCGGACATGTTATAGAATACTCTTTACATCCTTTATAGAACAATACTTGCAACAACATGAGAATCCATCCTACTCAAGTTCAGAATTTGGGTGTCCTTAATTTTACATGCATCATCATCTCTGTATACTTGCTATGTTTATAATACTAGAGAGATCTTTCTTGCTTTCTTTGAGGAACAAAACGCCACAGGTCCACAGCAATGTCAACCTCCTTTTTCTTGTGAAATTTGTACAGTTGTGGCACATCATACCGAAGCTACAATTGAGAGAGATAAAAGGCACAAAACATTCATAAGGCTACATCGAATTTCACTTAACATCAATAGCATGCAAAATGCTGAATCTGATTGTTTCGATGTGTACCTCACATATAACTTCAGCACTTCTTGCATTATAATCTCGCAAGGCTGCTCTTTTCACATGCTGTTAAGACCATAGACAAATGCCAAATCATGACCTAGATCAGAGCACTTTTGTGCACAGAAACATGTTTTTATCGAGAAGTGACAGCAATTTAATTTATGAGCACATAAACTCAAGAAAGTTCATATTTAAGCTATTTACAGTGATGCTACACAAATAGTTTTTTTTCACCAATCAATCCCTTTGCTGTGGCAGGATAGTATGGAAGAACTTACTTCTCTAGTTGTGGTCTTATGTAAGGAATAAACTGCTTGAGAAGCAACCTGATACATTAATAAAACCACACATTAATCTAGGAATAGACGGGGACGCAGTGCCAATGTAAACAAGAAAACAGGATATTGAGCAAATAATATAAATCTTGGATACCAATTATATGGAGAGCAGCACCATACCTTCATCGCCGAAGAGAGGAAGTCCATGTCAGCACCTTTCCTCCGTGTTCCAAAAGGTGGATTCATAACCACAGTTTCAACAATCTGACCTACACATAGTGGAATATCAATGAGCCAAGAGAGAGATATTTTCTTTCGGGGCTGAAAAGTGAGGTGAAAAAGATACCTCTCCACTTTAAGTTGCTGATGTCGCATTGGATAAAATCCATGTCTAGCTGCAGATGAAACAGTTCAAGAAATGTATGAAACACAAATTAGCACAAGTGTGATTATACATGGAAGGCTACATATATCCATCAAAACCAAAGAAAAAAGACTCAGCCTTGAACGCTTTCTCAACCTTGCAAGCAAAGAGTGTTCACACAAACGAACAATACCTCAAGCTCATCGGCATTTGCATACGCAATCTCAAGAGACTCAGCATCAATATCAAGCCCAATAACACTTCTGTTCACAAGAAAGACTATGTCAAGAACAAGCATATATAGAGAACCATAGCAATCCAAAGGGAGCTACATATGCCAAAGGGTGGTTAGTTGAATAACCTTCACCAATAAGGGTATATATGGGTCAATGTCAATTTTATACATATATTCTAAATCCTAAACCCCCTTAGCAAAATTCCTAACTTCAACAATGTTGGGGTGCACCGTGCACAACAAAACACACCCCATGTAATCTCACAAGTGAGGTTTGGGGAATGATAGAATGTATGCAAACCTTACCCTAACTCGTAGAGACAGAGAGATTGTCTCCGATAGACCCTTGGCTCAAGTAACGATCTCAAAGCAGTTTCAAAAAGAGAATACAAAAATGAAAGCAGTAACAATCCTCAAAATAAAGCGCTAGCGGAAGCCCAATACGATAACTGAAGCAATGGAAACAACACGTAATACTAAAATTAACTAATACGATAGTAGGAGAGTAATAACAACAATACTAATAAGGGGACTTGATAACGCTCAACTACCTACTAACCTTGATAACCTCTCCAACTAAACTACAAATAATAATGCAGGGGTGCACAAAGATCATACATATACCATCTCCACACAACACTAAAGTTCAACAAAAGAAACAAAATACAGAGAGAGAGATATACATACTCAGCTCCCAAAAGACCAGCAGCAAGGCCTAATGTACCACAACCACATCCAAAATCTGCAACAACCTTACTGTTCACATCCTCAAATGAATTCTCAGCCTAAAAAGATTAAAAGAAATTCACAGAAAAAACCCAAAAAGTTAAAAATAAAGACACCCTTTTAAGTTTTAACCTTTGAACAAAACTCAAAAAGGAAAACACAAAAAAGAGGGTATCTACATAAGAACAAGAAAAACACAAAAAAGTGGGAATATAGATAATTTACATACAGTGTAAAGCATACGAGAAGCAATGTGGGCTCCAGTAGGATATTGTTCTAGTTCAATCTGTTATAGACAAAAAAGATCATTTATTTACTAAAATTAGTAATCAAGAATCATAAAAATTGGAAAAAAAGTGCATAAAGATGTATATTTTGTTTAAAGATAAAGAAAAAGGGAACCTTTGGGGTTGAAAATTGTTCAAGGGAACCAAGATAACTTTCTAATTGCTTCAGCTTCATCTTCACCTTTGATGACTGCTAAAGCTTCTACTGTGTGTCTGTGTGTGAAAAAAAAAGAAAGAGAATTTTTGTGATGTTTCTTTGGGCTTGAAAAAATCCCTAAAGTTCAATTACTGCAATTGAGACAAAACCAGCCCAATATTTTTGCACTTTTGACTCTATTTTGTGTTTGGTTCTCATTTTAAGTCTTTTATTATACAATTTTTTTTCTTTCGGGACAGTATTTATATTTTTGTATCATAATACTAGCAAGGTTTTCTTGAACGTGATTTCAGTTTCTAAAAAACTTATGCTCATTAGGTCTAAGTTCGATCTGTGATTGGCTATAAATTAAACACTAACTTAATTGTTGAGCGGAATGTATAATTTTAGGAAAAAGTACCTAATTAGACAAACATTCCCAGATTTACTATTTTTTTCTATAGTTTAAAATAGGCATAATACATAAATTTGTTCTTTAACTTGGCTTCGAATCATATTTATGTCCTTCAACTTTTGTGTGCACAAATAGACACTTTAACTTGTATAAAGTTGAACAAATATACACACATGTCCTACACGTCATTTTTATCCTACGTGGTGTCCTACGTGAATTGTGTCACGTAGGACTCATGTGTTTATTTATTTAAAAGTTAGATAGTTAAAGTGTCTGTTTGTGCATTATGAAAGTTGGAGGTCAAAGTTAAAATTTGAATCCAAGTTTAGGGTCCAATATATGTATTATGCGTTTAAAATAATACATATTAGATTTCAAGTAAGAAGAGAGACGAACAAGATTTGTCTAGGTATCCCGTGTGAATCACACCAAATATACATGTATCTAGTGTGCATTATGAAAGTTGGAGGTCAAAGTTAAAATTTAGATCCAAATTTAGGGTCCAATATATGTACTATGCGTTTAAAATAATACATATTAGATTTCAAGTAAGAAGAGAGACGAACGAGATTTATCTAGGCATCCGGAGATTTGTCTAGGTATCCCGCGTGAATCACACCAGATATACATGTATCTAGTGTGACTATCCGAGATTTCAAGTAAGAAGAGAAACGAATGAGATTTGTCTAGGTATCCAGAAATTTGTATGTCTAGTGTGACTACCGTGTGAATCACACCAGATATACATGTATCTAGTGTGACTATCCGAGATTTCAAGTAAGAAGAGAGACGAACGAGATTTGTCTAGGTATCCGGAGATTTGTATGTCTAGTGTGACTATCCGAGAGCATATATATACATGTATCTAGTGTGACTATCCGAGAGCGTATATATACATGTATCTAGTGTGACTATCCGAGAGCGTATATATACATGTATCTAGTGTGACTATCCGAGAGCGTATCTAGTAAAAAAGTAATGGGGTGAGAGAGGCTCGAACTCTCGACCTCAGGATTACTCTTATTGCTATGAGACCTACGCGCTAGCCAACTGCGCCACCACCCCTTTGTGTTAGTGTAGTCTAGGATTTCTAATTAGACTTTTAGTTGTTGACATTAGTAGGGAAAAAAATACTAAAATGATATTTATAGATATGAATATGAATCAATCGGAGTTCAAAACAGATATGTTAATGAAATATTGATACAAATATTTATTGGTACGAATATGAAACAAAGCTATCCATTGTAGTCCATTACAAATATTATTTTACTTATATGATAGAACGATTTTCCTATAGTCATTTCTTCAATTCAAATTATACGTGGAGAAAATAAAGTCAAACTTGTTGTATCTTGCTCTTCACCAAAGGCTGAAAAATGATCAATGACAATGACCGTTTTGAGAGTGGACCAAACAACTTTGTATATTGTCTACAATCTTATTTTTCATGAACGAACCAAACACATTGAAGTATATTGTCATTATTACGTTCGGGATGAGCTGCAATCTAGTAGAGATTGTAAATCGTCCTTGAACAGATAACAATCCCATGGTTTTCACGCGCTTCATTGACCACACCTACATGTTTCATCCTGTAGATAAAGTAGCCAGACATAAAGGATGAAATGTAGTATCATTTTTTCGCGTTAGTATAGTAGAAATATTTGGAAGCACAGATACAACTTACAAGTATCAATTGTTATAAGAAGTAAATCGAGGAAGAAGGTGTCGTCTTACAAGGCTAACTCATGATATAGACCTCAACAGAACTTGCATTGTTGTCTTCAATGTTCTGTTGAATCTTCTTGGCGGAATTTCCAATAGATTGTGCACGTACAACCACATATGTACTTAGATGGCGCGTTGTTGATATGTACTAGAGAGAGTCAGATTTTGTGATTTCAAATCTTTGCTGTTGGTGTACCTGTCCACTGCTTCATGATCGAATCAATGCGCCTTTCAAGAGGAAATGAAGTTGCCAAACAGCTAAGTTTGGTGAAATTCGGTTTTTTGCTAAGAGAACTTCTCTTGATTCAAAATCAATTGTATATTTGTATCTTCTGTGATGAATGATACCTTTGTGATTTCTGCTTCCAAGTTTTTCAATGCATCGAAATAGTCTCAACTGTCTGGCAAGTGAACACCCCGAGAGTGTACATCTAGACATCTCAATTTCGTCTCAACTGACAACTATATACTTCAACTCATCCCTATTGAGTCACGTGGACACCCGGTCCAATGCTGACATGACACATACATTTCGAAGGTGATTAGATGATCATTTTGTAAGTTGAAAGTGTTCAACGGACACAGTAGAGATGTGTGAATAACTAGAAATTTAGAGATTACACAACTTGTGACAGTTTGTATAAACAAGTAAGGAAATGAAAACTTCTCATATAGTGATTGTAAACAACTGGTTTGTATTGATTGAACAGAACTAACTTCTCATATAAGCTTTGAAGTACAAAAAAATACTAAAATACAAAATGAGAATGAAGGCCTTCTCAGGTAAGATCAACTAAAAAGACGGGCTTAATTGAAAGGACTAACTGATACAGACCTCAACAGAACTTCCGTAGTTGTCTTCAATTTCCTGTTGAATCTTCTTGGCGGAGTTCCCAACAGATTTTGCAGAGTCACTTACATGAATCAGTTGAAGTGTGGTTATGTCTACAAAGTCCTGTGGGATCGAATACATGCTCCAACAACGGTTAATGACTAGTCGTTCAAGGCATGGAAAGTGATCACTACTAGCTATCCATCTATGCAAGTACAAATGCTTCAATCGCAAGAACTTCAAGTGTGGAAACCCTTCCTCACCTACTTCCCAATCAGTACCAATGCAGGCATCATATCCTAGTTTGAGGGCCTCGAGTTTAGGCAACTTACCAAGAATCTCCAAATCCTCCCAATGCAAACGAGTACCTGTAAAAGCTAACTTCTTAAGGTTCTTCGGAAAAGCACCTAGAGGAGGAAGAACGAAAGATGTATCATATATTGCTCTTCCAATCATCTTTCTAATCTTAAATTTCAATTCTGTAAGCTGATCTAAGCAGCAAAGATCATCGAAGACCCTGTCCTTTCTTATGTAGTCTTCTTGGATACCACATATTTGCAACTTCTTTACATTGGGAAGTAGACTAAAGATCGAAGAAGTACACGATAAAGGATTCAATACAGACAGACATTGCAAATTTCTCAGAAGCCAACTTCTCTTTATAGACAACTGACTGGCAGCAAGTTTGGCTTGCTTTGATTGGATACTTATCCGAACTCCCCTTGTAGAAAAATTCCTGGACTGTTCACATGGATTTTGATTATCCATCATAACATTCAGAAAATTTGTGTTCCGAGCTTCTCTCAAGCAGAGTTCGCGGATCACATCATGCATTCTGCAAGCTTTTATTTTTCCATCAAAACTACTCACACTGTGGACAAAAATTAAATTTCTATCTATAAGATCTTTAACACATTTTTCTGCCACTTCTTCTGTGCTTTTCATCATTTCTGCCTTCAAAAACCCCTCTGCTGCCCATAATTTCACAAGTTTATTAACAAAAATCACTGTATCTTCCGGGAACATTGCAAAATATAGAAAGCACGCTCTTAGGTGAATTGGCAAGTGATGGTAACTCAATGCCAAAACACTCATGCATTGAACATTATGTTCTGTGCTTACCACTGAACTTACATTCTCTGCAACACTTGTCCATTCATCGAATGCTTCACCGATTTTGGAAAGAAGTCCAGCAATAACAACAATTGCTAGAGGTAATCCCCCGCATTTAAGAGCAATTTGCTTCCCAAGTTGTTCAAATTCAGGGGAGTAACAGTTTTTTACAAAGACTTCTCTCTGCAGTAACTTCCAACTTTCATCAAAATTCAAGAGTCGCATTTGATTAGGAGGCTTACCTGAGCTAGCATATTCAGCTACTTACATATTCCGAGTGGTCAGCAGTATTCTGCTTCCACAGTTACAATCTGGGAAACATAGCTTGATATCATCCCAAGCTTGTTCGGTCCATATGTCATCAATGACTACCAAATACCTCCTCCCTTTTAGACTTTTTTGTAATCGATCATGTGAAATTAGTTCTTAGGTCTAACTCATACCCAAAAGCAACTCAAAGGGAGGAGGATTGCCCAAGCCTTATAAGGAGTGCACCCATCTCATTAACCACCGATGTGGGACTTTTGTCATTTTTAACACCCCACCTCACGCCCAGTGCTTAGCATCTAGTGCGTGGACAATTTTAATTTCGGGGGTCCCAACATTGGGTACCCCACCTCACGCCCCGTGCTTAGCATCTAGTGCGTGGACAATTTTAATTTCGGGGGTCCCAACATTGGGTGAGACGGGCCCTGCTCTGATACCATGTGAAATTAGTTTTAAGCCTAACTCATACCCCAAAAGCTAGCTCAAAGGGAGGAGGATTGCCGAAACCTTATAAGGAGTCCACCCATCTCATTAACCACCAATGTGGACTTTTGTCATTCTTTAACAGATCAGCTAGTTGCCCATCATCTTGGTGCTCATCGATCTTTCCACTAGTCGAAGAAAGAAGACTTAGGAGTACTTTTTTCGCGCAATACTCTTGTGAAACAGTAGCTTTTGCACGAACGTCAAAGTGTGACATTATGATGAATGGATCATTATAAATTTTGTCAGCCAAAGTTGTCTTACCGATGCCCCCCATACCTACAATAGAGACAACTTCAAGTTCACTTGATCCTCTAGCAAGCTGATCCTGCATAATCATCTCTAGTTCATTTTCATGTCCAACCATCATATCCTGAGTGCATTTCCATCCACTCGTTGAGCATGGAATCAACGCGTTCTACTGATTGTTTCAAGAGAGAATGAAGTTTCCAAAAAGCTATTATTTTTTAAATTGGATTTTTAACATTTCTTGATTCCAAGTCCAAAACATCTTCTGTAGTGCATACTAGTTCTATGATTTCAGCTTCCAAGCTTTTCAATGCATCAAGATCGACGCCCGTGTGTTTCTCCATATTAGCTCTCAAAGATTCAAACTTTTCATAGAATGATTGCAAATTACATCCAGTAAGTTGAATAGATTGTTGTATGGTTCTCATAAGACAAGTAATAGCAGCATAAGCCATGTATCTCTTATGTATATCTGTGATACAATGGAAACTTGTACAATGTCCTATTATACATAATTTGATAGTTGTCCCATTTCCAAAAGTCCATATTTTTTCACAAATAAAAAACACAAAAACAAGAAGATCCCCTTTTTAAGGAATTTTTTTTTAATCAAATAGACAGGTTGTTAACTTTGTTGGTTTCTCTAATAAACAAATATAGGATGATAAAAAAGACCTTTGGTCTTTGTCTTTCTATTTGTTTATTAGAGAAGCCAACAAAGTTAGGGCTAGGGGGTGGAGGTATATATCGAATTATTATATCATATCAAAAATTTTAATATCGTAATTTTGATATTATGGTATTTGGTATGATATATGATATACATTTTTTTTAATATATATTTGATATTTAGTATAAAGGCATAATACATAAATATGTCATTTAACTTGGTTTGAGCTGATATCTATGCACTCCAACTTTGAATGTGCACAAGACGACATGCATTTAAATTTGTATGAAATTGAACAAGTAGACACACATGTCTAATGTGACATAATACACGTAAGACGCCACGTAGGACATCAAATTGTCATGTAGGATCTCATGTCGGATGAATGTATCTAATTGTTAAATTTTACTACTTGTCACACTTAGAGTTAAAGGTCGTCACAGTTGTCAATTGAAGTCAAGTTAGGGTCATGTTTATGTATTCTTAGAAGTTTAAACTTTGACTACTCTATTTTGATTGAAACGTATTTAAATGCAATTCATTAACAAAATAAGTTGTTTGTACTTTCTTTTAGAGATATATTTTTACACGTGTAATGTGCTAATATGATACAATTAAGACCATTTTTTGAATTGTCGAAGTCATAATATATACTCTATTATACGAATATATATTAATCGAAGCTGAACAAACTAGGTTACCAGTTTACCATTCCACAAAATACAGAAAACAAACTTCAAAATATAAACCATACCTGATTAAATTTATATGGTAATGATATAATAATTTTAAAAAATAAATACCATATCATGATGCTCACCCCTATTAACCAAATAAAACATGTACATATTTTGCTTATTTTGTAACATATTCTTTTTGCTTAGGGATTATTAGTTCAAATATTATGACTAAGAATTATTAATAATAATATATTAGCAAAATTGAAAAGGTTTTCATGTACTTGTAAAGATTAATGACAAATTTAAGAGGAAAAAAGACAACTTGGGTCTTTGTTTATTTGAGAAATTAGCAAAATTAGGTTTAGTGGACACTTTAGGAAGTGAAAATAATCATTAATCTTCACCTACTCCCGCTTAGCAAGTTGTGCTTTTGATAATCAAAGTTAAAAAATAATTGTAACTTTCGTTTCTGATCTGTATTTTTTTTTCCTGAATCTAAGGATGGAGACTTTGAAAGTAGGCACTTAAACTTGTATAAAATTGAACAAGTAAACACATTCGTCCTACATGACAATCTTATGTCCTCCGCTATTATATCACGTAAGACGTATGTGTCTACTTGTTCAATTTTATACAAGTTAAAGTTTCTATTTTCCACATCCAAAGTTAAAAAAACTCATAGTTGTCAACTGAAACCAAGTTTAGACCATGTTTATGCATTATACCTAACAACAATCCTCACTTATATGGAACATTATATCAATTAGCTTCTTTCTAATGAACATTTCATCTAAAATTTCAAAACTTCAAGCTAACATAAGTAGCAAAGATCATTGAGGACCACGCTCCTGCTACAGTCATTTTCGGTATCAAAATGCTGTCTTCAATGTCCTGGATTCATTTTCTGCATTCAACGATATGGGGAGTTTGTAAACTCGTATAGTTTTGGACCCTCCACGCGAACAAAGTTAAGGAAAAAACTTACTTACTTAAGACTAGTTGTTTGAAGCCTACATATCTGTCAAATAAACAAACGAAAACACCACAGGTCTCTCTTTCTTCTCAATTGCAGACAGAAAGTGCTCATTCAGTGTGATACTGAAATGTAAATATATGTTCCTGTTATAATACTACTTTTGAAACATACTCTGATGAAAGAAGTGATCGCCTGATGGCACGTTAACTTGAAATGGTATGGTTAATGTTCTTACTTATCACTAATAAGTTGGACAAGCGAATACAATTTAAATGAACAAAAAAGACGGGCTTAATTGAAAGGACTAACTGATACAGACCTCAACAGAACTTCCGTAGTTGTCTTCAATTTCCTGCTGAATCTTCTTGGCGGAGTTCCCAACAGATTTTGCAGAGTCACTTACATGAATCAGCTGAAGTGTGGTTATGTCTACAAAGTCCTGTGGGATCGAATACATGCTCCAACAACGGTTAATGACTAGTCGTTCAAGGCATGGAAAGTGATCACTACTAGCTATCCATCTATGCAAGTACAAATGCTTCAATCGCAAGAACTTCAAGTGTGGAAACCCTTCTTCGCCTACTTCCCAATCAGTACCAATGCAGGCATCATATCCTAGTTTGAGGGCCTCGAGTTTAGGCAACTTACCAAGAATCTCCAAATCCTTCCAATGCAACCGAGTACCTCTAAAAGCTAACTTCTTAAGGTTCTTCGGAAATGTACCTAGAGAAGGAAGAATCAAAGGTGTAGGAAACATTGGTCTTGCATTAGCCATCTTTTTCGTCTTAAATTTCAATTCCTTAAGCTGATCTAAGTAGCAAAGATCACGAAAGACATTGTCCTTGTTACTTCTTATGTAGTCTTCTTGAATGCCATATATCTGCAACTTCTTTACATTGGGAAGTAGTCTAAAGACCGAAGAAGTACACGATAAAGGATTCCATCCGGACAAACACTGCAAATTTATCAGAAGCCAACTTCTCTCTATAGACTCATGCTGCTTCAAGTAATTCCAGTCTAAAGAGAGGTGTCTCAATTGAGACATTTTGAAAATTTCTGATGGTAATATGAAAGGGCGAGAATACTTCCACGCGGGAGATGTTGGAGACTTTAGTATTAAA
Source organism: Solanum lycopersicoides (assembly GCA_022817965.1). NCBI lineage: Eukaryota > Viridiplantae > Streptophyta > Magnoliopsida > Solanales > Solanaceae > Solanum > Solanum lycopersicoides. The sequence continues at coordinate 804,728 of CM040629.1, forward strand.
GTTTGCAAATACTGAAGGCTACCTATTGAAGGTGGAATGTCAATACCCCGATTATTAGTGGACGAGTAAACACTCAGAGCTAGGTATCGCAAGTGAAACAGTTCAACTATACGACTGGGAAAAGCATTCAACGTCAACGAAGCAAGATCTAGTACTCTTAGTACGTTGAAACGCTTCAATGCTTGCATCATTTTTGAGCTTGAGGGATCATCAACGAAAAGGAGAATAGAGCAGGAATCATTATTGCTGACCATAGACAACCGATTGACAACAACTTTCAATTGCTTTGATTGGATACTGATCCGAACTCTCTCTGTTGAAAAATGTCTGGCTTGTTCACTTGGATTTTGATTGTCCATTATAACATTCACAAAGTTTATTTTCCGAGCTTCTCTCAAGCAGAGTTCACGGATCACATCATGCATTCCACAAGCTTTTATTTTTCCATCAAAACTACTCACCCTTTGGATGAAAACTAAACTTCTATCTACAAGATCTTTTAGACTTTGTTTAGCCACTTGTTCCATGCTTTTCGTCTCGTCTACCTTGAGAAAACCTTCTGCTGACCACAATTTCACAAGTTCATTCACAAAAATCAATTTATCCTCCGGGAAGAGTGCAAAATACAGAAAGCACGCTCTTAGGTAATGAGGCAAGTGATGGTAACTCAAAGCCAATACTCTCATGCATTGGACATCAACATCTGTGCTCATCACTGAACTTACATTCTCGGCAACGCTTCTCCATCGATCCAATCTGTTACCAATTTTGGTAAGAAGTCCAGCAATAACAACAATCATTAGAGGTAACCCTTTGCATTTTGATGCAATTTGTTTCCCAAGTTGTTCAAATTCATGAGGGAAAAAGCCTCTCGCGAAGACCTTTTCATACAATAAACTCCAACTTTCATCAAAATTCATGAGACGCATTTGATAAGGAGGCCTACCTGAGCTAGCATATTCAGCCACCTCCATATTCCGAGTAGTCATGAGTATTCGACTTCTACAATTCCAATCGGGCAAACATCGTTTTATATTATCCCAAGATCTTGTAGTCCAAATGTCATCAATGACTATCAAGTACCTCGGGCCTTTTAGAAGCTTTTGCAACTTGTCTGCTAGTTGCCCATCATCTTGCTCCTCATAAGTTTGATCAGTCTTTTCACTTATGGAAGAAAGAAGGCGTAGGAGTACATTTCTCACACAATACTCTTGTGAGATAGTGACTTTTGCACGTTTATCAAAACAAGACATAACGAACGGGTCAGTGTAAATTTTGTTAGCCAAAGTTGTCTTACCTATGCCACCCATTCCAACAATTGAGACAACTTGTAGATCACTGGCACCTCTAGTAAGTTGATCCTTCATCATCTCGAATTCATTTTCATGGCCAACCATCATATTCTCATGCTCCAAGGAATGTCGAGATGTACTGGCAAGAGTCAAATTCTGTGCTTCTACATCTTTGCTTTTGGTGTAAATGCTCTGCTTCTTCCTCCACTTGTTCATGATAGAATCAATGTGTCCTACTGCTCGTTTCCAAAACGTTAGTCCTCGTCTCATTTCAGTTGTTGCCAAAAAACTTTTGGTTGATGCTAAGACAATCATAAAATCTTTGATGTTGTTGCATCCGTCCCTGATTGCCATCCACTCCTTCATGATGGAATCAATGTTTTCTACCACTTGTTCTAAGAAACAACTCAGTTTCCAAAAAGCTCTGCCTCGCAAACTATCTGTTTTTGCGCGTATAACTTCTATTGATTTAGAGTCAATCTCCTTTTCTGCTCTATATGCAACCTCCGCGATTTGTAATTCCAAGCTTGCCAATGCCTCGAGATCGTCTGTTATGCTGCAAGGTTTCTCCATAATAGCTATCAACGATTCAAGCTTTTCGTAGAACGATTGCAAATTACATCCACTTACTTGCATTGATTGTTGTATGGTGATCATAAGGGAATTAATAGCAACAATAGTCATTTCTTGTGTGTGTGATAATAGTTTCTGCACAAAAGAATAACATTCTCAGTATGTTAAATGGACAATCTTATAAACACCTAATGCAAAGATCTTTTCTCTTATTTCTTGATCAACCCTAACTAGCTAACTCGATGGGATGTCAACAACAGGAAAAAAGAAACATCTTTCATAGGGTATGTTTGGTATATAAAGGAGTAACTTATTACGTAATGTATCATTTTGTATTGCATTGTATCGTACTGTATTATTTTAACGAATATAATGTTTGGATAGATTGTATCGTTCTTTGTCGTTACATAATGTCATACATCCATAATTTAAGTGATAAGCCTACAAGAAAAGTAGGTTATGGGTAGATCAGAGTTATTATGAAAATGTAGGATAAAGGATGAAATATGATTATTAAATAATAAATAAAGATGAAATGAGAAACAAGGTAACGAAGCGATCACACCAAATCAATCGTTACATAAAATGGGTTTTTTCCGTCTTTACCTAACGATGGATTTAAACGATACAATACGATAGAATTTAAGTAACAATCAAAACAAACATTGTATTTAAACTAACAATACAATACAACGGATAACAACCATCCAAACAAGAAAATAAGTCCTTAAAAATAAACAAGTTAATTGAGTAGCATTATTTTGTGTTCTTATTCCTTTCTTGTAGTAGGCACTAGTTGCTACATTTTCTTGTTCTTTATACTGGAATTTCTTCGGAAATAGTCTTTCTACCTCCACCTCCACAAAGTAATAGTAAGGTGTGCATACACTCTATCCTCCCCAGTACCTTCTTGTGCGATTCCACTAAATAATACTATTATATTGTTGTAGTTATCACTTTTAACCTCTTAGTATTAACTTTTTATTCTCCAAATTATTTTTCACGATCTAATACTGAATATCAATTAATATAAGTCTTATTATGATTAAAAAATAAATAAATCATATCAATGGTTGTTTGCTAAGTTTAAAGTACACAACTGAAAATAAAGTGTAAAATAATAATAGATCAGATCAAAGTTTTTCCCATACCTTTGTAGCTACAAATTTGCTCAACTCTTCTGGATGAGAAATGATCTGATTACTTTAAGTTTGAAAAATATTTTTCAAAACTTTATTTCGAATTTTCACTCTAACTCAAGTCTTTGATCCTTATTATCGAACAATTTTTTATACTAATTCGAAATTCGACTCCTGATTTTCGATAATAGACCTGACCCTCAGAATAATAACATAAGCAATTTCTCTCCCTTTTCTGTGTTGATAATTGTAGACACTCTCACTATGTTAAATGGACAAATTTCTCAATTTAGAAAACAAAAAAAGTGCAAAGGTCTTTCTCTAAGCTTGGTCCACATCGTGCTTCTTTTGGTACGAGAGATAAGGAATAACTGATGTCAGATTACTAATAAAAATATTTAAGAAGAGTTATTTACAATATTAAAATGTTTTATATTCTTTTTGTTCATGTTATAGAATGAATAGACACTATTAATGTGTGGTGTAAATTAAATAGCTTAGTAAATAATTTTGACAATGTCCTATTATACATGAAGCCTTGAGTGAACTATATTTTCTTCGATCCCTTTTCGGAACCAATCGAGGCGGTAAGAAGGAGTTACTAAAATGACAAATAACCTTACTATAAATTCAATAATTATGAGTTCGAGTCAGCGAGTTATACTGCTATCAATTTGATAGACTAGTTGTTCAATTTCAAAAAAGTCCATATTTTTCAAATAAAATTCTCTCTTTTTCTTTTATCAAACTTTATCAAAAGGAGATGTTGGTGAGAGTGCCAACTAACCTAACTTTGTTGGTTTCTGGACGTACGTCTAAAATCTGGTATGATTAGTAATATTATAACACAGAGCGCATTTAATTAATTAGTTTATATACTAGTGAGATTATTATAAGTTACCTTAAAATAAATAGTTTTGGCCCAAAAGTCGACCCTGACCAATTCCCGATCAAGCCTCAAGAGCCAAGAGTTTATATAGGTCGGATTTATAAGCCCTAATTTTAAAGGGAAAATGACAGAAATCTCACCTATAAGTTCTCTTATTACCATTATTCCCTATTATTTTTACAAAATTTCTTATTTTCACGCATCAGATTAATGTATCAGTGCATCAAATTAGTGTATCATGTATAAAATATACATCAGATTAGTGTATCACGTATAAAATATAATGTATCTTACTTCACGATTAATGTATCTCGCACATCAGATTAATGTATCAACATTTATATTATTGTATCAGTTTGAGATATTTTTGTAATTCAAAACTTATAAAGGACAAAAGATAATTGTACCTTAAAAACATGGGATTTCTCTTCATTGCCCAATTTTAAATGGGCTTAAATTTTTGTATCCCAATTCTCTCTCTCAATAACGAGTTGAGTTAGGCCGGTCTCATGGGCTAAGCTCATTTTGACGAGTCTAGTAGCCCATAACAAGAACACTAGCTCTCACTATGTTAAATGGACAAATTGCCACAAGTTCCTAAATTCTCAATCATTTAAAAAGACATAAGTAAATAAATGAAATTTAAACTATTCTTAAGCTAAATCAGAAAGATCAAAGTTATATATTAAACTATTTTAAAGTTAAATCAGTAAATTAAATGCAACCTAGACTCTTAAGTTAAATAATACAATTAAGACTTTTAAGTTAAATCATTAAATACTTTACTTTGTGCTCATAATATTTGTCAAGTTAGGGTGAACACATTTGAATATAATTTGAAGGAACATTAACTACGTACCAAAATCTTCACATTTTTTTATGGATAAGAAGAAAAATCAATATTCTCTTAGCTTCTCATATCATATGTATATATTTGATATAAAGATAAGAATACTTATATAGGTGTAACCAAATTTATCAATAGTTCAAATTTTGATAAATTTAATATATCTATAATTTATAATTAAAATATTCAAAAATAAAATCGTTGTTTTATTAAATTTATGTCAAAGATAAAATATAATAAACAAATTAAAAAAGAATATAATTTCATGATTCAACCTTGATTAAAAAGGTTAGTTAGCACAAAGTGTCTTAAAAAAAGACTAAACAAAGATGATAAAGGGAGAGCTAGGTGGCATAATTATATTGGGATGGCATATTAATATACATTAAAAAATGATTTATCTATAAAATGCATTGCTAATCTATAGTATAAATCATAGTTAGGGTGAAAGCAAAATGAATTAAAATGGCTTCTATGAAAACGTGAAAAAGGAAAATATATTGCTAAATAATATGTTAGAATTTTTTGATAATTTATCACTAGTTCATTATAAATAATTTTTTTTGATAATTTAATTTTATTATTTAACGATAAAATCATTCGATCCGTCGCTAATTTTTCTTTTTCCTTTTTATATTATATTGGAGATTCTCAAACTCCCCACATATAGCTAAATCATACCTAATATATTATATATAATGTAGATACCTTATCTCAAAATAAAGTGCTTTTAGATTCTAGAAGTGTTATGTTTATTCCATGGCAAAGATCTCAAAAATATTCAATAATTCAATAGCAATAACACATCACTTAATTTCCTTTAATTCCTCTTTTTGCAACAATATCCCTTTTAAGTATCAACGATTAACACGTGGAGTGATCTGTATTTTTTTATTCTTATCGAAAGATTCTTACTTTCAAAATGAAATCTTCGAATAGTAATTTAAATTAGTCAAACTTTTAAAATAAGTTTCAGATACCAAGTGATAAAATTAAAATATATAGTTATATTTAATGCATGTCCTTTTCTTTAAACTCTACCTTTTTTCAATGGAAAATAATAGAAAAGATATCAAGTGAGGGACTATCATACACGTATATATTTAAAAAAACGCATTACACCTAACACTTTTCCATTATTAGGAAGAAAAGATACGAATTATACCTTCAAAGTTGGAATATAATGCCAAACTTAAATAATTGCATTGATAGTCGACATATATTTATATATAAAAAAATATTATGATGACTCAAGATTTTATGTGTTGCTATTTTTTTGTTGACAAAGGATCTAGATTTAATAAAAAACATATATACTTTTTTTAATAGTTTTTAACTTGGAAGGTGCATCATATTTATTACTGGTTCAATTTACGTGACATTATTTCATGATCTTATATAGAATTTAAAAGAGAAAAGAATATTTTCAATTTAAAATTTGTGGTTTAAAACTTTTTCTGATCATTTGTGTGACTATAAATAATTTTATTAAAGAACAAAAGAAGATCTTAGAGTTAAGTTATTTTTAAATTATAGAAAGATCATATGATGATATTTTTTTGATCAACTAAAAAGAAAAATGTCATATAAATTGTGATTGAGAAATTATAATTAATTGTGAACAAGGTACATATATACCCATATGTGACTAATTTATTTTCTTGAAATATGACTTCTATATAGTATTATAATATGTTTTAAATAAAAATTTCACTATCAAGTCATTTTGGAGCCAATTGCATGTAACCTTCTAAAACAATTAGTTACATGCACAAAACGATATGTCACTTATTACGATATAAGTATATGATCCCGTCATTTCAATTTATTTGTTTTACTTTTTTTGAAGTTTGTTAAAAAATGTCTTTTTCTTTTAAAGCAATTTTTCATAATTAAGAATGTTTTAAGATCATAAGATTAAAAGATATTTTTATACATTATTTAACATATCTCTAATTTAAAATTATAATTTTTTTTTAATTATTATTTTAATTCTTAAATTTCATATCTAATCAAAATACGACAAATAAATTAAAAAGAAAGGGGACAATACTATGTAGAGCTTTTTGTCAAAGCATGGCAAGGGGCCAGGAGAATATTTTGGATAAACATTGAATGGGGTATAAAACAATAGAGATGGTGTAAAATTATTTTAAACTATCGACAATAATAACATAATCAATGTAATCTCAAAAATAAGTTACGAGGATGATAAAGTATACATAGATTTTACTCATACTTCGCGAAATAAAAGAGTTATTTCCTACAGACCCTCTCGGCTAAAATATATATAGCCTTTCAAAACAGTTTGAAAAAACGAATATAAAAATGAAAGCAACAACGATAACTAAATAATGTGAAATGAAGAACAAAACTACACAATATACGGAAGAAAGCACAGTAATGCAAAATATAGATTAAATCCTAACTTCCGCATGAATGAAGATCCCCAAATCATCTGATTACTGATTCACGTAAATTCAATAGCTTCTGTTCAAATTTTATATTATAGGTAAAGGGATCTACTTAAATAGTTACAAATATTTGATGATAATTATTTTAATTATAATTTCAACTTGTGATCACTATAGAAACTCACAACTTGTAATATAACATGGCCACCTTTCAAACAAGAGGACACAATCCAAGAGCAACTCATTGTCCTATTTCATTGGTTATCCAACTAGCATGTCATATAATCCAAAAAATAAAAAATAAAAAATTAATGGTTGGCTAATAATTGACTATTCATATTCACCAATGAACTAATCAATAGTCTCATTTTAATTTCTTGGGAGTATATACAATTGAAAATTGACTAATTTAATTTATGGTTAAGTTAAAAAAGCTTCAATTCTCTAGTCTTTCTAGCCATCAATAATTTGGTAACTAGCTAGAAACAAGAAAAGTAATATATTTATTTTAATAATCAAACCACTATATATACATGTGGTGGAGACGTTTTGCTTCATGTGATCATCTGACATGCTTCGTAAAATAAATTCTCTCTATATATAACGTATTAAAAATGTTTATTAAGAGATTTTAAATTTACAATCTAAAATAAATTTTGGATATATCTGTCACTGTAGTATAAACTTCGTTAAAATCAAGGAGATTCAAAAGGTTTACAAATATATTTACAAATTAAATAAAAGAAAATAAATTGTGTTGCAAGTGTAATTTCTCTAACGAAAGGAGATTCAATTGATCGCCTTCCCTTCGACTATGGCCCCAGCCACACATCGATACAAAGTAAGGTTTTATTATATCTTCACAATCTCAAAATCAAGCACATACTTTGATATATAAATGAACATTAAGTAAAATTTTGTATACGTTACTGACTGACGATTATGTATACTTATTGGCCAATTGCAATGTAAGGTTCTAAGTGCATTTTTTATTTTTTTGATTGGTTGGCTGAATTTGAAACACTTGTGATGATGTGTTTTGAGTGGTCAAAATTAAAATGGGATTTGCACTAATTGTTATATTAAATCCTAAATTGGACTTGGATGGCCAAAAAGCCAAAAAAGAAGAAGGCAATGATAAAAACCTTGCAAGATATTTTCAAAAATTTAGATAAGTCAAATATATTTTTAAGGATTTTTATACGACGGTTTAATATTTTTTGAGTAAACTGAAATATCTATAAAAAATGTTAGATTAAATTTAAAATTTTTGTAAGTTATTATTATAAATGTTAGAAAAAAATATAATATTTTATCGATAAGATTGAATATATATATATGTGAGCAAATATCAATTCAAAAGTTAAGCTATTAGTAAAATTTAGCCAACAAAATATGACATGCCATTTAATTTAGTCCACATGAATTTTTGAGTAATTAGTCAAATTTCAAGAGTTTTAAGGTTGGTTCAATAATAGGAGTACCATTTCAAAATGGTTTCAAATAGATAGTGTCAAATGATGACTCAATACCTAATTATTTTATTTTGAATAAATATATTTAATTATTCAAATATAAATAAACATATTAATTACTTATGTCAAAGTAAATATACTTATTTATGAAATTTGATATCGTAACCCCGCTTAGAGCAAAGGTAAATTCGTTATGAATTCTTAATCAGATTTACTATTATAAAGTATATATATTTACGACTACAATGATATATATCTACTCCAAAGTATATATTTATGACTACAATGATATATATCTACTCAATAACGTAACTATTAATTTAAAATTCTAGATACGTCTTCGATCCGCGCCAAATAATGGCCTAAAAATAACAAACAAATATGATAATGGAAGTAATATTGGAGATAAACATACCATACAAAATTTGTCATAAATAGGAATTAAGTAGCAAAAGACACAGGAATATGTAAGTAACTATGCACGATGTCGACTAAGCACTAGTTATACAAGTTTTGTATATAAAAGTAGCCTAAAATGCTCTAGTTCCTTATATATACCTTTTTTGGATCTTTGCGTGTGATGTCTGATATTCATATTGAGATTTGATTAATTTGAATTCACGCATTATAAGATTCATCTGGATATATACAACACTCCTAACATGTTTATTTTCAATATTTCACATAGTATGTTTAAGACCGCGAAATTTATCAAAACATTTTTTTGTACATTTAACACATTTTAAGTTTAGAATCAGAAGAATTCAAAAGTCTTTCTTATTAACTTAAATTTTATGCCCATTCAAACAAATACGTACAAAATAAAGTTGTAATATATAAATAGACACTCAAACTTGGTCTCAATTAACAAGTAATAATCAGTTCAACTTTGAGTATGTATATCTAAACACCTCAACTCATCTACATATGTTAATTAATTAAACTCTCTAAATTACAAAATCGTCAGCTACACACCTCCAAGAATTATGCCACATCGGCATTGAGCGTCCACGAGACACCGTAGCTAGGGACGAGTTTGGAGTGTTTAGTTGTCAATTGAGACCAAGTTAAAGTATCTAGATATACACTCTCAAAATTGAAGTGCTTACTTGTTAGTTGTTAGATAAAACCAAATTTAAGTATTTGTATTTATATTACGTCTTAAATAAAACGAAGGAAGTAGTAATAGATTCAATTATTATCAAACTATACTAAAAGAAAGAATTAGCAATGTACAAATTGTATAACAAAACAAATTATAAGTTCATCGCTAATCTTATTTAGCGATAGATTAACGATCGATCATAAAAAAAAATCATTACATATAAACCAAAATTTAATTTAACGATAGATTAACAACGAATTTCACAACTAATTTTAGTTTTTCTTGGTCTTATTCTCTAAAAAATAATAATTAGGTAACAATAGTAGGATGGATATTTTTGGTAAAATGCCATTAATGTGGCTACTTCCAAATTACTAAAGATAGCATTATAGTGTCATGTGTGCTATAATTAGTAGAAGGGACCCAAATACAGTGTTTAAGGGTCTAGTAGTGGTATAAAAATATCCAGACAAATAACTTTTGGCCAAGAAAAAAAATAAAAAAAATATGATCAATTGATGACCATGCATATAATAATATAATTAACCAATCAATTCATATGATGGTGGACCAAAAATAATCCTAAAAGTATACAATATAATCACTTTGATTTTATAGATTCAGTGTTTATGATAAAGTTTATATTTTCAAGATATACACGTTTGTGTATTGCTGGATGCATTCTATTCGTAGCTAGCCATGATTTATAATTGCCGACGCGTTTTTGTTCGAAACAGTTCAAGATTTGAAATTTATAAATTTTCTATATCAAATTTATGAATGTGTGTCATTATCTTGACCTCTGATGATATTTATGTGCTTTAACTTTAAATATGTATAATTAGACGCTTAAATTTGTCAACCTATGTGGCGTCCCAAGTGTCAATTCAAGTGAAATAGGCTTGAACTGATTTATATATATGACACGTAGAACACATGTATCTACATATTCAATCTTTTACAAGATTAAGCGTTTGCTTGTATATATCGAAAGTTGGAGGCAAATATATGTTAGCCGAATCCAAGTTAAATGGTACGTCTATGTATTATGCTTAATAACATATAACTAAGTTCACATTAAATTTTTATAGTTATTTAGTAAATTTCTTAACGGAATATAAGCAAAAAAATTGAATTCACGTGCATCTATAGGGCTTAATTAGTTCATACATGACCAAGATTGATGGACTTGTGACTTAGGTCACATATTCAAGTGATGCTCCTTGCGAACTATATGTGTGGTAGTTAAAGTGAAAAAAGGTAGATGAGCGAGGCTATTATTCTTGAGTTTTGAAAGCATATTTGATCCTAAAAGTTAAATTCAAAGATAAGTTTCTCGATCATCCGTAATAAATTAAAACCTTAGTCGGCATACCCTTTAGAGAAATACCACACGAAATAGTTTCATCCATGATTTTATGCTTCATATATCTCTATACACATTTGTCTTGTAGCAAAAGAGGTGTGACATATTTATTTGTATTATTGTATATATTGTAATTTTATAGTTCCATCAAATTAAGTCATGATAAAATGACATTCAATCTAACGTTGGTCCGCGTACCGCCGTAGGGCTTAGTATATTTATGTTATTTGACCTAAATCTGATATTTAACTAGAGAAGGATAAATCGAGTTTCGAAGGCTACAATTGATCCTTTAAGTGTTGGCCACAAAATTTCTTTTCCCACTTTTCCACATGTTACAACACCTATTTGAGATAACACCAAATTTTTCAAAACTTACAATATGGTACCAAATAATGCTGTTTTCTGTGGAGATAAGAAGCACTTTCAGATCAAAGTAAAATGACATTTTTGACCACATAATAATCATATCTCAATCAGTACTCAGTTAGTTACCTTATAATCTATAAAAGATATTTAACATGAAATTCTGTTGTACAAATACCTACCTTTTTTCCCCAACTTTTTGCCTAATTATTCATTTTTCTTCTATTTTTTTTTTGGCTTTATAAATATAATACCTTCCCCTCTTTACTTATTCATCAAATTAACTATCTCCTTTCTCTCTTAGTATAAACACTAACAATGGTAATATCCTAAACTCATTTCAAGTAGATAAATTTTTGTTCATGTTATGGTGTCTTATGTTATTCATTTCATTAATTCATTCACAGGTTTTAGTTCATAACCATGCTGAAAAAGATGGTTCAAATGATGGAGGTCTAGTCGATTTTCGTGGAAATCCAGTTGATAAATCGCGTACAGGAGGATGGCTTGGTGCAGGGCTTATTCTAGGTTAAATTTGTTGTTTTCTTGATCATCATGGCAAAAATGTATGTGTTATGTGTATAACATAGTTAGTTGTTCTGTTTCAGGTACAGAGTTATCAGAAAGGATATGTGTTATGGGGATATCGATGAATTTGGTGACTTATTTGGTTGGAGATTTACATCTTCCATCTTCTGATTCTGCTAACATTGTTACTAATTTCATGGGAACACTCAATCTTCTTGCACTTGTTGGTGGTTTCTTGGCTGATGCTAAACTCGGACGTTATGCCACTATTGCAATCTTTGGTTGCATAGCCGCTCTGGTAAGCTTAAACTGTTAGAGAGAACATACCTTATTTCTACCTGCTCTGATACCATTTTGAATTGTGTGACTAAATATTCCGTTTATATGTTCTTCTTTGTGTCTATAACTAGGGAGTGACACTGTTGACACTTGCAACGTCCATCCCAAGTATGAAGCCTCCCGTGTGTGACTCAAGATCGAAAGGTCATTGCATTGAAGCCAGTGGGCAGCAGCTTGCTCTCCTCTATGCAGCATTATACACCATATCGCTTGGTTGTGGAGGGATAAAGTCTAGTGTGTCTGGTTTTGGATCAGACCAATTTGATTCGTCGAATCCTAAAGAGAATAAGGCCATGATATACTTTTTTAACAGGTTCTACTTCTGCATTAGCCTTGGATCTTTGTTTGCTGTGACTGTGCTAGTGTATATACAAGACAATGTTGGAAGGGGGTGGGGTTATGGTATATCAGCTGGCACAATGGTACTAGCTGTGGCTGTTTTGCTTGGCGGAACATCGTTGTATAGATTTAAGAAGCCAGAGGGAAGTCCTTTGACTGTTATATGGCGAGTTTTGATATTGGCTTGGCGAAAGAGGAAAATTTCTCACCCTTCTGATCCTGGATTCTTGAATGAATATCATAATGCTAAAGTACCACATACGAAAATGCTGAGGTGAGATATTGTCCGCGTTGGACCAAACTCGTATATCAAAAAAGACTCATAATTAGTATCTAACTAATGAATGTGTTCTTGTTATCAACAGATGTTTAGACAAGGCAGCGATTATTGATGATTATGCAGTTGCAGATGAAAACAGAATCAATTCATGGATAGTATCAACGGTTAGTCAAGTCGAAGAAGTGAAAATGGTTCTTAAGTTGATTCCGATATGGTCTACATGTATACTCTTTTGGACAGTCTACTCTCAAATGAACACGTTCAGTATCGAGCAAGCTACCTTCATGAATCGATATGTTGGCAAATTTAGCATCCCAGCAGGCTCATTTTCCGTCTTTCTCTTCATTTCTATACTCTTGTTTACTTCCCTAAACGAAAGAGTCACCGTACCAATAGCTAGAAAGATCACGGGCAATAGACAAGGACTCACAAGCCTTCAAAGAGTTGGAATTGGACTAATTCTATCTATTGTTGGTATGGTAGCTGCAGCTGTTGTAGAGAAACAACGAAGGGAAAACGCGATACACCATGATTATAACATAAGTGCATTTTGGTTATTCCCTCAGTTTTTCATCGTTGGTGCTGGTGAAGCTTTTGCCTACGTTGGACAACTCGAGTTCTTCATCAGAGAAGCACCAGAAGGGATGAAATCAATGAGCACGGGGCTATTCCTCAGCACGCTTTCAATGGGATTTTTTATGAGTAGCTTGTTAGTGTCGATTGTACATAAGGTAACAAACGGAAGCTGGCTTAAAAACAACTTGAACAACGGTAAACTAGACTACTTCTACTGGATGTTAGCAGTACTCGGAGTACTCAATTACTTCGTGTTCCTTGTTTTCTCAACGACACATCAGTACAAGACACAACATCTTAGTACTACTCTTGAAGAATCGGAAGAAGAGCTCAAGAATTGGAACGATACGAGCATTGATAACACAGAAAAGAATCCTAATGATGCAGAAAAGGAACAAGTTTAAATGCTCTTTCCACATACAGATCAACAATGTCTAAGCATTTCGAAGTGCCTCATTCTTTTGTAGAGTACTTTGTATTGTAATTTCGTATTCGATTTCACAGTAACATTGTGTAGTATTTCTCTCTAGACATAAGGTTTGTGTTTTGAGGTAAAAGAATGAGAGCTCTAAGGACATTGAAGAGTAGATATATTGTCATTTGCATAAGCACAAATGTGTATTTTTTTGACATAGTGCAAGAAAAGTTGTGGTTTTTTTTGAAGAAAAATGTGAACTTGACTACCCTTCTTCTTTTCTTTCTGGTTTCTCACTCGGTGTCCGAAGCCTCAAGCTTTATAATACTTTTCGTATAGTCCTTGGCTATCTAAATTTTTTATTTAAAATATCAAATTAATATAATTTAATTTAACTTCGAAAATTATTTACTTTCCTAAATATGAATGGCGGGAGTACTATATTTATACCTTTTATTACAATCTAAGCATGTTACTCCGATTTGATACATTTGAACTGAAATTCCTTTAAAAATAACTTTTTCATTTTTATATATAATCAAGATAATAATAAAATTTGCTTACGTTTCCGTCTCCGAAAATTATTATTGTTATTGTTGCAAACCAACAAAAAAAAACAAATAAATAAATGACATATGGAAGCTACGGATTGCTGTAAATTTCATTTTCCCACAGTTTTCAAATATACGTATACATACGGTCGAACTTTCTAGAAGATTTGAAGAATTTACCCGTGCCGGAAATGAAAAAGTCCGACGGAAATTCGGCGAAGTACGATTTAGAGCATCGGTACAAGGGAGATGACTCATGGTACGGTGTGCTAGTCACTGTGGACGGTGAAACGATGTCGGTGAAGTTTGAGGGATATCCGGAAAAATTCGATGTGAAATTCCTTGCTGATGACTTCAAATCGAAGGAGGAAATGGATGAATTCGTCAGAAGGTTTAGGAATGTCTCGCCACAGCTGCAAGATAATGAATGCGGTACTGTTAAGGAAGGGATGGTTGTCTGTGCGGCTTGTAATGCTTTTGGCAAAGATGATATGCTCTTCTACGATGCCGTTGTTGAAGCGGTGAGTTATGAACTGTTTGAAGTATGAGAAATTTTTAATTTTTCTCAGATGCATTTAATCGAGGTAGCTATTTCTTTTACATTCTGATTCTGTTCAATTCTCAGTTCCAGATGTTGAGTATGCGTATAGGTTTTCAGAAGGCTTAACACATAGTTAGTGGAAGAATATTCCACTCGAACTTAGTCATGTTCATATTGAACACCTTTAACTCGATAAACTGTTCGAATTGAAAAAAATTGTGCATCTTTTCATTCATCTATTAGATATTTAAGTTAACTACAAGTAATGTATCATCAACCTCAGGTAGAAAGTATCTGGCTTTTATGGCTTACTGAGACAAATGCATGACATATTTTGTATGTTGACTCAGTTACTTGATAGAAGAATGAAAAGACACACTTTTTCCCAAAATTTGAACCTTAAGTGTCTTATTGAAAGACTTTATTAGGAGTTGAGATGTTCAATTGAATTTTAACTTAGTTCGAGTGTCTAAAGTTTAAGTGGCTGGTTATGTATTAAGCTTTTTTAGAAATTTATCTGAATGTTCTGTAAGCATAGAGGTCCTACTCATGGAATGAAAGGAGGCTTAGTTGCTCAGACTCAGGTGCGAGTGTCTAATATGGGTGGGGATCTAGAGGTCGGATCCTCTGAGACCTAATCTTAAGATTCGGGGATATAGTTCCATGTGTGGATACAAGTGCAGGGATTCGGCTAAAATAGAGGGATAAAGCCTAAATTATGAGATATTATGTGGATAACTCGAGGAGAAAATAATGATCAAGAGGAGAATCTTGGAAGGAGATAAAAGGAAAGGGAGTGATAATAGAAATTTATATGTACAAGGTATTTCATTTTCTTGGATTTCATCTTAGGTTATAAAATTACAAAAATCATCGAGTCTGCGCAGAATTTCTCCCTCGAATTTGGTCAAATAATCCAGTACTGATTGACCAGATCGGGTGTGGATTCCACACCCACACCCACACCCACATCGTGTCGACATGGGTGCTGCACCAGAAGTGAGGAGTCCGAACAACTTAGAAAGGAGGAACTTAAGGTGAGGAAGGTTGACATAGTCTAACTATGATGAACCTTTGAATTCAAGGATACAGAGGATTCTGTGGTTGATAGCAGCTAATTCAGGATTGAGGCATCTTGATTAATATTACTTGGTATTAACTTCTTCGCAGTCATTTCAAAGTAATCAACTTGCATATGTTATCTTTTAGCATTGTATAGGTCCTAAGCACGGATAAGGATGAAGGTGAGGTAGGTTGACATAGTCTAAGGATGATGAATCCTTAGAAATCAAGGATACATAGTGTTCTGTGGTTGTCTGGTTGATACTAATTTGCGATTTAGGCAATTTTTTCAGTCATACCGAATTATAAGCTCACTAGAGCAACATTTTCATGGCATGTGAACTTCTCTTTCGATGTGTCAGCTCTAAATGGAATGTTTATCTCCTTGTTATCTACAGTTGCAAGTAATCTTCTGTTCCTTTTCAACTATCAAAAAAAGCATGAGATAAGAATGTTGAACTTTTATTTAATTGACAAGTTACAACAAAACAAAAATTACTTAAGGATATGTATGAAAGTGCATTTTCAAAATAACTATCGTGAGAACAGTAATTGGAGATACAAAGGAATTTCCCATTATTATGGGTTCACCAGGGGTTGATATTGAGCATGTAGTTCTGTACTTGCTTACTTTAGTTATTGGATTTTAACTTACGATATATAGCATGAGGTCCCATTGCATAATCTATATGCAAATGATAATGTGTTAATAGACAAAACTAGTGAAGGTGTCAACCAAGTTCTTGATTATGGAGAATCACCATAGAGATTAAGGGTCTTTAGAAATAAAGCTGAAATATAT
The DNA here is from genome assembly GCA_022817965.1 of Solanum lycopersicoides. Classification (NCBI taxonomy): domain Eukaryota; kingdom Viridiplantae; phylum Streptophyta; class Magnoliopsida; order Solanales; family Solanaceae; genus Solanum; species Solanum lycopersicoides. Next base: position 821,627 of record CM040629.1, read on the forward strand.
GCACTGGTAGCATTATGTAGTGCAGTGTAAGAACATATTTTATGTTGTTAGTGTGGTGAGTAGCAGAAATGGATCCAAGATTTGACCTTTATGGGCTACGGACAATCTCAAGTTCTAGTAATGAGTTCTGAATTTTATTTCTGTACATATTTAGTGAATCTCTTAGCACATATACAGGGTATGGGCCAACACTATTGGAATCTGGTGGACCCATACTTTAAAGCCTACATCCATCGCAGGTGAGTAGAAATCTGGCATGTCCTTGAAAAAAGCAGTAGCAGATAGTGAAACATTTTAATTTGAGCTGTAGTAAACAGTGAAATGAATTTTGATATATTTGAAGAGTAGTACAGATATTGGTCTGACATTCAGCGAAAAGCAAGATGACATGTTGAGGTCTTGTGTAGGAGGAGATATTTAATAGGCTACTTGCTTACTCATTGTGGTGGTGACTTGTGATGTCAATTGGAATGCAACTTTACAAACTAAAATTGCATTGTCTAACATGGAGTCTCTGTAAGTGGCTCTCTTACGGATGCAGTAAAACATTTATTTGGCCACAGGTTAATGAGTGAAGTTTTAGGCTGATTAGCAGGTATTGTGGCCAAGTGACTGAAATCAGGCTAAAAAAGAGCAAGACATCAATATTTTGTTACAGTCAGAGTGCCATTCATCTCACTAAGAATTGAGTGTATCATGAGCGTACAGAGAATACTGTTGTTAAATGTCACTTCAGTAGAGATGTTGTATGCAGTGGTATTATAGTTGTCAAAAGATTTCTACAAATGTATATCCATCAGATATTATGATCAAGGCAGTTTTGGTTCGTAGTCTAGGCATTGCCAAGACTCAGTTGGAGTTGGCAGTACTAGGTGATGCCTTGTGAAGGTAATTTGCAAGATGGTGTGATGAGATAATTCCTTGTTGATTATGGAGGACTTCAAGGCTCAAGCAAAGGGAGCAATTGTTGATGTGGGTTGAGTTTTATGGTAATTGATATAATAAGATACTGCAGACTCTTTCCTCTGTATTTCCTTATCCGTGATAAAAAAAAATTCTTTGAAGGACAATGATCATTCTAGTGTTTCTGTACAGTTTAGGGTGTGATAGGAAAAAAAAGGCATAGAGTGTGAGACAAACTAAGCGAGTGGGTTTGTGAACATATTGGGGACTAGAGTTTCTAAGAATTTGGAAAATGATTGTTGCTGTTGTTCTTTTGAGCATACTGAAATTTTCTTACCATCTTTCTTGAGGATGTTGACATCTTTGCTGAACCTCATTAAAGTTTGTATCAGTTTTATTTGTTGCTCTAAATGTGGGTTTATCATGACATATGAAGTAAAAGTAGCAAGACTCAAAGAGGAAGAGAGGGCTACTTGATTCATATCGGTTCATTGGCCTAATTCACTTTCTTCAAATTTTCTTATTCCTCTCTTTGGCAGATACACAACGAGAACCATACATTTCACAATGGAGTGGAGGAGTGCATATGTACCTTTGTACTATCCTGGCTTCATGGCCCAAAGAAGGATGACTTGGCCAATTCTGGGATTGAAGGCATATGTATCATAAAAGGCACAGCCCAAGTTGATCCTAGAATATCCTCCTTCTTGGAATTGGCAAACCAGAAACTCAGAAAATCTTCTTGCAAGGCAACTTCTACATCTGAACGAGACAATTCAGCATCCAAAGGATTGTCTCGTACAAAAAGAGTCAGATATTTGTCTTCTGAACAAAAGTCAGATTCGTCCTTTAAGGCAAGTTATCACCTTCTAATTCAGTAATTTGAGTGATAATGCATGTGCCTATATCATTCTCCTCTTCCTTTCCTTGTAGGGGATTAGCAGTGCCAGGAATGCGGTTGACGTGAGATGTACAACAGAAGGTGTGCTACGGAACTCCATCACCTGTTACGATGTGGTAATTGCACTTTATCTAAGTTTTTCATTCTGAACTGCAGCAACAGACTATAGCAGGCATTGGGATCATGATAAAGATCTAGGAGGGCAATGCTCAAATTATCATTTCATGCTAGTCGAGAACTTGGAGAGAACCTTGTTCCCTTCGTCATTGAGAGATTTCATACATAAGCACACTTCTGTTTGGTCACAAGCATATATTTACCCCTGCCCGTCATATATGCCCTATGCACGAGGCATTATCGTGGTAGATTGTGAAGAGAAGCTGAAAAAAATAAACCATTTTTTGGACAATCCAGCACACCTTGTTGTGTCCTCAAAGGGAAGGTACGTTTCCAGAATTAGTTTCCTTGCTAAGTAGTTGATTCTTTGTAATCTTCTCTCTTTACATTCTAGTGTCTTCACCGAAAAGAATTGTTTCTTCTTCTTATTATTATCAATATATAGGCTTCATTGATGTGTTATATACCATTACTACGTGTATTAATTAGACTTGTATTTATTAGAATCTATCTCTCGTTAGAAAATCCATCAGAAAAAGCTGGATCATGACCCCAACCCGTATTTTTTGGTGTATGTGGAATGAAAGAAATAGGAGATTTGTCGATGGAGTTTTAGCTCCAATTTGTAAGCTTATGGCTAGTTGTTTGGTTAACCTTTTTAGCTGGGCTAACTCTTTCCTTGTAAATAACTTAGATCACTACCAGGATTTTGTCAGCTCAACTCTGTAAGTGTTTTGTTCTTACTGACCTGACTGATCCCCCTTCGTGCATCTACTTGGATGCTTACTTCATCAAAATAATAATAATAATAATAATAATAATAATAATAATAATAATAATAATAATAATAATAATCTATCTCCCGTTATAGTTATGTTGTTTGAGTGTATCAGAATCATTGGTTCCTGCCTCAGATTATGAGCTAAAACACATTTATTCAGTTAAAGATCATGCTTGGCGCCTTCGTGTGGATCAAATTTGCTTAAATAGATTTTTGGATATTCTGTTTAGAAGAGTTTCTGTGCAAAAATTACCAGCCACTTGAACTATTTTAGAAGTGTAGATAGCATCGGCATGTATTCACGATGTAAAGTTTTATCAAGCTTGCTTGTCTTCTCAATCTTTTTTTTCTTTTCAATTTTTTGTGAAAAAAATTGTAGTATGGCATGCTTACATTTCCTTAGTTCTGGTCTGTCATATTATAGTCTATTAAAAGAAAGAACAGACTCAAATAAAGTTCCCCAGCACTGCAGTGTGTAGCCTAGTGGTCCTGCAGAGACAAAAAAAACACTACGCGACTTCTTCCCGTCTGTCCTAGCTAGCCTTGGTGTCCACAATTGATATGTACAAATTAGGCCGAACATACTATTTTCTCAATTTTCAAATAGCTTGAAAAAATGTCATGTTTATTGAGGCACTATTTGTTTTTGTTTTTCTTTTTCATTTTCAGAAGTTGACAGTTTTTTTTAATTCTAACATTACCCAATATCTACTTCAAAGGTGAAAAAGCTGGAAAGGAAGTGCAACACTCTGGTTCTGTGTGCACTACCTTGTTTTTTTTTGTTTTGAATGTAGTTTAAACATCTGTAATTCAGATATTCTGAAATCCTTAAATATCGCTCTATAATTTTTGCTCAATGTGTAGATCATATTTCTTTTTAACACTTAAGAGTTGGATTTTCATGATGTTCATACGTCCTCTAGATTGATGAATGCCTAATGGGTTATTTACTTTTTTCCATTTCCCTTTACAGGCCGATGGTTATAACTGAAATAGATATGAGACAATCCATGATTAAGACATCGCTTGGGAGCTTAATGTACAGTTCCCCGGTAAGATTTATACTATTTATTGGTTAGATTTGATAATGGTTTTAGGACAACTAATGAGCCATAATTGTTAGATGTACAGTATGGTACATTCAACTGCCACTGCTACTTCACAAATGAGTTTAGTTGACAACATATTGGAAAATATCATATACATGAAGTTTCTTGATAATCTAGAAGCATGCATATCTGATAGTTACTCGTTACTAGTGAAAAACTGGATGCCAGTTGTCACTAGTCAAACTTCGATTGCCGTTAACTGCTAGATAACAGGAGAGCTGACAATGTGGGATCAATTGCTCTTAAGATTTAGGAATCAAACTTATCTGTAGTAAATTTGTATACTCATGGTCTTGAGAAATATGCTTTTACAATAATTGTGAAAGTGCTTCAACGGAAACAACATAGCAAGTGTAATCTCACAAGTGGGGTCTAGAGAGTGTGGTTTGTACATAGAGGGGTTGTTTTCCAATAACCTTCGGCTCAAGTAGAGTAAATCAAAATCAGGTATCGAAAGTAATTACAGTAATGAAGAAGGCATGCGAAAATAAAAGAACACATAGGAAAAGAAATAAGGTGTCTCTACAACAAAGAAAAAGAAAGTGAAACTTTAGGCCGATTAGGTAAAATTGGTTTTATTCGACATATTGCCAGTACATACTACACTATGTGATGTATGGTGGAGTCTTGAATGCAAAACTAGTCTAGATACAAATAAGCAAATACTTGAAGGATTGCAGGAAATAGTTTTTAAAAGAATTTTTAACTTATTGATGAGCTTCAAGCCCTGAACATGTGATCTTTTATGATGTGTATTTCATATTATATAGACCAAATGTTTGATTTCAGTTTATTGAGGTTGACTGCTCTCTCCCTCGTATTTTCTCGTTATTGTGTAGGATATACATCAGGCAAAAAGTATCTGCCAGGACTTGATAATAGTTCACACAGGAACTGAAGCATACAGAAAAGCAAAGCAGGCAAAAGATTTATTTTTGGAGTTTGCAAGTCATCAACAGAGACTCTATAAGAAGTTAGCTTTGGATGAGCAGGTATTTTTGCAGATGCTGCAATTACAACCGCGTTTGGATTCGTATCTGTGTTAAAAGTTAAAACAACTACAAAGTGACTCAAAATTTGTGTATATTGTGTTTCTCTAATGTCTCTAGAATTCTTTTCCTTTAACTAACCCCGCGATGATACACACCTTGTAACAATCTCACTATTTCAATCTTTCTTGCTCTGGAAAATTGCACTGGAAACAAATGCAGCAGATTTTTCTTTGGTTTTGGTGAATATTAAATTTGGTTTTGTTAATACATATGAATATTTGGTATGTAATTGGTTTTCCTTCAAATTATGTTTACATCTGGTCTTTTTCTAACTTGATAAATATAAATATTAGGAGTATAGTAAACTATATATTGTTTTTCCTTAAAAGTCTAGATTTCATTTTATTTATTGATTCAACTTTAAAAAGTTTAAATTTCATTCCATTTATTAATTTAACTGAAAAGTCTAGATTTTATTTATTTAATGATTTAACTTAAAAGTTATTTTATTTAATGATTTAAAGTTAGTCTAGATTTTCACTGATATGGAAAATACATATTAAGAATAAAATTGATTGTATAACATATCATTTTCCAATATAATATTTGGAAAATATTTAATGCAATAAACTTTTGATGTATATATAAATAGTAGTGACATCTCCCTTCTCTTAAGCATCATTTCTCATAAAACATTTCATTTATAATTTTTCATTCATTTTTGTGATAAATTAGCAATGGAGAATAAGAAACCTAAAGGACGCCGAAAGATACCAATGAGAAAAATAGAAAATTATGGTAACCTAAATACTAGCTTCTCAAAGCGCCGTATGAGTTTATACAAAAAGGCGAGCGATCTTGTATTTGAATGCGATGTTGACATTGGAATGATTTTCTTTTCTCCCGCAGGTAATCCTTTCTCGTTTTTTCACCCAAATGTTGATGCGGTTGTTTCTCGTTTTCAGAATCTCGATATTGAACCAAGTGAAAGTGCGCTTCTAGTCGCGGCTCATAATCGAGAAAAAGTGAATGAACTCAAAAATAGGCTTGAAGTACTTGATGCCATAGAAAACGTTGAAATTTCTAAGAAACAAGCATATGATGAAATGATTAATGCTAGACAAAAAGGTTGGTGGGAATCGATTGAGCGGCTTAATGCAAATGAAGTGTCAACTTATGAGACTTGGTTGAAGACTATTGTTTTTAATATGCATAATCGCTTGAATCAAATGGAAATTGGAGCTTCATCTTCAGATTTGGGATTTAATGGTTGAAACAAAATTAAAATTAATTATCAGTTATAGAAGGTGAACCCATTTAAAGTTCAATTTTATGTTTTTGTTATGTTATTTCATTGATCCTATATCCATGTACTTTCCTATGATTTTCATAATAATATTCGATATCGTTATTAAAATTTGTTAACTCATTGGTGTATTTCGTAGTAAGTCTCATATATATTTGAATCTAAGATTTGAATTTTATTGCAATTCATTTGCTCTTTATGGTGCGAAATAAATTATTACTTTTAAATTATTTTATACTTTTAACACAACTAATACACATTGAAATTTGAGATTTTTCTGACTTTTCATTTTATGACACATAAATTCTACAAAGTTACGTATGACTTTAAGAAAATAATAAGTATCATTTAACAGGTCAACACTAATACAATAAAAAAAGTTGAGATCAAACACAATCGGTCATGACAGATTCCAAAAGAATTCATTGATAAATATACACAAAAAAAATGTAAAAATAATCTTGAATTTCTATTTCATGATATATAAACTCAAAAAAGGCGACATTCACACTTAAAAACTAATAAATATCATTAAATAGGTCATTACCAATTAACCCACAAGATTTAAGCTTAAAGAGGATAGTCACATATATTATGAAAGATTTAGGGACTAATAGAAAATCGTGTCTTTAATTTATATTTCGTGACACATAAAATCCAAAAAGAACGATGTCCGCCTTTTGAAAATAATGAAGTATCATTTAATAGGCATTGCAACGGACCCACGAAATTTAAGATCTAGCAAAGTGAACCCACAAAATTTAAGATCTCAATAAATTATTTACTGTGAAATTTAAGAGGTTATCGATATATTCTAACTATTAAATTTCTATCTTTCCTCAGTTCCTTTTTTTTTTTTATCTCTCCTCATTTCCATATTTCATTTGTAGAGTCCAAGAAAGAGAAAAAAAGGAGAGAGATTCTCTCTTTTTTTTTTCCTTTTGTCAAAAAAGGCTCTCCCTTTTTTTTTCTTCTAAAAAAAAAAAAGAAAGAAAGAGAAATTAATTCTTTTTAAAAATATATAATCAAATCAATCATTTTCAGAATCAATTTCTCTATTTTCAAACTCCAAATCAATGGAGGTATGTATATATAAATATATATGTTGTTTTGTTCTTTCTCAATGAAATTGTTGATTCCATGTGAATTCATAATGTTTGTTTCAAGATTCATATTCCTGCCTTCGTTTTGCTTTCTAGCTTGTTTTTGGTAATGCATCATTGTATCGATGATCTATCGGAAACAACATCTAAGGTCTGCGTACATCATGTTTTTAATTTTCAAATCTTACTTGTGGATTATAAATTACAACAAAATCATTTTTAGCGGTAATAAATATGCATATTATTACAAAGAATGCTAAAGCCTTTTGCTAACATTTGTTAATTGTCATTTAGATTCAATATCACTAAAAACTTTAGAGATGTTTACAAAGAATATTAATTGCCTCTAAAAGAACATATTTAGCCGCGTTTAGAATATTTCTGCCGCTAAAAAATCATTTTTGATGTAGTGACTTGACTCTAGATATTTTTTAAGATCTTTTTCTTGTTTCATATATGTTTTTCTATGGTAATGAATTGTAATATAATTGTTGAAATGGCGAAATTCTATATGATATATGTTTTATAGAAACAATTATGAGACTAGTACTAAGTTATCTGATACGTGTTGGTGTGAGGTGTTAGGTATTCTGTGAAATTAGTCGAGGTGTGCTCAAGATCGTCACGTGTTACACAAACATGCAATAATATGATGATTGAATATGATCATGAAATGAGTAAGCTTTAGAATTATATAACAGAGTTGTGTCTGAAGATCAACAAACTCTTTGAATGAATTCGGATTTAGTTGAACACAAGACTTGATCCATATATATACACGACTACACGAGTTGATGAGTACGAGTCATCTGTAAAATTGGTTATTTGCTTCTCTGGTTTCTGCAATTTGTTCGACTTTGATGGTTTATAGGAGATTCATAGTTACATGTTAATCACTATAGGAAGCAGGACGACCACTTCCAAAATTCGGTGAGTGGGATGTCAACGATCCAGCTACAGCTGAGGGGTTCACGGTGATCTTTAACAAAGCTAGAAATGAGAAAAGGTCGGGTGGAAAGGCAGACGCGCCACCAAAGAGTAACCACAAGCATACAGCAACGCTTGGGAAGCCTCAATCTGTAAGTTCTAGCTGACTCTATAACTACAAGTTGTGATGGTTCGATGATATCTTTTCATGAACGTTGTATCTCTACACTAATGTGTTATGCATTGTCCACGCTCCAAATGTCTAGAGGCATACACATTGGTTGACGGGGTGCATTGTTGTCTCCTTATATGTTTTTCGACAATTTTCACCTGCGAGCTAACTTTTGGGTTGAGTAAACCACTCAAGGAGTCTCGCACCCAAGAGTTAGTCTAGTGGTCAATGACGTGGGTTCATCCCATCAGAGACAACACGTTAGGTGATTTCTTCCTGTTAGTATTGGTATCTGTTGCTGGTGGGAGGCACGGTTATCAAAATACCACTTGTTTACTCTATAACGTTCTTGTCATTTGTTTATCAAGAGTATGTTTGCAATAGATTTGATAAGTACGCGATAAATGACCTTGTGAACATGTTACTTTTTCAGAAGAAATGGTTCTGCTGTATGCGGTCTGGTGCTGTCGAGTGATGAACTCTGTCAAGCTATGATGGATCGATCCCGGAGAATAAAACACAGTCATTTATAAACAACTGAAATGAAAGTACAGTATTTTTTGCTTCCAGAACATATTGCTGCATCTGTGCTTAACTTTTTTCTAGTCTCGAGTTTATAATAATCGATTATCTTCCCATTTTCTTGTCAAGGCTTTGGGAGGTTGGTTTTTGTTGTCATTACTTTTACTTGTGTTTCTCGATTGATATTTTCTTTCAATGATCGCGAATATCTGAGGCAATACAGACGTTCAAGCTGTATGTATGCTCAATGAAATCAAATGTCGAATTCAAAATTTAAACACTGTACATTTTTGAGTTGAGAGAGAGTGAGTTTCGAAACGCATATCTAAACACCATAAACAGAAACAGCCTTGTGGTAGACTTTCTCTACGAGCAATCGAGCATAAGTTTTGAACTCATAATTCTGAATAATACAACGAGTTTAATGCTGAGAACCTTAAAGGTTGAAACCGTAGTGTATAATTTCCTCTGTGAAATTAACATCTCACTGTTGGAAAAACAGATTATTTTTGTTTTTTAAACGCGGTCTTTTAACTGATTAACTGTGAACTTCCGACGTGTCTGATGGCTAGTTCCAGCAGGGCAGTCTAGACTCTAACCGTCTGAAGTTTGTTTTCGAAAAGGCGTTGTAGGAGGAAGACTTGAAGGAAGCAAACACCAACAAGAGTTACTGATTCAAGTAGTGCCTTTGTGATTGCTCTTTGGCTCATACCTTCATTCACTGCATTTCCAACAAAGGAAATAGTTAGACTATAGAGAACGCGTGCTTCTTAGCTACGATGAAAATGGATCTTGGTCCTAACTCGACTCCAGTAACTAGATCATAAGATAATGATCGTTTAAGACAATATAAGGAGACAAACTACTCGTATCCCCAAGCAACATACGACTCTAGACCTTAGGCATAACTCAAATCCGACTAACTAATGTGGGACTGTAAAAGGGTGAAAGTCATAAGAAAATCATACGTGATGCCTGACGAGCAGTCTGTGCTTCGAGCCAATGCTGTTCAAACTGTATGTTGTATAGAGCTGCTTCTAACTTTGATATATGGTCCAGCAATGGATCAAAGTGCTCTGTAGGCATTTACGCGAAAATTTTGTTCTTGTTAGTAAGTATAGCAACAGAAATGAAGAAAACATGATGCGAAATGACAGAGTTCCAAGAGGGGGTTATTACCATTCTTCGCGTGCTGATCATAGTATGCGTAATGTACAACTTGCACATCAAAATCTAAGGTTTCATGATACGGAGACTTGTTCGTGAAACAGAACTGGTAAATACCCTTCTTGTAAGCAACAAACTCGTATTTCTCACTAGTCTTATCGCGGAAGCCATGAATTAGCTCACCTGATGGCCCTTTTATCTGAGAATCGAGAAAAATCAATAACAGACAGTACAATGACTGAAAGGGAACAAACAATTACACGATAACGTAAACATTCAATTTTGTTTCGATGTGATAGATCGAATACTATGTTAGAGAACGATAATGTGGAGGTTAATTTCTGAAAGACCCTCGGCTCAAGTAAGAGATGTTCTTAAAACAAGCATTTAAAAACAATTTGTTTACTAATAATGATGGTTCAAGCCGAACTTATGTGTACTTTGACTGATTCATCGGATCTCAAGACAGTCACACCGTGCCACAAACATCAATGACTGATTCAACTGCTCGAACACGTGACCTATTGATCACACATAGATAACTCTACAATTGCTCCAAGGCACAGCAAATTCATAAAACTGAAATTTGTAACAAATAAATGCATCACTCAATTACTTACTAACCTTCTACCTTAATCGTCAACCTCCATAACTTCCTATCTAACGTCGTCTCCACATCCATATGAAGTTGTTATGTCATATCCTATATATGACATTACAAATATTCTTATGATGATATTTTTTTCCTTACGTATTGACAGAGTCAGGTTTTTTTCACTAAGATGGTTCAAAATTTAAAAACACACGAACAGATCAAATGGGGTTTAATTCAACATCTACTATATAAACATAAAAGAAAAATTATTTTAAACATATATAAATAATTTAATTTTTCGCCGAAGAGGGTTCAGATAAACCCTGTTATCTCTAGCTAGCTCTACCAAACTAAATACGAAGCCGACTTATTTTCCTAGAAGACATTTTCCTTCATATGTCAAATCATTTAACACAACATAACCATATCCACATCACTCACCTGACTCTTAGTTCAATGATCATACGTGAAATTAATCCGATAACGAAAGATAATACATAAAAGAGGAAAGAAAGTACCATACCATAAGATCAACACCACCCTCATTAGAAGAATGCCAAGGAGTATCAGCTTGAATGACAACAAAAGATAAATGAATTGTATCACCTTCAAGATGAACATTATGAGACAAACATTCTTTTTTGTCAATTACAAATCTAATACCATAAATTCCTTGTAAAAAATGTAAAAATATTAATAGTATCATCACACTTGACATATTTCCCCATAACCTAATTCTCATCTCTTTGCAATTTTTTTTTTAACAATAAACCAAAATTTATGAAGGAAAAATAACTTATTTATTTAAAAAAAAAATAAGATTCTTGAAAATAGTTATTATCTTCAACAACCAGACCAGGTTTATAGGTTTTTTTTACAACTAACCATAGACTATATATAGAGAGGAATATAACTATTTCATCTGTCCAATTTATGTGAGTCAGTTCGATTTTTATTTGGTTTACATTTTTTAAGACATGCTTATTTGGTTTGGTTTGACTAAATATACACAAATCGAATAAAAAGTCAAATTGAATCTATAAATTATATACACAAATATATAATTATATATGTATATAAAATATAATATATTATTTTTATAATTAATTTAAGATACTTTGTATTCTTTTTCAAATTTAATTTCTAATCGACTAAAGCTCATTTATTTGCAAAAAAAAAAACTAAGAGGTTTACCTATATTCCTCAATCTCTAATTAAAGGTTTCAGATTCGTATTTTAGATATAAAGTCATGTTCGAAAGAAAACTTTTTAACCCCAATGGAACTTACGGACTCGAATCCAGATAAATCGAATATTTTTTCTGCTAACAAATTTCTATACAATAGGATATACATTAAATAACATATACATCAATTTTTATACAACAGTCCGTTATCGTCCAGCGGTTAGGATATCTGGCTTTCACCCAGGAGACCCGGGTTCGATTCCCGGTAACGGAATTTTAGTCTTTTTTTTTAAGCATCTTAAGAATAAGAAATTCAATTAAAATTATTCAAGAAATTCATGTTCGAGGGTCCGTGAATAGCAAGATAGCCAAAAAGTTTGTATACTATATGTTCTTTTATAAATTTTTGATAAAAACTATTCAAGAAATTCATGTTCGGGGGTCCGTGAAGAGTAGTTAGTTAAGCCAAAATTCAAAATCCAATCAAAAATTATCCGGGGCCAATATCGAGAGGGGTAAAATAGTAATTTGATGAAAATTTCTAAAATGGTTCATTACAGAGTCGGTGTATCCTAATACATGTGAACCGCACTAGTTACATTTTTAAACACAAATACTTATATATGGAGGTAAGACAAGCGAGATAGGAGATAGACGAATGAGATAGTCATTTTTTCTCTTAACTAAACATACGTATTGTTAAAAATGTGTGCACCATATATCCAATCGAACAAATTCAATTCGGTATTGTTAAAATGGATTTTCAGCGAGAATGACAAATATAATGAGGACAAAAATCAACGTATTAGACGATTAAATATTTATAATTATGTTAAGGGACGATGTATTTAATTTGGCCATGAAACATTTATTTTGGTAATTAAAAGATTATACTTGCTTTTATCAAGTACATTGTGCCTCAAAATACTATTCGAGAAAAATAAGGACGAAGATGAATTTCTTTTCAAATTATATTTGGAATCTTAGGAAAATGCTTGTGTGTGTGTATATATATATATATATATATATATATATATATATATATATATATATATATATATATATGTAGAAGAGAGAAATAAATCTAACAGAGTTTGTGCAATGGATTTATATCGATATCTTTATTTTTGTAGTTAATAAAATTAATTTTGGAACATTTTTTCCTTTTTCCCCTCACTTAGAAGATTTGATTAATATAAGTTTAGAAGATTTGTAATAGTGTGGAGTTGAACTCTTACATTTTAATTATTAATTTTAAAACAATAAGAGATAATTAATTAAATAATAATAATTTCGGTGACCATAACACATAAATCGCGTCTGACAACATCGTTTTATGTGTAAAAAATAAATTGCGCCTGAAAATAGCGTTTTATTAAGAAGTTATCAAATTGCATTTTATGAATATCTTACTCAAATGCCGTCTTCCAAATCAATTCCATATCCGAGAATCCAAACTACGAATATTGACCAAACTCAATCGAGAGTCTAAAATTTCATCGATTTCAACCTTAGGACCTCAAATCAACAAAAAGACTCTTAATGTGAAATCGACAACTCTATCCGTCTAATTTCCACATTCGAGGTTTAATGGAACGACATAATTCCATTTCTACGACTCGAACCTCGAAGAGACATCGAAAACCACTTTTTAGCAACTTTAGCATTCTTAACTCGGAAATTTACACAAATTCAAAACTTTATACCCAAATCTCGAATTCAAATTTCAAAATCCAACCAGAAATGGATACAAGGAGGGGTAAAATGGTAATTTAACAAAAATTTCAAAAAATGACCTTGTGGGTCGGTATAGAGTCGGTGTATCCTGAATACAAGTGAACCACACTAGTTTTACTCAAAAATCGAATCCAAATTTAAAAATCCTATCGGTAAAATACCCGTGGCCAATATGAGGAGGGGCAAAATGGTAATTTGATAGAAAAATGACTTTATGGGTCATTATAGATTCGGTGTGTCATAAATACGAGTTAACCATGCAAGTTATACTCAAAACTTGAATCCAAATCACGAGGGGTAAAATAGTAATTTAACGAAAATTTCTGAAAATAACGTTACGGGTCCTTATGGAGCCGGTCTATGTAGAATACATGTGAAGCACACTAGTTATACTCAAAACTCGATTCCAAAATTCAAAAATCCAATCAAAAATTACTCAGGGCCAATATCGAGAGGGGTAAAATTGTAATTTGATGAAAAATTCAAAAATGACCTTATGGGTCATGATACCGTCGATGAATCATAATACAAGTGAACCACATTAGTTGTAGTTTAAAACTCGAATGCAAAATTAATAATCCAATAAAAAATGACCCATGGCTAACATCACGAGGGGTAAAATGGTAATTTGATGAGAAATTCCAAAAATGACCTTATGGGACGTCATAGATTCCGTGTATCCTAATTAGTGAACCACACTAGTTATACTCAAAACTCGAATACAAAATTCAAAATCCAATCAAAAATTACCCGGGGCCAATATCGAGAGGGGTAAAATGGTAATTTGATGAAAATTTCTAAAATGGTTCATTACAGAGTCGGTGTATCCTAATACGTGTGAACCGCACTAGTTACATTTTTAAACACAAAAACTTATATATGGAGGTAAGACAAGCGAGATAGGAGAGAGACGAATGAGATAGTCATTGTTTCTCTTAACTAAACATACGTATACGTATTGTTAAAAATGTGTGCACCGTATATCCAATCGAACAAATTCAATTCGGTATTGTTAAAATGGATTTTCAGCGAGAATGACAAATATAATGAGGACAAAAATCAACGTATTAGACGATTAAATATTTACAATTATGTTAAGGGACGATGTATTTAATTTGGCCATGAAACATTTATTGTGGTAATTAAAAGATTATACTTGCTTTTATCAAGTACATTGTGCCTCAAAATACTATTCGACAAAAATAAGGACGAAGATGAATTTCTTTTCAAATTATATTTGACATCTTGGGAAAATGCTTGTGTGTGTGTGTGTGTGTGTATATATATATATATATATATATATATATATATATGTAGAAGAGAGAAATAAATCTAACAGAGTTTGTGCAATGGATTTATATCGATATCTTTATTTTTGTAGTTAATTAAATTAATTTTGGAACATTTTTTCCCTTTTCCCCTCACCTAGAAGATTTGATTAATATAAGTTTAGAAGATTTGTAATAGTGTGGAGTTGAACTCTTACATTTTAATTATAAATTTTAAAACAATAAGAGATAATTAATTAAATAATAATAATTTCGGTGACCATAACACATAAATCGCGTCTGACAACAGCGTTTTATGTGTAAAAAATAAATTGCGCCTGGAAATAGCGTTTTATTAAGAAGTTATCAAATTGCATTTTATGAATATGTTACTCAAATGCCGTCTTCCAAATCAATTCCATATCCGAGAATCCAAACTACGAATATTGACCAAACTCAATCGAGAGTCTAAAATTTCATTGATTTCAACCTTAGGACCTCAAAATCAACAGAAAGACTCTTAATGTGAAATCGACAACTCTATCCGTCTAATTTCCACATTCGAGGTTTGATGGAACGACATAATTCCATTTCTACGACTCGAACCTCGAAGAGACATCGAAAACCACTTTTTAGCAACTCTAGCCTTCTTAACTCGGAAATTTACACAAATTCAAAACTTTATACCCAAATCTCGAATTCAAATTTCAAAATCCAACCAGAAATGGATACAAGGAGGGGTAAAATGGCAATTTAACAAAAATTTCAAAAAATGACCTTGTGGGTCGGTATAGAGTCGGTGTATCCTGAATACAAGTGAACCACACCAGTTTTACTCAAAAATCGAATCCAAATTTAAAAATCCTATCGGTAAAATACCCGTGGCCAATATGAGGAGGGGCAAAATGGTAATTTGATAGAAAAATGACTTTATGGGTCATTATAGATTCGGTGTGTCCTGAATACGAGTTAACCATGCAAGTTATACTCAAAACTCGAATCCAAATCACGAGGGGTAAAATGATAATTTAACGAAAATTTCTGAAAATGACGTTACGGGTCCTTATGGAGCCGGACTATGTAGAATACATGTGAACCACACTAGTTATACTCAAAACTCGATTCCAAAATTCAAAAATCCAATCAAAAATTACTCAGGGCCAATATCGAGAGGGGTAAAATTGTAATTTGATGAAAAATTCAAAAATGACCTTATGGGTCATGATACGGTCGATGAATCATAATACAAGTGAACCACATTAGTTGTAGTTTAAAACTCGAATGCAAAATTAATAATCCAATAAAAAATGACCCATGGCTAACATCACGAGGGGTAAAATGGTAATTTGATGAGAAATTCCAAAAATGACCTTATGGGACGTCATAGATTCCGTGTATCCTAATTAGTGAACCACACTAGTTATACTCAAAACTCGAATCCAAAATTCAAAATCCAATCAAAAATTACCCGGGGCCAATATCGAGAGGGGTAAAATGGTAATTTGATGAAAATTTCTAAAATGGTTCATTACAGAGTCGGTGTATCCTAATACATGTGAACCGCACTAGTTACATTTTTAAACACAAAAACTTATATATGGAGGTAAGACAAGCGAGATAGGAGAGAGACGAATGAGATAGTCATTGTTTCTCTTAACTAAACATACGTATACGTATTGTTAAAAATGTGTGCACCGTATATCCAATCGAACAAATTCAATTCGGTATTGTTAAAATGGATTTTCAGCGAGAATGACAAATATAATGAGGACAAAAATCAACGTATTAGACGATTAAATATTTACAATTATGTTAAGGGACGATGTATTTAATTTGGCCATGAAACATTTATTGTGTAATTAAAAGATTATACTTGCTTTTATCAAGTACATTGTGCTCAAAATACTATTCGACAAAAATAAGGACGAAGTGAATTTCTTTTCAAATTATATTTGACATCTTGGGAAATGCTTGTGTGTGTGTGTGTGTGTGTATATATATATATATATATATATATATGTAGAAGAGAGAAATAAATCTAACAGAGTTTGTGCAATGGATTTATATCGATATCTTTATTTTTGTAGTTAATTAAATTAATTTTGGAACATTTTTTCCCTTTTCCCCTCACCTAGAAGATTTGATTAATATAAGTTTAGATTTGTAATAGTGTGGAGTTGAACTCTTACATTTTAATTATAATTTTAAACAATAAGAGATAATTAATTAATAATAATTTCGGTGACCATAACACATAAATCGCGAGCGTTTTATGTGTAAAAAAAAATTGCGCCTGAAAATAGCGTTTTATTAAGAGTTATCAATTGCATTTTATGAATATTTACTCAAATGCGTCTTCCATAAATTCCATGAGAATCCTACGAATATTGACCAAACTCAATCGAGAGTCTAAAATTTCATTGATTTCAACTTAGGACCTCAAAATCAACAGAAAGACTCTTAATGTGAAATCGACAACTCTATCCGTCTAATTTCCACATTCGAGGTTTGATGGAACGACATAATTCCATTTCTACGACTCGAACCTCGAAGAGACATCGAAAACCACTTTTTAGCAACTCTAGCCTTCTTAACTCGGAAATTTACACAATTCAAAACTTTATACCCAATCTCGAATTCAAATTTCAAAATCCAACCACAATGGATACAAGGAGGGGTAAATGGCAATTTAACAAAAGTTTCAAAAATGACCTTGTGGGTCGGTATAGAGTCGGTGTATCCTGAATACAAGTGAACCACACTTTTACTCAAAAATCGAATCCAATTTAAAAATCCTATCGGTAAAAAGTGGCCAATATGAGGAGGGGCAAAATGGTAATTTGATAGAAAAATGACTTTATGGGTCATTATAGATTTGGTGTGTCCTGAATACGAGTTAACCATGCAAGTTATACTCAAACTCGAATCCAAATCAAGAGGGTAAAATGATAATTTCGAAAATTTCTGAAAATGTGTTACGGGTCCTTATGGAGCCGGACTATGTAGAATACATGTGAACCACACTAGTTATACTCAAAACTCGATTCCAAAATTCAAAAATCCAATCAAAAATTACTCAGGGCCAATATCGAGAGGGTAAAATTTAATTTGATGAAAAATTCAAAAATGACCTTATGGGTCATGATACGGTCGATGAATCATAATACAAGTGAACCACATTAGTTGTAGTTTAAAACTCGAATGCAAAATTAATAATCCAATAAAAAATGACCCAGGCTAACATCACGAGGGGTAAAATGGTAATTTGATGAGAAATTCCAAAAATGACCTTATGGGACGTCATAGATTCCGTGTATCCTAATTAGTGAACCACACTAGTTATACTCAAAACTCGAATCCAAAATTCAAAATCCAATCAAAAATTACCCGGGGCAATATCGAGAGGGGTAAAATGGTAATTTGATGAAAATTTCTAAAATGGTTCATTACAGAGTCGGTGTATCCTAATACATGTGAACCGCACTAGTTACATTTTTAAACACAAAAACTTATATATGGAGGTAAGACAAGCGAGATAGGAGAGAGACGAATGAGATAGTCATTGTTTCTCTTAACTAAACATACGTATACGTATTGTTAAAAATGTGTGCACCGTATATCCAATCGAACAAATTCAATTCGGTATTGTTAAATAGGATTTTCAGCGAGAATGACAAATATAATGAGGACAAAAATCAACGTATTAGACGATTAAATATTTACAATTATGTTAAGGGACGATGTATTTAATTTGGCCATGAAACATTTATTTGGTAATTAAAAGATTATACTTGCTTTTATCAAGTACATTGTGCCTCAAAATACTATTCGACAAAAATAAGGACGAAGATGAATTTCTTTTCAAATTATATTTGACATCTTGGGAAAATGCTTGTGTGTGTGTGGTGTGTTATTATATTATA